>CM056393.1:788531-1026031 GCA_029718625.1 Synaphobranchus kaupii
CCTCTCTCCGTCTGCCCAATTAAATTTTTATGCTTTGTAGGCATGAAATACATTTCTTAAATATTGTGCTACATATTGTGCAAATAAAAAACCAGCAACAGAAAATATATACGTACACTGAAAGAAATATAATATGCAGGTTAGACACATAACTGATTGATGAATCAGTCTACCTTACTTAATCTGCTGGATATTAATGCTGATCTCTCTACCTCTGTCTCCATCTCTTGCTTTCTCCCTCTCTCTCCATCCCCCTCTCTGTCTCTGTTCTCTCCCTCTCTCTGCCTCTCTGTCTGTGGAGCTGTGGTTTCTCTGCTGCTGATGATTGGAATGGGTGGGCTGTGTGTTTGTGTGAGAACTGGGAGGGAGGGTCAAGGTCCGTGGTCCCCACAGGATCATGGTAATGACGCTTTTAAGGGTTCAAGAGATGGGGCCCTATCCACCCCCCCCCCCCCATGGAACCGTGGGACAGGGGTGCCGAGAAACCCGGAGGCTGTGATATCCCACAATACCTTGCTGCTTTCAGATTGATGGAGAACAGAGTGGCCATTAGGATCGGCCCATGACACAGGAATCGGCCCTTATTTTTATTTCAAAAGATACATTGACATGCCTAACCGGCCATGTATTGGGCATCACAGTGGGGTTCACGTCTCCTAATCTATCGCCCCTCCTCCTCCTCCCATATCAGCAGCACCACAGACAGCGAAGTTAAGTACAGAGATGTAAAACCCAGGGGTCAGAAAGTAAAAGTCCTGCTATGCGTTTCTTCCACCCATTAACTCAGCCAGCTGATTTCACTAATTACTTCTACCTCCTGGCTGAAGAATTGTGCAAATTAACAAAATACTGGGGAGGACATTGTACTTTCTGAACCCGGATTTTACACCTCTGGTTAAGTAGCTCTTTAGATGTGACGCTTTAAGAACTGTTTTGGGAAACGCGTGTATGCAAATTAAAAAGCCTTTGTAGAATCGGTCGTAGAAATCACAGTTAACCTAAGATTGATCATTATCAGGAAACGCAGCGTTCAGTAATAATGATAAAATAATTGATGCCCCCAGTCCTGACAGCTGGTAGACAGATAATTCAGAATAAAGCCCTGCTGTCTCACAGAGGGATGCCATGTTTCTCCAGGCTAGCAAAACTCCTCAAATTCTTTCTGGAATCTTCTGTTGACAGAAACCGACACTTGTTCTTGTGAGCGTCAAGGATCAGTGGAATTGCTGCGTGTGTGTGTGTGTGTGTGTACACGTACGTGTTTATGCGTGTGCACTTGAGTGGGTGTCTCTAAGATAGTGTTTTTGTGTCTGCCAGCATTACATTCTTTCAGCACATACGAGTGGGTTATATGTTCACCTGCATTACATTCCTTCAGCACATATGAGTGGGTTATACGTTCACCTTTTGGCACTGTAATTTGGCTCAATGTGACAAAGCAAAGAGCAGAAAGAAAAAAGCACATTTCACTAATACATCAAACTGTGAAACTGATATTTTCGGAACCGTTTCCCCAGATTTTAGTCAAAAGAAAAATAAAATGGCTTCAAAAGGAGTCTTGCATTAAAGAAATCTGTGCATGTGTTTATCAAAAGCCATTCCTGAGGCAGTCGCATGACTGTCGTTACTTGACATCCGATCTACTTACTATTCAAACTATTTTTCTGTTCATTAATTTTCTTATTACTCCATAATAAACATGGGCTGCAAGTCAGTGAAACGGTCCTCCCTGAATGCAAAACAAAGCATTTAGCGAGCGACGGCTGTGTCCCTACTCTGAGAAAATAGTCCTACTCCAGATACAAATTAATTCTAGAAAATTCTTGAAACGATAATAATTTCCTGTGACAGTATACACAACTTCCAAAATCTTCAAGACTTACTTTGTTGCATGGCTTTTTTTTGAAGTTACTGATGACGCTAACGGGCGAGTGCTAACTGTTAGCCTGTAGTGACTAGTGACTTAAGCTAAAGAGTGTAAGCATAGATACAATCAACATTGGACTATAAAAAACAAACATACACACTGTGGCCAATAAAAAAAAACTTTTAAGGTTCGAGGAAAATGAAATTATGAAAAAACTGGGTGAAATACTCCTTTAAATAGCATGGGAATAAGTATCTATACTCTTTTCTCAACAATACATTTTCAATACTGGGTTCCGTTGATTGCACTTTTTCACCCAAACAGTAGATGAATAATTTTTAATGAGTGAAAACATTGCTGAAAATATTAATTTTAAGACATGCTCACGCACACGCACACAGGCTCACACACAAACAAAACACATATACCAGGACACAAACACAATTTGTACACACAGACACAGACACAGACACACACACACACAAAACGCGTATACACAAACACACAAACACTGCAGTTAAAAATAGAAAAGGATGTGTTGAAAAGTTAAAGACTTGTTTTTCCTGCTGAAGCTTCCTCCGGGATCTTTCGAAAGCGAGCCGGGTGGTCACATGACCATCACAACCAGAAGAACAGATGCGTCTCCCACCCTCAGCCCTCCCTCCCTGTCACTGGACAGAAGAGGACGTCACGCTGAGCTCCGTTTTAATTGACGGGCCCCCGCGTTTCGGGGTGTCGCCGCCATTTGGGACGGGCAATGAGCTGAGAGGCAAAACGACCGGAGCGTGTGTCCGACGACCGATTAACACCGGCTTTTTGTTTTCCGGAACGCCTGCTGCCCTGTGACCGCATCAAAAGTGACTTTCCAAGCGCTATTCAAATGTCCGGATCATTAAAGCAACAGACAGTGAGAGGATTACTGGGTGCCGCGGCTAATTAGGGTTGTGGACCCTTGAGTTTGACGGGCCGGGGATGACGCATGGTTTCATCGCGCACATACCAAGTGTTACGCAGCGGCACATAGGTGCGGGCGCTAAGCGGGGCTCATTAATGTCCTGCGACGGCGGTTTCCGTTTCAGTACGAGGTACTTAGAGTGTCACAGCATCAGGGGTTTTCATCCACAAATAATTGGAATGTCATTGCCCAAAGTCCACCCCGCCACGTGAGCATACCAGCAAATCCCCCAATCTAAAACCACCAAAACCACAAAAAGGAATGCATTTTTGAATAATTCCCCAACGCCAGGTATGGAGGAAGAGGAGGGTGGAAGAGGAATGTGGAAGTCCCTGTGCAGAATCAGTGGGGTTCCAGTCTCATGGGAAGAAGCTAAGCTGGGTGTCTAGCTCGTCAAAACAAACTCCGAAGGGAGCTGCTGGACATTGGAGAACTGAGTTTTTATTTTTTATTTTTTTTTGGGTGGGTGTGATAATGACAGCATGACTGGAGCTCTTGTGCACCTGAAGGACATGCACTCTTCAAATTAGCCAGAAACGCTTAATATAGACAGCTTCAAGTGAAACCACGTGCTCTGCGCATTAGCAAACAAATAATAATGCAACACATGGAATTTAATTCTACCTTGAATATAACCGGCAAAAGACTAATCTGACACACAGAACACACTCTCCCAGAATGCAGTTGTTCAGTAAAAAGCCTGTGGACACACCCCTGATGGCTGCACTCTCTTCACGAAGAATAACATTACATTACATTACATTACATTCATTTAGCAGACGCTTTAATCCAAAGCGACATACAATAAGTGCATACAGAAACATCATCAAAATCACTACAGAACAGACAAGACAAAGCACATCCTTCCCATAATGTAGCAGCTATCCCTCCAAAGACCCGGTAATTACTTTCTCTCCCCTGTAGGGGGCATGAGTCTCTGGCGTCAATCTCAAGTACCCCACATTCTACTATGCTGAATCCTACACTATAAGAGACAAACCTATACTGTGCTCCCATTCTAAGTGGCAAAATATTAACCTGTGCGTGTGTATGTGTGCTCGTGCATGCGTGTGTGTGTGTGTGTGTGTGTGTGTATGTTCGTGCGCATGCATGTGTATTTGTATTGTTAATGTGTGTTTGTATTGTATTATTTTGTCTACCCCCGAGCACACACCAAGACAAATTCCAATCAATGTTTCATTGAAATGGCAATAAATTATTGAATCTTGAATGTGTGCGTGTGTATGTGCGTGCATGTGTCCGTGTGCATGTGTACTGTGTGTGCTTGTGTATGTGCGTGCGTGTGTGTGTGTGTGTGTGTGTGTGTGTGCTTGCGTGATATTTTAGGAGCTCTGAGGTGCATTACCCACCTGAGTGGACTTATTGGCTGAATGCAGGAGGCAGAGACTGCTGTGCCTGTTCCCTCTCTCTACCTTTTCAATATTTCACAGCTGTGGAGGTGCAGGAGGTGGGGGGGGGGGGGGGGGGCAGATGAAATGGAAAACATAGCTGGAGACAGAGAGACAGAGAGAGAGAGAGAGAAAGAGAGAGAGAGAAGGAGAGGGAGCGAGACAATGGGGGAAGAGGAAGATTAAGGAGGGAGAGAAATAGCGATAGAGAATGAAAGAAAGGGAGGTGGACGGAGAGGATGAATGAGAGAAAGAGAAACTGAGGAGGAGGAGAGCTGCAGTTAAATTGAGATCAAAAGAAAGAGGATGGAAAAGCGAAAGAGTAGGAGGCAGGTAGAGAGAGAGAGATGGAGAGAGAGAGAGATGGAGAGGAGGATTTAGAATGAGACAGAAACGGCTCGAGGGGAGGAGAGAAAAAGACGAACAGCAGAAGGAGAGCAAGAAAAAGAACATGAGAAAAAGACAGCAAGAGAGTGAGAGAGAGCGTGTGTCAGAGTAAGGGCGAGAGACATTTAGAGGAAGAGAGTGAGAGAGAGCGTATGTCAGAGTAAGGGCGAGAGACATTTAGAGGAAGAGACAGAGAGAGAGAGCGTATGTCAGAGTAAGGGCGAGAGACATCTAGAGGAAGAGAGTGAGAGAGAGCATATGTCAGAGTAAGGGCGAGAGACATTTAGAGGAAGAGACAGAGAGAGAGAGCGTGTGTCAGAGTAAGGGCGAGAGACATTTAGAGGAAGAGACAGAGAGAGAGAGCGTGTGTCAGAGTAAGGGCGAGAGACATCTAGAGGAAGAGAGTGAGAGAGAGCATATGTCAGAGTAAGGGCGAGAGACATTTAGAGGAAGAGACAGAGAGAGAGAGCGTGTGTCAGAGTAAGGGCGAGAGACATTTAGAGGAAGAGACAGAGAGAGAGCGTGTGTCAGAGTAAGGGCGAGAGACATTTAGAGGAAGAGACAGAGAGAGAGCGTGTGTCAGAGTAAGGGCGAGAGACATTTAGAGGAAGAGACAGAGAGAGAGCGTGTGTCAGAGTAAGGGCGAGAGACATTTAGAGGAAGAGACAGAGAGAGAGCGTGTGTCAGAGTAAGGGCGAGAGACATTTAGAGGAAGAGACAGAGAGAGAGCGTGTGTCAGAGTAAGGGCGAGAGGCATTTAGAGGAAGAGACAGAGAGAGAGCGTGTGTCAGAGTAAGGGCGAGAGACATTTAGAGGAAGAGACAGAGAGAGAGCGTATGTCAGAGTAAGGGCGAGAGACATTTAGAGGAAGAGAGTGAGAGAGAGCGTATGTCAGAGTAAGGGCGAGAGACATTTAGAGGAAGAGACAGAGAGAGAGCGTGTGTCAGAGTAAGGGAGAGAGACATTTAGAGGAAGAGAGTGAGAGAGAGCATATGTCAGAGTAAGGGCGAGAGACATTTAGAGGAAGAGAGTGAGAGAGAGCGTATGTCAGAGTAAGGGCGAGAGACATTTAGAGGAAGAGAGTGAGAGAGAGCGTGTGTCAGAGTAAGGGCGAGAGACATTTAGAGGAAGAGAGTGAGAGAGAGCATATGTCAGAGTAAGGGCGAGAGACATTTAGAGGAAGAGACAGAGAGAGAGAGCGTGTGTCAGAGTAAGGGCGAGAGACATTTAGAGGAAGAGACAGAGAGAGAGCGTGTGTCAGAGTAAGGGCGAGAGACATTTAGAGGAAGAGACAGAGAGAGAGCGTATGTCAGAGTAAGGGCGAGAGACATTTAGAGGAAGAGAGTGAGAGAGAGCATATGTCAGAGTAAGGGCGAGAGACATTTAGAGGAAGAGACAGAGAGAGAGCGTGTGTCAGAGTAAGGGCGAGAGACATTTAGAGGAAGAGACTGAGAGAGAGCGTATGTCAGAGTAAGGGCGAGAGACATTTAGAGGAAGAGAGTGAGAGAGAGCATATGTCAGAGTAAGGGCGAGAGACATTTAGAGGAAGAGAGTGAGAGAGAGCGTATGTCAGAGTAAGGGCGAGAGACATTTAGAGGAAGAGAGTGAGAGAGAGCGTGTGTCAGAGTAAGGGCGAGAGACATTTAGAGGAAGAGAGTGAGAGAGAGCATATGTCAGAGTAAGGGCGAGAGACATTTAGAGGAAGAGAGTGAGAGAGAGCATATGTCAGAGTAAGGGCGAGAGACATTTAGAGGAAGAGACAGAGAGAGAGCGTGTGTCAGAGTAAGGGCGAGAGGCATTTAGAGGAAGGGACTGAGAGAGAGCGTGTGTCAGAGTAAGGGCGAGAGACATTTAGAGGGAGAGACAGAGAGAGAGCGTATGTCAGAGTAAGGGCGAGAGACATTTAGAGGAAGAGACAGAGAGAGAGCGTGTGTCAGAGTAAGGGCGAGAGACATTTAGAGGAAGAGACAGAGAGAGAGCGTATGTCAGAGTAAGGGCGAGAGGCATTTAGAGGAAGAGACAGAGAGAGAGCGTATGTCAGAGTAAGGGCGAGAGACATTTAGAGGAAGAGACAGAGAGAGAGCGTATGTCAGAGTAAGGGCGAGAGACATTTAGAGGAAGAGACAGAGAGAGAGCGTATGTCAGAGTAAGGGCGAGAGACATTTAGAGGAAGAGACTGAGAGAGAGCGTGTGTCAGAGTAAGGGCGAGAGACATTTAGAGGAAGAGACTGAGAGAGAGCGTGTGTCAGAGTAAGGGCGAGAGACATTTAGAGGAAGAGACTGAGAGAGAGCGTATGTCAGAGTAAGGGCGAGAGACATTTAGAGGAAGAGACAGAGAGAGAGCGTGTGTCAGAGTAAGGGCGAGAGGCATTTAGAGGAAGAGACAGAGAGAGAGCGTATGTCAGAGTAAGGGCGAGAGACATTTAGAGGAAGAGAGTGAGAGAGAGCGTATGTCAGAGTAAGGGCGAGAGACATTTAGAGGAAGAGACAGAGAGAGAGCGTGTGTCAGAGTAAGGGCGGGAGACATTTAGAGGAAGAGAGTGAGAGAGAGCATATGTCAGAGTAAGGGCGAGAGACATTTAGAGGAAGAGAGTGAGAGAGAGCGTATGTCAGAGTAAGGGCGAGAGACATTTAGAGGAAGAGAGTGAGAGAGAGCGTGTGTCAGAGTAAGGGCGAGAGACATTTAGAGGAAGAGAGTGAGAGAGAGCATATGTCAGAGTAAGGGCGAGAGACATTTAGAGGAAGAGACAGAGAGAGAGCGTATGTCAGAGTAAGGGCGAGAGACATTTAGAGGAAGAGAGTGAGAGAGAGCGTATGTCAGAGTAAGGGCGAGAGACATTTAGAGGAAGAGACAGAGAGAGAGCGTGTGTCAGAGTAAGGGCGAGAGACATTTAGAGGAAGAGAGTGAGAGAGAGCATATGTCAGAGTAAGGGCGAGAGACATTTAGAGGAAGAGAGTGAGAGAGAGCGTATGTCAGAGTAAGGGCGAGAGACATTTAGAGGAAGAGAGTGAGAGAGAGCGTGTGTCAGAGTAAGGGCGAGAGACATTTAGAGGAAGAGAGGACAAAGCCATCAAGAATGGAGAGTGTGTGTGTGTGTGTGTGTGTGTGTGTGTGTGTGTGTGCGTGTGTGCGTGCGAGAGAGAGACAGAGGGAATGTTATATCAATGTGTCTGTGTGTACACATGCTATATGTTTGGTTTGCTTGTGAGGTGGGTGGGTGTGTGTGTGTGTGCGCGTGTGTTTGCACGTGACCCATAGATGGGGCATGTGAGATGTGTCCGGGTGGGGTAGAGTACTGGGCCAGTACAGCACGGGGAATAATACTCCAACCCCATGATCAGGATGACCTTACTAGCCCGTAATAGTGGTTAATGGAATCGGATACACAGTCTGTATTAATCCCAGGGGACCTCAGGAAAAGTAGAGGTATATATAAACCCAAGATGAGAGAACTGCGCACACGACCGGAGCAACGCGACCGGCGATCCGAGCCGCCGCAGACGCGTAGGAGCGGCTCGGGAGACGTGATGAATTTGTGCGCGCCTATCTTTTATTTTTCTTTTAACGTAATCAACCGCCGTCGTCTGAACAACTCGCAGTAAATTCAAAAACCGCCGTTGTCTTTTCAGAAGATTTTCTAAAGGCAGCCGAAGTGCGGAGTCTGTTTCTCTCGCCTCTCGCGCTGAATAAACTGACGCAGCGACGAACCGCTATGATAATAATTACCCCTGCGTGTCCTTTCAGAGCGCATAAAGGAAGTAAAGCTCTTCCACTGCTGAGGGTTAGTGAGGAAACTTGTTTTTTTCCCCCGGCTCAGTCGCTCCCCTCCTCCTCCTCCCCCCACCACCAATGAGACTGAACCCTGAAAGAGAATACAGATGGGTCAGCTGTTTTTATGCTTTTAACCCGTTTCCTCGCAAGTTCATACCCCCAAACATACACAAATCATGCAGCGCCTGTTGCGGCACACAGAATATGCATGTATCACTAGTCATGGCAATGCTGCTTAACCTTGCTGACTTAACCTACCATATGCATATTTATTTATTAATGACACAACCGCATACACTTATGAAGGCATTATAGTGCCCTTATAGAGGGCAATTCATAGAAAGTGCTACCAGGTATTTTTGTAGCTAGGAATAGACCATACTGCTTTAGCCCCTCCCAACATGCGTGTGCACGTTCATGTGGGGGAGCTGTTATTTACATGATGATAAATGGCACAGTCCCATTGATATCTCCCACATAACTGGATGAAGGTTCATTGTGCTCATATATCACAAGCCGTTTCAGTTAGGTTGAATCTTGGTGACTTTAGAACCGTGGGCTCTCAACCCTGGTCCTGGAGCGACCCAGAACTTGATTTTGTCAAATAAAAGAGGTCAAGGTAACACACCTTACCTGGTCTCTTCGGTCTAAAATGGTTGCTGGTTTTAAAGTGAAACCAAAAACCAGCAGACACTGCGGCTCCCAACGATCAAACGACAGCTTCCTTTAAATTTAGATTGCTTCTCTATCTCCGCCAACAAGGTTGTTAAAAACCTTGGTGTAATTATTGATTCAGATCTCTCCTTTCAGCCCCATATTAACAATATCACAAGAATGGCCTTCTTCCACCTGAGGAATATATCTAAATTAAGGAAGGTGTTGTCCCTGGAGGATGCTGAAAAAATGGTTCATGCCTTTGTAACCTCTCGACTAGATTATTGCAATGCATTATTGTCTGGTTGCACTGGCTCAGCCCTGAATCGCCTCCAACTTGTACAGAATGCAGCTGCTAGGGTTCTTACTAGAACCAAGAAATGGGAGCATATCAGCCCGGTGCTCAAAACTCTTCATTGACTGCCTGTCAAATTCAGAATTGACTACAAGATTTTACTTCTAGCGTTTAAAGCTTTAAATGGCTTGGCCCCTGAATATATGAGTGACTTACTCATTCCTTATTGTCCTCCTAGATTACTTCGCTCTCAAAGTGCTGGCTATTTGAAAATTCCTATTATATCAAAAATTACAATGGGTGGCAGAGCCTTCTCTTACAGAGCTCCTATTTTATGGAATAATCTTCCCATGTATGTACGGGCTTCAGACACACTTTCTGTCTTTAAGTGTAGGCTAAAAACGTACCTCTTTAGTCAATCCTATAGTTAAGGATGTCGGGGGGCTAACCTTCTCTTTTCCTCTCACCCTGAATTGCAGATTACTCCGGCCCGTCCCCCTCTCGCCCTGAGTTTGCAGACTGCTCCAGTTATGCCCCTCACCCTGAGTTTGCAGACTGCTCCAGTTATGCCTCTCACCCTGAGTTTGCAGACTTCTCCAGTTATGCCCCTCACCCTGAGTTTGCAGACTGCTCCAGTTATGCCCCTCATCCTGAGTTTGCAGACTGCTCCAGTTATGCCCCTCACCCTGAGTTTGCAGACTGGTCCAGTTATGCCCCTCACCCTGAGTTTGCAGACTGCTCCAGTTATGCCCCTCACCCTGAGTTTGCAGACTGCTCCAGTTATGCCCCTCACCCTGAGTTTGCAGACTGCTCCAGTTATGCCTCTCACCCTGAGTTTGCAGACTTCTCCAGTTATGCCCCTCACCCTGAGTTTGCAGACTGCTCCAGTTATGCCCCTCATCCTGAGTTTGCAGACTGCTCCAGTTATGCCCCTCACCCTGAGTTTGCAGACTGGTCCAGTTATGCCCCTCACCCTGAGTTTGCAGACTGCTCCAGTTATGCCCCTCACCCTGAGTTTGCAGACTGCTCCAGTTATGCCCCTCACCCTGAGTTTGCAGACTGCTCCAGTTATGCCCCTCACCCTGAGTTTGCAGACTGCTCCAGTTATGCCCCTCACCCTGAGTTTGCAGACTGGTCCAGTTATGCCCCTCACCCTGAGTTTGCAGACTGCTCCAGTAATGCCCCTCACCCTGAGTTTGCAGACTGCTCCAGTTATGCCCCTCACCCTGAGTTTGCAGACTGCTCCAGTTATGCCCCTCACCCTGAGTTTGCAGACTGCTCCAGTTATGCCCCTCGCCCTGAGTTTGCAGACTGCTCCAGTTATGCCCCTCACCCTGAGTTTGCAGACTGCTCCAGTTATGCCCCTCACCCTGAGTTTGCAGACTGCTCCAGTTATGCCCCCTCACCTTGAGTTTGCAGACTGCTTCAGACCTTTCCCTCCATTGGTTTATCCTCCCGACTTCACGCAACCGGAGTCCCAGATGCATCACCCCGCCCCCTTAGAACTGATGATTGAACTGATTATTGAATTGACTATTACCATTCAGTCCACCTTTAGTCTAAACCGGGCCGGCCAGCGAAGGATGGGCACCCCCTCTCTAGCCAGGTTCCTTCCGAGATTTCTTCCCACTGGGGAGTTTTTTCTCGCCACTGTTCAGTGTTTTTTCTCCCCTACCGGGGAGTTTTTTTTACCTCATTTTGCTGGTTGGGGGCTAAGGCCTGGTTTTTTGCTCAATTTTCCTTCAGTTTCCCTGTGCAGCGTCTTTGTGACAGTTCTCTGTAAAAACCGTTATACAAATAAAATTGAATTGAATTGAAATTAATTTGGGGTTGAGAAACCCTGTTTTTGAATGCAGATTCCAAATTTTGTACGTGAGTTTTACACACAGGAGTTTTTATGAAGTTGACAGGAAAATGTGAAATTGGTCAAAATGCAAATGAAGGAAAATGGAAAGGGTTGCAATTCAAACTCACCCTAGCCCAAACCCCGCATTAGCCTACTTTTACAAATCAACAATCTCACATGATGCGAATGATTCACTATTTAAGTTGTCGCCTGCTGAAATCACACAATGCCACTTTGCCCAACAAGAAGCCATTTCAAATGTCTTTGCACAACAATGAATGAATTTGAATCACAATCATTAGCATTGATGTAGGAGTTTATTTTAGGAATAATTGCTCGCCTGTTCTTCTAATTGGGCAGTTCTCGTCAGAACCCTAAATTAGCCACGGAATTCAAGGACCGCTTTGCAGACAAAATGCTTCAGTGAGAAGCAGCCACAGTGATTGACCCTTGTGCAGATCAAGTCATTTGTACACAGAGAGAAAAAGGGTTTATATAAAACCAGTCTGCATTTAATGTGGGTGTGTGAACCAAAACTCTTCCCATGGAGAGATGCTTCAAGACTCGGGGGGAAAAGTAATCCCAACACAACATGACACGGCTATTACCCAAATTTACCAGTTTTCAGATAAAATAGATTTAGCCTGATTCCAAAGCTTTTCTACTTTAATTTTTATTTTTAATAGTTATTTTTAATGTTTAAATTGTTTAAAAACCAATAGATTTTTATTTTTAATGTTTCTTTTGTATGTTTTAATTGTCTAAACCCAATTGTGGTCTATTTGACGAGCAGTGAAAATCTACCATTCAATCACAATCAACATCTTGGACAGTCGTGTTCAATATTGTAAATATCACAATTACAAGGTCCCTGCCAGGATAGTTTTTCCAGTGCATTAATGTTTCCCTGGAGTTGCCAAGGAAACATTGTACGTTGATAAAGTGCCATGATAATACGGTGACACCAACAGGCAGTGCAGCCTTTGGCAGTTTTTGGTGTTTTGCCAAAGTTCGGGTAAGCAGCAAAAAGTAAATGGAAGAGGAAAATCCAACTTCTTCCTGTGAAATAATTTTGCACCGTACTTTTTGTGCACGGTTGGCTGTTGAAGTGGAGACTTAATTTCTTCCCGACTGAAAAAAAAAAAACCCTCTGTAAATTGCAACAATGCCCCAGGTAATACCAGTTCCAAATGAGCAGCTTCGGCCTCATCTCCTGTCCAGGCCCCCAAGGATTCTGGGAAGGCAGGAAATATGACTGAACAGCAAAGGCTAATTAGACAGAGATGTCTGAACAGAAATATTATTAAAAGTAGGAGGATTTTCAGGTCAGGTTTGTGTCCATCACCTATGCCTCGGTTACTCAAACCATGGTCTTCGAGGGCCAAGAACCGCTGGTTTTCCACCCCTCCCCCTTTAATAACAATTCCTTGGGCTAATTGATATAGCACTTATCTCACACCTACACCCCTGAAAAAGGAGGAGAAATATCACAATTGTGCTACTGGTATTGTATCCTCATCAAGAGCTTTATCAGGAATCTTTCAACAATTAAACATTTACATCTTCCATAAATTCTAATTTCCAGGAGACACGTACACCCGTACACTTTCCACAATCTACTTTCCCTTACAATGTTTCTGAAGCAGTGAGACTTTTTTTTTTTTTTAGCTTCCCGAGATATTTAATAGAATCCCTACTACTTTACATTCAGTTCCAGTTTGGTTCAATTAAATCTCAAAATTACACTAATTTCTTTCTCATAGACTTTTCCCTTTGCCATCTTAGTTACAAAATAGACATTTCTTTACAACTCTGACGTGACAAAACAATAAATGCTTCAAATGTCTTCGTAACAAACTGCAAATTGAGATTTTTGGTTATTTTGCTTCTATGTCTTCTTTAACACTGATATCATAAAAATGTCCAGACTGCACAGAAATATGTTTATTTTACTGTATTTTGTCTACTTAGGTCCAGAAATTTTATCCTAACTTTATCGAATGTTAGCATTTTTAAGTGAGCTATAGTTCCGCGACGTTTGGTAAAACAATCTAGTGTTACCTATCGTTGGAAAGCTAATTTTCTGCATCCTAACAGTAGCTGATCCAAATATGGTCATTTCCTTTGCAGTGAAGACATTTTGTGAAAAGACGAAAGGTACTTTAATACAAAATGCGAAATCCCATTGGCTAAAGGCCATTTCTGGCGTTCTGATTCGCTAAAACGCATCACGTAATGTGTTCGGCAACTTCCGTGTTAGCTTAAAGCGGCAAATAATGAAGTGTTGAAACAAAAGTTCGGCGAATGTGAAGTCGTGATGGGCAAAACACCGAAAATCCGTGCAAAAGCGACACAAAAGAGACGTGAGCAATTATCTACTGCCAGAAGAAGCAAGGGAACTACATGTGATCGTAAAGATGACAACGAGCCTGTCAGTAGCGAGTCACCAGCTGTCAGTGCGTCAAAACGCAAAATTCAGGAGATGGGGAAAGGTGATCCGAAAATAGATGACAGGCCGGACACACAACAGTGGCTTATAATGCACGTGTCGCGTTTAAACGAGCTGCTGGTTGAATTGCTATGTCCAAATTGCATGGGGAACGGTCTACATATAAACATAGATCCCCAAAACCAAGGGTTTTGTAGCAGTCTGTTGCTAGAGTGTAGCGAATGCAAATCGCAAGAAATTGGATACAGAAAAAGCGTGTTTTCATCCTCACGTCTTCAAGAGTCAAACAGGAGCGATGTAGCCTTTTATATGAATGTCAGAATGGTCCTCTTAGCACACGAGTTAGGGCTTGGATATTCTACATACGTATCAGAGACACGACAGGAGAGTGACAGGTAAACAGGGTGGAGATAGAGAAGCCTATTAGAAAGTGTAAAACAATCTATTTACTGTATTTGTACTGTATATGTCCCATAACACAGAATAATAAAGTGCAATTTCAAAAATTCAGCTTATTGTACTTCATTAATGTTGCCACCAGTTTGTTTTATTGTTACAGTATACTTTTCCTTTTAGTGGCAGGGAGGGCAGACTGTAGGGTGGAATAATAATAAGTAACGTTATTATTATTTACTGTAGGCTATATTTGTATTGTATAGTAAACAGGGTAGAGATGGAGAAGCCCATTAAAAAGTGTAAAACAATCTATGTATTTACTATAGGCTATATTTGTACTGTATATTAAAATGTAGAGATAGAGAAGCCTATTAGAAAGTGTAAAACAATCTATTTATTTACTGTAGGCTATATTTGTATTGTATAGTAAACAGGGTAGACAGAGAAGTCCATTAGAAAGTGTAAAACAATCTATGTATTTACTATAGGCTATATTTGTACTGTATAGTAAAATGTAGAGATAGAGAGGCCTATTAGAAAGTGTAAAACAATCTATTTATTTACTGTAGGCTATAATGGTATTGTATAGTAAACAGGGTAGAGATAGAGAAGCCTATTAGAAAGTGTAAAACAATCTATTTACTGTATTTGTACTGTATACGTCCCATAACACAGAATAATAAAGTGCAATTTCATAAATTCACCTTATTGTACTTCATTAATGTTGCCACCAGTTTGTTTTATTGTTACAGTGTACTTTTCCTTTTAGTGGCAGGGAGGGCAGACTGTAGGGTGGACTGTAGTCAAAAGATAAAATAATTATAATGAAACGTGCATCTTCATCCATTCTAAGAAGAGAAGGCCTTCATCCACTTCTTGTCTTTTGTTTTATAGGTTCCATTGCCTTACTAGAACCAGAGTATTTTGTCACACAATCATTGTATGATTTCACAGCGTACAGTTTAACCGTGTGCAGTCACAGTTTGTCCGGTTATTCTGGCTAAGCTGCAAATCTGGTACCCTAGCTGTAATCTCATTGGCTCTTACCTATGTATTTTGATTTAGATTTTTTGAGTTTTTTACTAAATGAAGATACAAAAATTATCTTAATCGACAATTATGACATTATGACAAATACAAACAGGCAGCACAAAAGGGTTGTGCAGTAATTGGAAGGCCCTGTGACTATGCCTGTGCTTAGTTGTACTTATTAACAAGTATATCTAATCAAGTAAGTATATATACAGTTTAGATGTGTTCAGTAGTGTAATAGGGCATTGGGGGATGTGATTTAATGGGTTATTGTTGCTATAAAGAGTGATTTCTAGTCAGCAAATATTAAACTTAACAATAGATATCTTTAAAGGCCATTTTCTCAAAATGAGTTTTTTTCAATACTCTGAACCAAAAATCTCAACTTCTAGATCACTTACATACACCAAACTTTCCAAGTTCATTCTTAACTATATTCGGAAGATTATTACAGAAGGATTTGTTAATATATTGCCAATTGTCTGAATTATTACACATTTTGTTCTTGAAAACATGGCGGAAATGCATTTTTTATACCTGTATATAGCATTTTCTAAAATGAAAAAAGCATCTATCCAAAATCTGTTCTGTAATTTTTTTTGGCTCTAATATTTAGTCAAAATGAAATAAAGATTTTAAGCCTGGCTTTATCCAATTTTTCTATTTTTGGTTTTTAAATATATGCAAATTAGCGCATATTTAATGAGGCATTGCCTAATTTGCATATTTAAATGTAACTTTAAAAATAACTTCCAATACAAAAAATTATTGTAACAATGTAAGTAATCAACTGGTAAAGTTTCATGATGATATCTTGTAGTTAATTTTTTTTCCCTATTCACCTGCAGTGTCTCGCCTTAAAGAGATACTGCAGAGCCTTTTCTAAGGCCGTTTTTACTGCTTCAATTTGAACTGGAACTCGTGAGTAGGTGTGGTCATATGACAATGATGCCACGTAGTCATATTATGAATATTCATACGGTCAAGGAGTGAAAGGGTGTGTCTTGGTGAACTGACTCAGCCCCACTGAACTCTATACGCTCATTCACGCTAAAGTAACGTTATTATTAAATACATTCAAATACAGAGCAAAACCCAGTCACACAGTAACGTAAGTATACTGAACATGGCTGGTTGTAGTGCCCTCATCCACTTGGCCCGAAGAGAATTGTTATCATTTATTGGCTAACATTATTCATAAATGATAGCTAAGATAACTAGCTAGCTAGCTAAGTTACCAGTTCTCTGGACCAAACGGGGCTAAACTCACACACAATAGACTGCCTTGCATTACCTAACTTATCGATACATTCCGTCTCTCGGCAGATTATGAAAGCTAACAGAGCCGAGGAACATCTCTGACTCCTTGGCATAATGCAGGCAAGTTAGCTAAAGATACCAAAGTAAGACGTTGTAGATGAATAACTCTCTATGGCTACGTTCACACTGCAGGTAAAAAGTGGCCCAGATCCGATTTTTTCCTCAAATGTGACACAGATCAGATTTTTTATGGAAGTGTGAACAGCGAAAATCACATTGAATCTGACATTTCCAATTCTCATTTGGGCCACTTTTGAATGTGGTATTAGATTCCAATACATAACCGATTGTGTCAAAGCGAACGCAGTCTGAACAGTCAGATCGGAATTAATGTGACTTTTTACGTTTTGATGTAACTAGCAGGGAATTAGAATGTAGCGCACGGGCTAGTTGGGTTATCAACAGATTCACATTATATTATCATGTTATCAGAATCAGAATCAGAATCAGCTTTATTGGCCAAGTATGTGAACACATACAAGGAATTTGACTCCGGTTTTACATTGCTCTCAATATACTTGCCCAGAATAGACATACAGCTAAGAACAAGGACAACGAAGCTGAACAAAGGAAACATAAACATTTAACTACTATGTACAGATATAAATATATAAAAGAAAACCTGTAGTTAAACTACAATTATAATTTAAAATAAATAGGTACAGTGGATTTTTGATGTTACATGTTTATTGCACAGGGATTGTTCCTGACACTGTATGAGTGATTTAAGTGTTCATCAGAGTGACGGCCTGCGGAAATAAGCTGTTCTTGTGTCTGGTTGTTTTGGCGTACAGTGCTCTGTAGCGCCTACCAGAGGGGAGAAGTTGGAACAGGTTGTGTCCAGGGTGTGATGGGTCTGCAGTGATGTTTCCTGCCCGTTTCCTGACTCTGGAGATGTATAAGTCCTGTATGGAGGGCAGGTTGGCACCAATGATTTTTTCCGCAGTCCTGACTATCCGTTGTAGTCTGTTCCTGTCCTGTTTGGTGGCCGATCCAAACCAGACAGTGATGGATGTGCAGAGAACAGACTGGATTATTGCAGAGTAGAACTGGATCAGCAGCTCCTGAGGCAGGTTGAACTTCCTGAGCTGGCGCAGGAAGTACAACCTTTGCTGGGCCTTTTTGATGAGTGTGACTATGTTGGACGTCCACTTTAGGTCCTGGGAGATTGTGGATCCCAGAAACCTGAAGGTTTCCACAGCAGTCACAGTGCTGTTGAGTATGGTGAGGGGGGGCAGTGTTGGGGGGCTCCTCCTGAAGTCCACTGTCATCTCCACAGTTTTGAGCTTGTTCAGCTCCAGGTTGTTCTGACCACACCAGAGGGCTAGCTGTTCAACCTCCTGTCTGTATGCAGACTCGTCACCATCCCGGATGAGACCGATGACCGTTGTGTCATCTGCAAACTTCAGGAGTTTAACAGACGGGTCTCCTGAGGTGCAGTCATTGGTGTAGAGGGAGAAGAGCAGAGGGGAGAGCACACATCCCTGGGGGGCGCCAGTGCTGATTGTCCGGGTGCTGGATATGATGTTCCCCAGCCTCACCTGCTGCCTCCGGTCTGTCAGGAAGTCAGTGATCCACTGACAGGTGGGGGCTGGTACAGTGAGCTGAGTGAGTTTGGAGCAGAGGATTTCTGGGATGATGGTGTTGAATGCCGAGCTGAAGTCCACAAACAGGATCCTCGCATATGTCCCTGGGGAGTCGAGGTGTTGCAGGATGTAGTGCAGTCCCGTGTTGACTGCATCATCCACTGACCTGTTTGCCCGGTAGGCAAACTGCAGGGGGTCCAGCAGGGGGCCTGTGATGTCCTTCAGGTGGGTCAACACTAGTCTCTCGAAGGATTTCATGACCACAGACGTCAGGGCGACGGGCCTGTAGTCATTTAATCCTATGATAGAGGGTTTCTTGGGGACCGGGATGATTGTGGAGTTTTTGAAGCAGGAGGGGACTTCACACAGCTCCAGTGATCTGTTGAAGATCTGCGTGAAGATGGGGGCCAGCTGGTCCGCACAGACTTTCAGGCAGGAGGGTGACACGCCATCTGGGCCTGGTGCCTTCCTGGTCTTCTGTCCCCGAAAGAGCTGACACACATCCGCTTCACAGATCCTGAGTGCAGGTGGGGGGTCAGTGGGGAGGGGTGAGGGGGTGGCAGGGGGTGCAGTTGGTTGTTTGATGTCTGAGCGGGTGTGGGGTGTGAATGTGGGCCCATCAAACCTGCAGTAATACACGTTCAGGTCGTCAGCCAGTTGAAGGTTCTCCACAGTGTGGGGGGATGGTCTCCTGTAGTTGGTAATGTCCTGCAGGCTTCTCCACACTGACGCAGGGTCGTTGGCTGAAAACCTGTTTTTCAGCTTTTCAGTGTAGCTCCTCTTAGCTACTCTGATCTCCTTTGTCAGTGTGTTTCTGGCCTGGTTGTACAGGATCCTGTCCCCACTTCTGTAGGCTTCCTCCTTGGTCTGACGAAGCTGCCTGAGTTTTGCAGTAAACCAGGGTTTATTGTTGTTGTATGTGCAGAAGGTTTTAGTCGGCACACACATGTCCTCACAAAAACTGATGTAAGATGTCACAGTGTCAGTGAGATCGTCCAGGTCTTTAGCAGCAGCCTCAAAAACACTCCAATCAGTGCAGTCAAAGCAGGCCTGTAACTCCAGCTTTGCCTCGTTGGTCCATCTCCTCACAGTCTTGACCACAGGCTTAGCAGATTTTAGTTTCTGCCTGTAAGTCGGGAGAAGATGAACCAGACAGTGATCAGAGAGTCCCAAAGCTGCATGGGGGACAGAGCGATAGGCGTCCTTTAATGTGGTGTAGCAGTGGTCCAGTGTGTTTTTGTCCCTGGTGGGACACTTAATGTGCTGTCTGTATTTTGGCAGTTCGTGGCTGAGGTTTGCTCTGTTAAAGTCCCCAAGAACAATGAGCAGGGAGTCTGGGTGTTTGTGCTCCGTGGAAGTTATCTGGTCAGCCAGGTGTTGTAATGCCTCACTAACACAGGCCTGAGGTGGGATGTAAACAGCGACCAGAATAAAGGAGGAGAACTCCCGCGGTGAATAAAACGGTTTACAGTCAATGAAGAGGGTTTCTAGTTGAGGGCTGCATGATTTCTTCAGCACTGTGACATCTGTACACCAACCTTCGTTTATGTAGAAGCAGATTCCGCCTCCCCTCGTTTTCCCCGTTAGCTCCGTTACGCGGTCCGCTCGTAGGAGTTGGAAGCCCGGCAGATGGAGTGAGCTATCCGGGATGTGCTCACCAAGCCATGTTTCAGTTAAGCACAGGGCGGCGGATCTGGAAAAGTCCGGTTTTGTTCTGTTGAGAAGCAGAAGTTCGTCCATCTTGTTGGCCAGGGAGCGGACATTCGCCAGATGTATAGACGGGAGCGCAGTTCGAAATCTCCGCTGTCGCAGTTTAACGAGCGCTCCGGCTCGCTTCCCCCTTCGGCGTCTCCGGCAAATCCCATAGAAAGCTGCTGCTCCTCCGACTAAAAGCTCTGTAAAACTTTCCGGTTTGGTGAAAGACGGTGAAAAGTTTTGACAAGTGAATTGTCGGATGTTCAAAAGTTCCTCCCTGGTGAATGTGATCAGAGAGGGAGAGCTGAAAACTGAACAAACTGAAAAACTGAACAAATAAACAAAAACAGAAAAAGTACCAGAGAGCGCAGTACCGAGGCTGCCATCCGCGACGCCATCTTGATCAATCAATATGTCATTTTAGATAATTTTAGGTAAATGTGCAAAGCAGTGGATTTTTTTGGGCACAAACAATACACCATAATAAGTCGTAGGCTACGTTTTTATATCATTTGCGGACAGCTGCATTAACCGTTTTGTGATTTAAAATAATGTTAGAACTGTCCATATTATTGTCTTGGTTTGTTGCACGGTATTCATTATTCACGGTTTTCTCATGTAGCTGCTTACCGAACATTAATGGTTGTCGGTCCAATAATGTGTCAATAGTTTAATCTAAGGTTGCGCAGTGATGTTGGGCTATAGCCTAGGTAACGTTACACATGAAGTTGAACAGATGTGTCGTGTGATAGCTTTTTTATATTGTGTATTTTAACACGGCTGGAATGCTGTATTGGCCAATCTGTATCTCGGAACTATCCATTTTATAAATGTTATATCGACTGGTCTCACTAGCCAAACAGCCGAGCGCTCCATTTTCTTAACTCGCCTGTCCTCAGAATCACTAATTTCATGCCTTGCTTGAATTTCACTGAAACCGCCCATGTCACAGTCCCCCCATTCCTTACTCCGATCTCGCATTCACGAGTCTAGCTAGGCTTTTTCCCCATCTCCTCACCCTTATCATTAGCTCCACTGCACATCAACTTTAAAATTAACGCAGAAGCTGTGACTTTGATGACTTCCTTTTTGTTGTTGTTTATTTCTGCAGGCTGTGTAACAGGCGCAATGTCTTTTGTTAATTTGCACGGGTCATTTGAGCAGAGCAATCGGTTCACACTGGAATCAGATATGGGCCACATAAAAAAATTAATGTGAACAGCCAAACAAAAAAAATCTGATCTGAGCAATAAATCGGAATTGAGCACTAAGACCTGCAGTGTGAACGTAGCCATCGTAGCTCGATAT
Source organism: Synaphobranchus kaupii (assembly GCA_029718625.1). Classification (NCBI taxonomy): domain Eukaryota; kingdom Metazoa; phylum Chordata; class Actinopteri; order Anguilliformes; family Synaphobranchidae; genus Synaphobranchus; species Synaphobranchus kaupii. Next base: position 809,503 of record CM056393.1, read on the forward strand.
AAGTCGTAATATTAACGTTAGCAGTAATACAAAGCAATTCGCATTTGAACTTGAACTAGCTAGTTAGCAGTACAAGGGTCTCAGTCTCAAAAAGGAAAAAAAAAAGTTGGTCTCTGCTTTTATACCACGTGCCCAGCCGAGACCACCCCTAGGACCACCTCAACTCCACCCATTTTTATGTTAAGGATCTCGTAACGTCACGAATCCCCGGAAACCAGCATATTGGTAAGCCTACACAAAAGCTCAGATAAAACTATTTTGACTAAACATCAGATTTTCGGACATAAACAGTTGTGTATGATCATAATCTAACCCAAAACATCGGTTTCAACGGGAAAAGTCGGTTTTTGATTGCAGTATCACTTTAATTCGTCTTTATGTCGTAAAAACACACACGGCAAAACAAAGCCCGCCCTATTTTAATATGTTAATTTAGCCCGAAGGGGGAGGGAATTGTCAACCGACGAACGTCGAATTAACGAAGGTGGTCCATACGCAATGAACACAGCTGTTCTTGGTGAAATAACCCATTTTTTCCCTCTTTTACGCGCATACCCAGGTAAGCGCCTGTATAATCTACTGAGACTGTACCTTGCAGGTGGGATGCTCACATGTTAATTTACATGCAAATTAACTTTAATTATGCATCCTCAAAATTACTCTTGTGGCGCGAGGCACATAGTTTGACGGGAATACAAAAGCCTCGAGTCCTGCCACCCAGCTGGCATTATTTAGTGGCATATTGACGACTCTGTCCAGGTGAGCTAACGGCAAACACTTAATTACCAAAATGTTAGATTAATGTAAGCTAACGTAGCTTACTTTAGTATTCTAGTCACTTCTTTTGCTGTATTTTCCTGAGGTAGTGCTTTATCTTCTTCGTGAAATTAATGAAATTATGTTAATTGAAAGAAAGTACCCTAGCCTAAACAACTGTATAAGATTTGACGGTATAGTTTACTTGTGCCATATATTTTTTGGCTACAGGTGCTAAATGTTGGCTATGGGAGCTAGAAAAACGTAAGCCTAATGACAAACGCAATTCGGAAATATCAATATAATAGCCAAGTTAATAAACGATTTAATTATTGTGTTTGTGAGAGGAACCGTCTCTATATTTGAAGTATACATCACATATTCAGTCAGCTTTTATGTGGAAATTAGTTAAAGACGATGGTTTGGGTGTTCACAGCATAAAAGAAACCTGGAAGCTCAAAGGAAGGACGTTAAGGACTTGCTGCCTGCACGAGCTTTCTTGCGACTGGTATCTGTGGCCTACTGGTGCGCTTTACACAAAATACTCACATAATGGTAGGAAGGAACCCGTAGGCCTACCAGCTTGGTTTTGTGATGGTTTTTTAATTTCATTATATTCTCGGATAATGTGTTTAATTTAATTTCATTTAATTCTCTTGAACTGAATTGTCGTTTTATTACCGTCAATTAGACTAATCGTTTCAGCTTTATTCAGCATCAAGCTTTCATCTTTGACACTTAGCTGTAACAAGTTAGCTGTATAGTCTAGTATATCTGTTTGTGCGGTTTATGCCCATATATAAGCTATTTATACTAAACGTACCTGTTTGTAGGCTATGCATTATCGAAGTTTGTGTACATCATCGATAAATATTCTGTTAACGGATAAATGTTTCCCAAAACCAATTTACCCTCTGTTGTTTTAACTTTTTTTTTTTTTTTTACTGTCAGAGGGATGCCTCGTTAGGATACCAGACAAGCCACATCGAGGTTCCACACACATTCTCAAAGAAGGTATGTTTTCTATTAAATAAAAAATAATTTATGCTTTGTATGTGTGCAGTAGCCTACATGTAGGCTATTCCACCACAGGGATAACAAGTAGCCCTATTACTGTTGAATTCATTTATTTATTTTTGCACATGTGCAATTTACAATAGCCTACAGTTACAATACAACATGACGTGATAGAGTTTGGGTTTAACTGACATATCTTCCTATGTTTGACTTCCATTTTCATCAAGGTGGCTTTCTACTTTGCAGCACACAGGTGCACATTGGAAGCATAGATTTTTATACTGTTTTTATAAATGGTCTTATTTATACAGTACATTACAGGCATTTAGCAACCACTTTTATCCAGAGCGGCCTACACAATTTTTATAATTTTTTACATACCGTCACATTTTTACAGCTAGATATATACTGAAGCAATTCAAATTAAAGGGATAGTTCGGAATTTTGGACGTAATGTCTCAATTACGACTTACCCATGATGTAGTTGATTGATTGAAACCATTTTCAGCTAATTCCATGCTGTCCCTTCTTTTGGACATGCACACGTTGCTAATGCTAAAGCAACTCTAAGGTAACCGGTAGCATCCACTACCAAACGCACTTAAACACTCCACAGTGTACCCAAAGCAAATAAAATACGACGACAGTCTATCTGGGGAGCGATACTTTACGTTACCTAAGAATGTATTGCCGGCACTGGTCGACTACAACAACAAAGAAGAGCAACAAGTTGCAATGGCCACGTTCGCTCTGCTGCCATACTTCCACAGAGAATATAGGTCAGCACAAAGTAAAGGATTCAATGATAGTTTGACTTCAAAAATGATGGCATAAACACTCAAAATAACCCCGATAGACTGTCGTCGTATTTTATTTACTTTGGGTGCACTGTGGAGTGTTTAAGTGCGTTTGGTAGTGGATGCTACCGGTTACCGTAGAGTTGCGTTAGCATTAGCAATGTGTGTATGTCCAAAAGAAGGGACAGCATGGAATTAGCTAAAAATGGTTTCCATCAATCAACTACATCATGGGTAAGTCGTAATTAAGACATTATGTCCAAAATTCCGAACTATCCCTTTAAGCACCTTGCTCAACTGCAGTGTCCTATCTGGGAATCAAACCTGAAACCTTTGGGTTACGAGCCCAGTTCCCTACATTATACTACACTACCGCCCCGTTTTATATAGTTCAGTGGTTCTCAACCCTGCAGCATCCCTGTGCTGCCTGTTACGCCAGCCAATCTCTTACATAATACGTGTTGTAGAAAATGTGTTTGCATTCTATAATCTTGTGTTTAGAGTTTGAGTTCGACACAGTGTAGGTTTTGGCTCCTTAACACTGGTTTTCAAGAATTACATAAAATTCCTTCTTTCCCTAGTTCTGCAATCAAACTAGACATCTACATGCATCAATCAGTCAACACCAAGTAAGACCATGGTTATGTGCCTTCACTAGTGGGATGCCGCCGTGCTGATGTGCTCTGCTCTTTTTGGCTGTATGGAGATGGTTGTTTCTGCTAGGTGGGAATTGTTGATGAGGAGTGAATTATATAGTTTAAATTTGGGCAAAATGTGAAGATTATGCTAGTGATTTCCATATTGGTGCCATAGAGCATTGTTTTTGCTGGCCTGATTATGTAGTGAGGTAATGACGTTATGTTATTAACTAATTATAGGTGTAGAGATCTTAGCTGTGTGTGACCCATAGCTATGGTGCTGATTTGATGGTTCGCGGTAGTTGTGATAGAGTTTAAGTGATGAGCTAGAGGCTCTGCTGCTGTGCACGGTTGGTGGTGATGGTGGTGGGCTTCTTGGTGGTGGGTTGTAGGAAACATCCGCCAGAAGACACCAAAAGTAAGACCATGGTTATGTACCTTCACTGGTGGCATGCCGCTGTGCTGATGTGCTCTGCTGTTTTTGGAGATGTGTGGAGATGTGATAGAGTTTAAGTGATGAGCTAGAGGCTATGATGCTGCTGCTGCTGTGCACGGTTGGTGGTGATGGTGGTGGGTTGTAGGAAACATCCGCCAGAAGACACCAAAAGTAAGACCATGGTTATGTACCTTCACTGGTGGCATGCCGCTGTGCTGATGTGCTCTGCTGTTTTTGGAGATGTGATAGAGTTTAAGCGATGAGCTAGAGGCTATGCTGCTGCTGCTGTGCACGGTTGGTGGTGATGGTGGTGGGTTGTAGGAATCATCCGCCAGAAGACACCAAACGTAAGACCATGGTTATGTACCTTCACTGGTGGCATGCCGCTGTGCTGATGTGCTCTGCTGTTTTTATTTTTTTTGGCTGAGTGGAGATGGTTTCTTATGCTAGGTGAGAATTGTTGATGAGGAATAAAAAGTATATTTTAAATTCGGGTCTGTGGATCTTTGGGTTTGATTGTTTTTTCTGTTACTGGGAGGAAAAGTTGGTTGCTGGAAGTTGCTTCTAATGTCTAAAGAGAAAGGGACGTTACATGTGAAATTGAGATTTTCATGTAATTACAAAAATGTTTTTCCTATTGTGCTGTTCAAAGAGATTGCTGCTGATGATGCAAGTGAATTTTTGAAGAATAATCTTTTCAGGCAAAGATCAATACATTTATTGTTATAATATTGGTGTCATAGAGAATTGTTTTTCCTTGTATGCTTATGGTGATCTTGTGATAATAGTGTAATAATTAATCTATGGTTTGTTGTTGCTGTGTGGAGATTTATATTCTGCAGTAATTTCAGTAATTGGTGGCTGTTGCTAATAGTGGATGAGAATTGTTGATAAGGAGTGAACTTTATATTTTCTAGTTTTTGCTGGACTGATTTTTGCTGGACTGATTATGTAATGATCGAATGATGTAGTGATCTCTTGTATCTATTCACACTCGCTGTGTCACAGGGTGATCAGTCTAACCACTTCCCCAGGCTTCCAACTGGCTTTTCAGTTTGTGCTAGAATCCACTCTCCAGCCACTTTGAACAAGTGTTGTCATCCGCCTTGGCCTTGCCTCTTTACAGTACCAGCCTCCTTGAATTGCTGGGTATGAAGGTCATTCTTGCTTAGGCGGTGGATCTGTCCAGGTCTTCAGGCACCCACCTCCCCTCTTTCACCGACCGTGTAGCGATGGTCATGCTGTCCATGAAAGTTCCTGTCGGTGGCTGCCACGTCTTGGGTTTCATCTTGGGCCCTCTGCCTAGTCTTTCTGCAGAGTCCGCAAGGATGTAAATGGCGGCTATGATGGAGACTGTGCGTCCACCCCCTGCCCCTGCTGTTTGGTAATACAGTCCCACCCGGTAACCCTCATCCTGAACTTAAAGTAGCCCTGTAGGCAAAAAAATTATAATGATAATAAAAAATATTTATAATAAAAAAATAATTAAAACCAAAAAATTTAAAAAATTTAAATCTTATACCGTAACTTGAAATAACATTAAAACGTTAAAATCAAATGTGTTTTAATATAAATGGAAATTAAAAAAAATCAATAAATCTAATGAAAAATAATAAATTACTAAAGTTAAAAAAAAAATTAAATAAAAAATATTTAAAATAAAATAATACAAAATAATAAATTAATATAAAAACATAAATAAAACTAAATGAATGTAAAATAAATCAATAAAAATAGTTTCAAAATGTTCAGGATGAGGGTTACAGTTTGTGAGCGTACTACCAGAGGCTGGCAGTGGACATGGTTACGGGGTGCACGGTGTCTATTGGCTGCCGTCTACATCCTTGTGGACTCTGCTGAAAGTCCAAACAGTGGACCTACGACAAAATCCAAGGTGTGGCAGCCCAAACACGAACCTTCACAGATGGCATAACCATCACTGCACAGTTGGTGACAGAGGGGAGACGGATGCTTGACAACCTAGACTGGTCCATTACCTAAGCACGAGTGAACTTCTAGCCCAGTAGTTTGAAGATGCTGGTACTGAAGAAAGGCAACAGCAAGGTGCATGACGACATGTGGCTCAAAGTGGCTAGAGAGTGGATTCCAACTCTAATAGAGAAGCCAGTTAGAAGCCAAGGGAAGTGGTTCGGGAGTGAACTTTATATTTTTTAGTTTTTGCTGGACTGATTTTTGCTGGACTGATTATGTAATGATCGAATGATGTAGTGATGTTATGAATTAATCAAAGGTGTAGAGATCTTAGGGTTTTTTTTGGTTTTTGTGACAGAGATTAGTATAAGTGATGAGCTAGAACCTATGCTGCTGCTGCTGTTGCACGGTTGGTGGTGATGGTGGTGGGTTTCTTGGTGGTGGGTTTCAGGAAACATCCGCGAGAAGACATCAAAGGTAAGACCACGGTTATTTTATTTCAATGCTGGTTTGCTGCTGGTTTGTTCTACTGTGTTGTTGCTGGTTTGTATGTTGGATAAAACAGGGTTTTTTGAGTGGTTTGACTGGCTCACTGGCTTACTGACTGACGTTCAGGGTTTGTTAGTTAGTCATTTCCATATGGTTGTTGGTTTGAAGCTATGGGTCTAGTGTGACAGGATGCTCGATTAGGGCTATGCTGTGCTTTGAGGGCCATATCTTAGGGTGGTAGGTAGGTGGTAGGTAGGTAGGTGGACAGGCAGAATTTTCCTTCTCCAGCTAATCTAATAAAGACCGATCATCATTCTACAGAATTGTAAGGACATCATAGTGGAGTGAACAGTAATTAACGTTCACACACAAAGGAAGGGGGTCAGTCAGACATCTGACACACGGCTGAAGAGAGAAGGTGAGCATGAACGGTAGGAATGAGGGAGCAGTACAAGTGGACATGATGAGCGGGAGTCCCAGAAATACTCATGATGGAACTGACGGTGTCATGGAAAGAGATTTGATGATGATGATGATGATGACGATGATGAAGAAGCTGCTGATGTGCCATTCCCTTGCAGATGAGATGCTTGACTGGACGCAGGTGATGGAGAAGAGCTTTGTTATTCTGTGTGAGGTTTTTTAGGTGAACACGACAAGATGGATCATTATGCCACAAATTCCTCCCCTCTTCGCTGTGGAGTTCTTCTGGCACAGCAGGGTCGTGCGGGCGATGGCTAGTAGTGTTGGCTCTGGCTCCCTCTCTTTCTCCATCTCCTTCTCGTCAGCCTGGTCACAGTGGTGGCAGGAGCTGCTGGCGCAGGGGCAGTGGGAGAGGCTGTCTGCATTGCTGGCTTCTTCCTTTAGTGGTACTCGAGCATGAAGTTCAAGTTTTGTAACGGGTTGATCCAGTGGGGCTATCTGGCCTTTGGGTTCCATAAACATCAGTCAACATTGGAGAGTTGAATGGTCCATACATACAGTATGTGGAACTCTCGATGTTGTATATGAAGAGCTGGACCCTTGCCACCACGTCCAGTAGAATCCACGATGCTGTCCAGGACGTCATCAATGCAGGAAGGGGCTATGTATCTTTACGAGTCACCATGCCCATGTCTGAATCAGCACACTTTCCTACTATTGAGTATGCCAGCTGAGTATGGCATAACAAAGCTAAATACTCAACTTACTGGCTTAGTACACAGTAGGCTACACAGGACACATTAGATGGGGCTCTGATTCGGACACAGCCCATGTTCAGCGGTTTGTTGTCTGCACAGAACCAGAGGGAGCCATTTTTCTTCCACACCAGCAGCACCAGGGACGCCCAGGGACTCTTGGAGGGACGGATCACTCCTGCTGCCGCCATATCCCGGACCTTAGCCTCTGCCTCCTCCTGGTGCGTCAGTGGAGCGGAGCCCCAGAAATCCTCACGTGGTGCTGAGTGTCACGGAAAACGGGTTTGAAGATGGTGATAAAAAGAAGCTTTGGTGCACCAGTCACACATGTATAAGAAGCTTAAGTAGATGCAGAAGATGGAGATGAGCTTGCATAAAGGTTAGTTCTGCTGAAGATTTGGGGAGCTCCAAACTGTCTCCAGAGGTCACTGCTGATCTTCCTGTCCATTGGTTCCTCTGTTGATGCTGGGGCTTCGTCCACTGGAAGGGGCGAAAGGAGCTTTGGGAGGACCTTGAGCTAACAGCACCAGGTCTTGAGTCTCACAGGGACGTCACCCATCTCCACCTTCTACATTCAGTCACCTGTGTGATCTCTTGTATCTATTCACACTCACTGTGTCACAGGGTGATCAGTCTAACCACGTCCCTAGGCTTCCAACTGGCTTTTCAGTTTGTGCTGGAATCCACTCTCCAGCCACTTTGAACAAGTGTTGTCATCCGCCTTAGCCTTGCCTCTTTCCAGTACCAGCCTCCTTGAATTGCTGGGTTTGAAGGTCATTCTTGCTTAGGCAGTGGATCTGTCCAGGTCTTCAGGCACCCACCTCCCCTCTTGCACCGACCGTGTAGCGATGGTCATGCTGTCCATGAAAGTTCCTGTCGGTGGCTGCCACATCTTGGGTTTCATCTTGGGCCCTCTGCCTAGTCTTTCTGCAGAGTCCGCAAGAATGTAAATGGCGGCTGTGATGGAGACTGTGCATCCACCCCCTGCCCCTGCTGTTTTGTAATACAGTCCCACCCGGTAGCCCTCATCCTGAACTTAAAGTAGCCCTGTAGGCAAAAAAATTATAATGATAATAAAAAATATTTATAATAAAAAAATAATAATTAAAACCAAAAAATTAAAAAAATTAAAAACTTATACCCTAACTTGAAATAACATTAAAACCTTAAAATCAAATGCGTTTTAATATAAATGGAAATAAAAAAAATCAATAAATCTAATGAAAAATAATAAATTACTAAAGTAAAAAAAATAAAAATAAATAATATTTAAAATAAAATAATACAAAATAATAAATTAATATAAAAACATAAATAAAACTAAATGAATGTAAAATAAATCAATAAAAATAATAACAAAATGTTCAGGATGAGGGTTAGTTTGTGAGCGTACTTCCAGAGGCTGGCAGTGGACATGGTTACGGGGTGCATGGTGTCTATTTTGACTGCCGTCTATATCCTTGTGGACTCTGCAGGAAGTCCAAACAGAGGACCTACGACAAAATCCAAGGTGTGGCAGCCCAAACACGAACCTTCCCAGATGGCATAACCATCACTGCACAGTTGGTGACAGAGGGGAGACGGATGCTTGACGACCTAGACTGGTCCATTACCTAAGCACGAGTGACCTTCTAGCCCAGTAGTTTGAAGATGCTGGTACTGAAGAAAGGCAACAGCAAGGTGCATGATGGCATGTGGCTCAAAGTGGCTAGAGAGTGGATTCCAACTCTAATAGAGAAGCCAGTTAGAAGCCAAGGGAAGTGGTTCGGCTGCTCACTCTGTGACACAGTGTGTGTGAAGAGGACATCAGACTATGCACATGACTGGGTGCAGAGGGTGGAGAAAGGGTGGTCTCCCTGTGTAACTCAAGGCCTGGGGCTGTCAGCACACGCTCCTCCACAAAGGAAGGGGGTCAGTCAGACATCTGACACACGGCTGAAGAGAGAAGGTGAGCATGAACGGTAGGAATGAGGGAGCAGTACAAGTGGACATGATGAGCGGGAGTCCCAGAAATACTCATGATGGAACTGACGGTGTCATGGAAAGAGATTTGATGATGATGATGATGATGATGACGATGATGAAGAAGCTGCTGATGTGCCATTCCCTTGCAGATGAGATGCTTGACTGGACGCAGGTGATGGAGAAGATCTTTGTTATTCTGTGTGAGGTTTTTTAGGTGAACACGACAAGATGGATCATTATGCCACAAATTCCTCCCCTCTTCGCTGTGGAGTTCTTCTGGCACAGCAGGGTCGTGCGGGCGATGGCTAGTAGTGTTGGCTCTGGCTCCCTCTCTTTCTCCATCTCCTTCTCGTCAGCCTGGTCACAGTGGTGGCAGGAGCTGCTGGCGCAGGGGCAGTGGGAGAGGCTGTCTGCATTGCTGGCTTCTTCCTTTAGTGGTACTCGAGCATGAAGTTCAAGTTTTGTAACGGGTTGATCCAGTGGGGCTATCTGGCCTTTGGGTTCCATAAACATCAGTCACCATTGGAGAGCTGAATGGTCCATACATACAGTATGTGGAACTCTCGATGTTGTATATGAAGAGCTGGACCCTTGCCACCACGTCCAGTAGTATCCACTATGCTGTCCAGGACGTCATCAATGCAGGAAGGGGCTATGTATCTTTACGAGTCACCATGCCCATGTCTGAGTCAGCACACTTGCCTACTATTGAGTATGCCAGCTGAGTATGGCATAAAAAAGCTAAATACTCAATTAAAAAGCAGTAGCTATACAGTAGTAAGCAGTAGCTATACAGTATGCTTACTTACTTACTGGCTTAGTACACAGTAGGCTACGCAGGACACATTAGATGGGGCTCTGATTCGGACACAGCCCATGTTCAGCGGTTTGTTGTCTGCACAGAACCAGAGGGAGCCATTTTTCTTCCACACCAGCAGCACCAGGGACGCCCAGGGACTCTTGGAGGGACGGATCACTCCTGCTGCCGCCATATCCCGGACCTTAGCCTCTGCCTCCTCCTGGTGCATCAGTGGAGCGGAGCCCCAGAAATCCTCACATGGTGCTGAGTGTCACGGAAAACGGGTTTGAAGATGGTGATAAAAAGAATCTTTGGTGCACCAGTCACACATGTATAAGAAGCTTAAGTAGATGCAGAAGATGGAGATGAGCTTGCATAAAGGTTAGTTCTGCTGAAGATTTGGGGAGCTCCAAACTGTCTCCAGAGGTCACTGCTGATCTTGCTGTCCATTGGTTCCTCTGTTGATGCTGGGGCTTCGTCCACTGGAAGGGGCGAAAGGAGCTTTGGGAGGACCTTGAGCTAACAGCACCAGGTCTTGAGTCTCACAGGGACATCACCCATCTCCACCTTCTACATCCAGTCACCTGTGTGATCTCTTGTATCTATTCACACTCACTGTGTCACAGGGTGATCAGTCTAACCACTTCCCCAGGCTTCCAACTGGCTTTTCAGTTTGTGCTGGAATCCACTCTCCAGCCACTTTGAACAAGTGTTGTCATCCGCCTTGGCCTTGCCTCTTTCCAGTACCAGCCTCCTTGAATTGCTGGGTTTGAAGGTCATTCTTGCTTAGGCAGTGGATCTGTCCAGGTCTTCAGGCACCCACCTCCCCTCTTGCAGCGACCGTGTAGCGATGGTCATGCTGTCCATGAAAGTTCCTGTCGGTGGCTGCCACATCTTGGGTTTCATCTTGGGCCCTCTGCCTAGTCTTTCTGCAGAGTCCGCAAGAATGTAAATGGCGGCTGTGATGGAGACTGTGCATCCACCCCCTGCCCCTGCTGTTTTGTAATACAGTCCCACCCGGTAACCCTCATCCTGAACCTAAAGTAGCCCTGTAGGCAAAAAAATTATAATGATAATAAAAAATATTTATAATAAAAAAATAATAATTAAAACCAAAAAATAAAAAAAATTAAAAACTTATACCCTAACTTGAAATAACATTAAAACGTTAAAATCAAATGCGTTTTAATATAAATGGAAATAAAAAAAATCAATAAATCTAATGAAAAATAATAAATTACTAAAGTAAAAAAAAATAAAAATAATAATATTTAAAATAAAATAATACAAAATAATAAATTAATATAAAAACATAAATAAAACTAAATGAATGTAAAATAAATCAATAAAAATAATAACAAAATGTTCAGGATGAGGGTTAGTTTGTGAGCGTACTTCCAGAGGCTGGCAGTGGACATGGTTACGGGGTGCATGGTGTCTATTTTGACTGCCGTCTATATCCTTGTGGACTCTGCAGGAAGTCCAAACAGAGGACCTACGACAAAATCCAAGGTGTGGCAGCCCAAACACGAACCTTCCCAGATGGCATAACCATCACTGCACAGTTGGTGAGAGAGGGGAGACGGATGCTTGACGACCTAGACTGGTCCATTACCTAAGCACGAGTGACCTTCTAGCCCAGTAGTTTGAAGATGCTGGTACTGAAGAAAGGCAACAGCAAGGTGCATGATGGCATGTGGCTCAAAGTGGCTAGAGAGTGGATTCCAACTCTAATAGAGAAGCCAGTTAGAAGCCAAGGGAAGTGGTTCGGCTGCTCACTCTGTGACACAGTGTGTGTGAAGAGGACATCAGACTATGCACATGACTGGGTGCAGAGGGTGGAGAAAGGGTGGTCTCCCTGTGTAACTCAAGGCCTGGGGCTGTCAGCACACGCTCCTCCACAAAGGAAGGGGGTCAGTCAGACATCTGACACACGGCTGAAGAGAGAAGGTGAGCATGAACGGTAGGAATGAGGGAGCAGTACAAGTGGACATGATGAGCGGGAGTCCCAGAAATACTCATGATGGAACTGACGGTGTCATGGAAAGAGATTTGATGATGATGATGATGATGACGATGATGAAGAAGCTGCTGATGTGCCATTCCCTTGCAGATGAGATGCTTGACTGGACGCAGGTGATGGAGAAGATCTTTGTTATTCTGTGTGAGGTTTTTTAGGTGAACACGACAAGATGGATCATTATGCCACAAATTCCTCCCCTCTTCGCTGTGGAGTTCTTCTGGCACAGCAGGGTCGTGCGGGCGATGGCTAGTAGTGTTGGCTCTGGCTCCCTCTCTTTCTCCATCTCCTTCTCGTCAGCCTGGTCACAGTGGTGGCAGGAGCTGCTGGCGCAGGGGCAGTGGGAGAGGCTGTCTGCATTGCTGGCTTCTTCCTTTAGTGGTACTCGAGCATGAAGTTCAAGTTTTGTAACGGGTTGATCCAGTGGGGCTATCTGGCCTTTGGGTTCCATAAACATCAGTCACCATTGGAGAGCTGAATGGTCCATACATACAGTATGTGGAACTCTCGATGTTGTATATGAAGAGCTGGACCCTTGCCACCACGTCCAGTAGTATCCACTATGCTGTCCAGGACGTCATCAATGCAGGAAGGGGCTATGTATCTTTACGAGTCACCATGCCCATGTCTGAGTCAGCACACTTGCCTACTATTGAGTATGCCAGCTGAGTATGGCATAAAAAAGCTAAATACTCAATTAAAAAGCAGTAGCTATACAGTAGTAAGCAGTAGCTATACAGTATGCTTACTTACTTACTGGCTTAGTACACAGTAGGCTACGCAGGACACATTAGATGGGGCTCTGATTCGGACACAGCCCATGTTCAGCGGTTTGTTGTCTGCACAGAACCAGAGGGAGCCATTTTTCTTCCACACCAGCAGCACCAGGGACGCCCAGGGACTCTTGGAGGGACGGATCACTCCTGCTGCCGCCATATCCCGGACCTTAGCCTCTGCCTCCTCCTGGTGCATCAGTGGAGCGGAGCCCCAGAAATCCTCACATGGTGCTGAGTGTCACGGAAAACGGGTTTGAAGATGGTGATAAAAAGAATCTTTGGTGCACCAGTCACACATGTATAAGAAGCTTAAGTAGATGCAGAAGATGGAGATGAGCTTGCATAAAGGTTAGTTCTGCTGAAGATTTGGGGAGCTCCAAACTGTCTCCAGAGGTCACTGCTGATCTTGCTGTCCATTGGTTCCTCTGTTGATGCTGGGGCTTCGTCCACTGGAAGGGGCGAAAGGAGCTTTGGGAGGACCTTGAGCTAACAGCACCAGGTCTTGAGTCTCACAGGGACATCACCCATCTCCACCTTCTACATCCAGTCACCTGTGTGATCTCTTGTATCTATTCACACTCACTGTGTCACAGGGTGATCAGTCTAACCACTTCCCCAGGCTTCCAACTGGCTTTTCAGTTTGTGCTGGAATCCACTCTCCAGCCACTTTGAACAAGTGTTGTCATCCGCCTTGGCCTTGCCTCTTTCCAGTACCAGCCTCCTTGAATTGCTGGGTTTGAAGGTCATTCTTGCTTAGGCAGTGGATCTGTCCAGGTCTTCAGGCACCCACCTCCCCTCTTGCACCGACCGTGTAGCGATGGTCATGCTGTCCATGAAAGTTCCTGTCGGTGGCTGCCACATCTTGGGTTTCATCTTGGGCCCTCTGCCTAGTCTTTCTGCAGAGTCCGCAAGAATGTAAATGGCGGCTGTGATGGAGACTGTGCATCCACCCCCTGCCCCTGCTGTTTTGTAATACAGTCCCACCCGGTAACCCTCATCCTGAACCTAAAGTAGCCCTGTAGGCAAAAAAATTATAATGATAATAAAAAATATTTATAATAAAAAAATAATAATTAAAACCAAAAAATAAAAAAAATTAAAAACTTATACCCTAACTTGAAATAACATTAAAACGTTAAAATCAAATGCGTTTTAATATAAATGGAAATAAAAAAAATCAATAAATCTAATGAAAAATAATAAATTACTAAAGTAAAAAAAAATAAAAATAATAATATTTAAAATAAAATAATACAAAATAATAAATTAATATAAAAACATAAATAAAACTAAATGAATGTAAAATAAATCAATAAAAATAATAACAAAATGTTCAGGATGAGGGTTAGTTTGTGAGCGTACTTCCAGAGGCTGGCAGTGGACATGGTTACGGGGTGCATGGTGTCTATTTTGACTGCCGTCTATATCCTTGTGGACTCTGCAGGAAGTCCAAACAGAGGACCTACGACAAAATCCAAGGTGTGGCAGCCCAAACACGAACCTTCCCAGATGGCATAACCATCACTGCACAGTTGGTGACAGAGGGGAGACGGATGCTTGACGACCTAGACTGGTCCATTACCTAAGCACGAGTGACCTTCTAGCCCAGTAGTTTGAAGATGCTAGTACTGAAGAAAGGCAACAGCAAGGTGCATGATGGCATGTGGCTCAAAGTGGCTAGAGAGTGGATTCCAACTCTAATAGAGAAGCCAGTTAGAAGCCAAGGGAAGTGGTTCGGCTGCTCACTCTGTGACACAGTGTGTGTGAAGAGGACATCAGACTATGCACATGACTGGGTGCAGAGGGTGGAGAAAGGGTGGTCTCCCTGTGTAACTCAAGGCCTGGGGCTGTCAGCACACGCTCCTCCACAAAGGAAGGGGGTCAGTCAGACATCTGACACACGGCTGAAGAGAGAAGGTGAGCATGAACGGTAGGAATGAGGGAGCAGTACAAGTGGACATGATGAGCGGGAGTCCCAGAAATACTCATGATGGAACTGACGGTGTCATGGAAAGAGATTTGATGATGATGATGATGATGATGATGTGCCATTCCCTTGCAGATGAGATGCTTGACTGGACGCAGGTGATGGAGAAGAGCTTTGTTATTCTGTGTGAGGTTTTTTAGGTGAACACGACAAGATGGATCATTATGCCACAAATTCCTCCCCTCTTCGCTGTGGAGTTCTTCTGGCACAGCAGGGTCGTGCGGGCGATGGCTAGTAGTGTTGGCTCTGGCTCCCTCTCTTTCTCCATCTCCTTCTCGTCAGCCTGGTCACAGTGGTGGCAGGAGCTGCTGGCGCAGGGGCAGTGGGAGAGGCTGTCTGCATTGCTGGCTTCTTCCTTTAGTGGTACTCGAGCATGAAGTTCAAGTTTTGTAACGGTTTGATCCAGTGGGGCTATCTGGCCTTTGGGTTCCATAAACATCAGTCAACATTGGAGAGCTGAATGGTCCATACATACAGTATGTGGAACTCTCGATGTTGTATATGAAGAGCTGGACCCTTGCCACCACGTCCAGTAGAATCCACTATGCTGTCCAGGACGTCATCAATGCAGGAAGGGGCTATGTATCTTTACGAGTCACCATGCCCATGTCTGAATCAGCACACTTGCCTACTATTGAGTATGCCAGCTGAGTATGGCATAACAAAGCTAAATACTCAATTAAAAAGCAGTAGCTATACAGTAGTAAGCAGTAGCTATACAGTATGCTTACTTACTTACTTACTGGCTTAGTACACAGTAGGCTACACAGGACACATTAGATGGGGCTCTGATTCGGACACAGCCCATGTTCAGCGGTTTGTTGTCTGCACAGAACCAGAGGGAGCCATTTTTCTTCCACACCAGCAGCACCAGGGACGCCCAGGGACTCTTGGAGGGACGGATAACTCCTGCTGCCGCCATATCCCGGACCTTAGCCTCTGCCTCCTCCTGGTGCGTCAGTGGAGCGGAGCCCCAGAAATCCTCACGTGGTGCTGAGTGTCACGGAAAACGGGTTTGAAGATGGTGATAAAAAGAAGCTTTGGTGCACCAGTCACACATGTATAAGAAGCTTAAGTAGTTGCAGAAGATGGAGATGAGCTTGCATAAAGGTTAGTTCTGCTGAAGATTTGGGGAGCTCCAAACTGTCTCCAGAGGTCACTGCTGATCTTCCTGTCCATTGGTTCCTCTGTTGATGCTGGGGCTTCGTCCACTGGAAGGGGCGAAAGGAGCTTTGGGAGGACCTTGAGCTAACAGCACCAGGTCTTGAGTCTCACAGGGACATCACCCATCTCCACCTTCTACATCCAGTCACCTGTGTGATCTCTTGTATCTATTCACACTCACGGTGTCACAGGGTGATCAGTCTAACCACTTCCCCAGGCTTCCAACTGGCTTTTCAGTTTGTGCTGGAATCCACTCTCCAGCCACTTTGAACAAGTGTTGTCATCCGCCTTGGCCTTGCCTCTTTCCAGTACCAGCCTCCTTGAATTGCTGGGTTTGAAGGTCATTCTTGCTTAGGCAGTGGATCTGTCCAGGTCTTCAGGCACCCACCTCCCCTCTTGCACCGACCGTGTAGCGATGGTCATGCTGTCCATGAAAGTTCCTGTCGGTGGCTGCCACATCTTGGGTTTCATCTTGGGCCCTCTGCCTAGTCTTTCTGCAGAGTCCGCAAGAATGTAAATGGCGGCTGTGATGGAGACTGTGCATCCACCCCCTGCCCCTGCTGTTTTGTAATACAGTCCCACCCAGTAACCCTCATCCTGAACCTAAAGTAGCCCTGTAGGCAAAAAAATTATAATGATAATAAAAAATATTTATAATAAAAAAATAATAATTAAAACCAAAAAATAAAAAAAATTAAAAACTTATACCCTAACTTGAAATAACATTAAAACGTTAAAATCAAATGCGTTTTAATATAAATGGAAATAAAAAAAATCAATAAATCTAATGAAAAATAATAAATTACTAAAGTAAAAAAAATAAAAATAAATAATATTTAAAATAAAATAATACAAAATAATAAATTAATATAAAAACATAAATAAAACTAAATGAATGTAAAATAAATCAATAAAAATAATAAAAAAATGTTCAGGATGAGGGTTAGTTTGTGAGCGTACTTCCAGAGGCTGGCAGTGGACATGGTTACGGGGTGCAAGGTGTCTATTTTGGCTGCCGTCTATATCCTTGTGGACTCTGCAGGAAGTCCAAACAGAGGACCTACGACAAAATCCAAGGTGTGGCAGCCCAAACACGAACCTTCCCAGATGGCATAACCATCACTGCACAGTTGGTGACAGAGGGGAGACGGATGCTTGACGACCTAGACTGGTCCATTACCTAAGCACGAGTGACCTTCTAGCCCAGTAGTTTGAAGATGCTGGTACTGAAGAAAGGCAACAGCAAGGTGCATGATGGCATGTGGCTCAAAGTGGCTAGAGAGTGGATTCCAACTCTAATAGAGAAGCCAGTTAGAAGCCAAGGGAAGTGGTTCGGCTGCTCACTCTGTGACACAGTGTGTGTGAAGAGGACATCAGACTATGCACATGACTGGGTGCAGAGGGTGGAGAAAGGGTGGTCTCCCTGTGTAACTCAAGGCCTGGGGCTGTCAGCACACGCTCCTCCACAAAGGAAGGGGGTCAGTCAGACATCTGACACACGGCTGAAGAGAGAAGGTGAGCATGAACGGTAGGAATGAGGGAGCAGTACAAGTGGACATGATGAGCGGGAGTCCCAGAAATACTCATGATGGAACTGACGGTGTCATGGAAAGAGATTTGATGATGATGATGATGATGATGTTGAAGAAGCTGCTGATGTGCCATTCCCTTGCAGATGAGATGCTTGACTGGACGCAGGTGATGGAGAAGAGCTTTGTTATTCTGTGTGAGGTTTTTTAGGTGAACACGACAAGATGGATCATTATGCCACAAATTCCTCCCCTCTTCGCTGTGGAGTTCTTCTGGCACAGCAGGGTCGTGCGGGCGATGGCTAGTAGTGTTGGCTCTGGCTCCCTCTCTTTCTCCATCTCCTTCTCGTCAGCCTGGTCACAGTGGTGGCAGGAGCTGCTGGCGCAGGGGCAGTGGGAGAGGCTGTCTGCATTGCTGGCTTCTTCCTTTAGTGGTACTCGAGCATGAAGTTCAAGTTTTGTAACGGTTTGATCCAGTGGGGCTATCTGGCCTTTGGGTTCCATAAACATCAGTCAACATTGGAGAGCTGAATGGTCCATACATACAGTATGTGGAACTCTCGATGTTGTATATGAAGAGCTGGACCCTTGCCACCACGTCCAGTAGAATCCACTATGCTGTCCAGGACGTCATCAATGCAGGAAGGGGCTATGTATCTTTACGAGTCACCATGCCCATGTCTGAATCAGCACACTTGCCTACTATTGAGTATGCCAGCTGAGTATGGCATAACAAAGCTAAATACTCAATTAAAAAGCAGTAGCTATACAGTAGTAAGCAGTAGCTATACAGTATGCTTACTTACTTACTTACTGGCTTAGTACACAGTAGGCTACACAGGACACATTAGATGGGGCTCTGATTCGGACACAGCCCATGTTCAGCGGTTTGTTGTCTGCACAGAACCAGAGGGAGCCATTTTTCTTCCACACCAGCAGCACCAGGGACGCCCAGGGACTCTTGGAGGGACGGATAACTCCTGCTGCCGCCATATCCCGGACCTTAGCCTCTGCCTCCTCCTGGTGCGTCAGTGGAGCGGAGCCCCAGAAATCCTCACGTGGTGCTGAGTGTCACGGAAAACGGGTTTGAAGATGGTGATAAAAAGAAGCTTTGGTGCACCAGTCACACATGTATAAGAAGCTTAAGTAGATGCAGAAGATGGAGATGAGCTTGCATAAAGGTTAGTTCTGCTGAAGATTTGGGGAGCTCCAAACTGTCTCCAGAGGTCACTGCTGATCTTCCTGTCCATTGGTTCCTCTGTTGATGCTGGGGCTTCGTCCACTGGAAGGGGCGAAAGGAGCTTTGGGAGGACCTTGAGCTAACAGCACCAGGTCTTGAGTCTCACAGGGACATCACCCATCTCCACCTTCTACATCCAGTCACCTGTGTGATCTCTTGTATCTATTCACACTCACGGTGTCACAGGGTGATCAGTCTAACCACTTCCCCAGGCTTCCAACCTGCTTTTCAGTTTGTGCTGGAATCCACTCTCCAGCCACTTTGAACAAGTGTTGTCATCCGCCTTGGCCTTGCCTCTTTCCAGTACCAGCCTCCTTGAATTGCTGGGTTTGAAGGTCATTCTTGCTTAGGCGGTGGATCTGTCCAGGTCTTCAGGCACCCACCTCCCCTCTTGCACCGACCGTGTAGCGATGGTCATGCTGTCCATGAAAGTTCCTGTCGGTGGCTGCCACATCTTGGGTTTCATCTTGGGCCCTCTGCCTAGTCTTTCTGCAGAGTCCGCAAGAATGTAAATGGCGGCTGTGATGGAGACTGTGCATCCACCCCCTGCCCCTGCTGTTTTGTAATACAGTCCCACCCGGTAGCCCTCATCCTGAACTTAAAGTAGCCCTGTAGGCAAAAAAATTATAATGATAATAAAAAATATTTATAATAAAAAAATAATAATTAAAACCAAAAAAAAAAAAAAATTAAAAACTTATACCCTAACTTGAAATAACATTAAAACGTTAAAATCAAATGCGTTTTAATATAAATGGAAATAAAAAAATCAATAAATCTAATGAAAAATAATAAATTACTAAAGTAAAAAAAATAAAAATAAATAATATTTAAAATAAAATAATACAAAATAATAAATTAATATAAAAACATAAATAAAACTAAATTAATGTAAAATAAATCAATAAAAATAATAAAAAAATGTTCAGGATGAGGGTTAGTTTGTGAGCGTACTTCCAGAGGCTGGCAGTGGACATGGTTACGGGGTGCACGGTGTCTATTTTGGCTGCCGTCTACATCCTTGTGGACTCTGCAGGAAGTCCAAACAGAGGACCTACGACAAAATCCAAGGTGTGGCAGCCCAAACACGAACCTTCCCAGATGGCATAACCATCACTGCACAGTTGGTGACAGACGGGAGACGGATGCTTGACGACCTAGACTGGTCCATTACCTAAACACGAGTGACCTTCTAGCCCAGTAGTTTGAAGATGCTAGTACTGAAGAAAGGCAACAGCAAGGTGCATGATGACATGTGGCTCAAAGTGGCTAGAGAGTGGATTCCAACTCTAATAGAGAAGCCAGTTAGAAGCCAAGGGAAGTGGTTCGGCTGCTCACTCTGTGACACAGTGTGTGTGAAGAGGACATCAGACTATGCACATGACTGGGTGCAGAGGGTGGAGAAAGGGTGGTCTCCCTGTGTAACTCAAGGCCTGGGGCTGTCAGCACACGGTCCTCCCCAAGCTCCTCTAACCTCTCCTGGTGTACGGACTCCCAGTAACAGCAGTGGAACCAGTGGACAGGAACATCAGCAGCTAACCTCCACAGATAGTTCAGAGCTTCCCAACGGTTCAGCAGAATTGGCCTTAACAGCAGCTGCCAATCAGAGAAGAGTTTGCTGACTGGAACCGCAAGGACAGCAAAGTGAGGTCAGCATCGATCAAGGTTCACATTGTAGCTTACTGTGATTTTACAGCGGACGAAGAAGAAGGCTTGGCACTGTGCCTTATTCCTCTGGAAGATCTGCAGCGCAGCCCTCAGGCCCTTCCACATGCAGGAAGTTTCCAATTTTTTATTTTGTTATGATAGCAGGGGTATCATCTGAAGTTATAAAGCTTTTTATAATCAGTTAGGCTTCAAGACTTATCCACAGCAAGTAAAATTAAAGCCAAAATTGTAATTCCATTACCGCGGAATTGCCTAAGTGAAGAGGGCAATGTGTGAGACTGTGTGCAACACGGCTGAACAGGAGGAAGTGAGATCATCACACTGGCTTTGGCTGATGAGTGCAGGCCAGACTTACAATATCAAAGATGTCCTCCGATGAGGGGGGCAAGAAAAGCCAAAAAGTGGCGACCAGTGGAAGTAGTGCGATGACATTTCAGAGGACAGTCACTGCGAAGGTAAGTTAGAGTTTGTAAGTGTCTAAAGGATAATTGATCACACAGATGACTGGATGCAGATGGTGTAGAAGAGGGGTCTCCCTGCATATCACAAGGACGGGTGCTGTCAGCATGGTCCTCCCCAAGCTCCTTTGGCACCTTGTGCTCCCCATACCACTAGAACAGAACACCTCCGTGTACGAGATTATGTCCGTTTCCGACGGCAGACACACAACCGCAAATGGCCAGGTACAGTTCTTTTTCAAATTTGTGCACTGTAGTGTCCGCCTCGTAAACGCACATTTTCATGAAGAGAAGCCAGGAGCAGCAGGATCTACAAGCAACTAATGTACAACAGCCAGGTATGTCATTCTATTGTGCAAATGTGAAAGGTATGTAAATAGTATATTTTATTTTATTTTATTTGGAGGTGGGGGGTTTTATGCTTTCCTCCCATTTTTGACTAATTTGACTAAAAAAATAAAGGTTTCGAGTTGTTTTGACTGTAGGAATGAAAGATTATCCAGCACCCGGAGCACAGCATTATTTCAGGTAAGACCCTCTCACTTTATTACAGATTTCATTGTAAGAAATTACTTGTGTATACGTATTGTATATTGCTGATTGAACTTCATGGTTTGTCCTCTTATTTCAACATGGTTGTGGTTTGAAACATAAGGTCTTCTGTAATAATATATTCTTTACATGATTTTATGCCATTTATAGTTTTGTTGTGATGCTGAGATTAATGTGATGCTGCTGTAATTGTTGGAAGGAACATTTGGAGTTTATGACATGATTTGACACTTTCTCACGCAAACATGAAGGTTTCTTTTCCTGTTGTGTAAATCATTTACGTGTTTTGTTACATGTAACTTTCAGGGTTTTCATTTGGACATTTCTAATTTCAGTATATTCACTTAAGTATTGCATGAACAGTTTTACATGAAATGTGATCTCTGGATTGCTCCACTAAATTTCCTTTTGTTACAAGCACTATGCAGAGTACAACTTGATGAATGATGTTGCTCGTCGCTGTGCTATCTCTTCATGTAACATAGTACCATCACTCCATATTCATTGCCATACCTTTGTAACAAGGAACAATACATTTTTATTTTTTTTTGCACAAGAAATACAGTGTACGACACAGTATAGGTTTTGGCTCCTTAACACTGGTTTTCAAGAAGTACATAATATTCCTTTGTTCCCCAGGTCTGCAATCAAACTAGACATCTCGATGCATCAATCAGTCAACACCAAGTAAGACCATGGTTATGTGCCTTCACTAGTGGGATGCCGCCGTGCTGATGCGCTCTGCTCTTTTTGGCTGTATGGAGATGGTTGTTTCTGCTAGGTGGGAATTGTTAATGAGGAGTGAAGTATATAGTTTAAATTTGGTCAAAATGTGAAGATTATGCTAGTGATTTCTATATTGGTGCCATAGAGCATTGTTTTTGCTGGCCTGATTATGTAGTGAGGTAATGACGTTATGTTATTAACTAATTATAGGTGTAGATATCTTAGCTGTGTGTGACCCATAGCTATGGTGCTGATTTGATGGTTCGCAGTAGTTGTGATAGAGTTTAAGTGATGAGCTAGAGGCTCTGCTGCTGTGCACGGTTGGTTGTGATGGTGGTGGGCTTCTTGGTGGTGGGTTGTAGGAAACATCCGCCAGAAGACACCAAAAGTAAGACCATGGTTATGTACCTTCACTGGTGGCATGCCGCTGTGCTGATGTGTTCTGCTGTTTTTGGAGATGTGTGGAGATGTGATAGAGTTTAAGTGATGAGCTAGAGGCTATGCTGCTGCTGCTGTGCACGGTTGGTGGTGATGGTGGTGGGTTGTAGGAAACATCCGCCAGAAGACACCAAAAGTAAGACCATGGTTATGTACCTTCACTGGTGGCATGCCGCTGTGCTGATGTGCTCTGCTGTTTTTTTTTTTTTTGGCTGAGTGGAGATGGTTTCTTATGCTAGGTGAGAATTGTTGATGAGGAATAAAAAGTATATTTTAAATTCGGGTCTGTGGATCTTTGGGTTTGATTGTTTTTTCTGTTACTGGGAGGAAAAGTTGGTTGCTGGAAGTTACTTCTAATGTCTAAAGAGAAAGGGACGTTACATGTGAAATTGAGATTTTCATGTAATTACAAAAATGTTTTTCCTATTGTGCTGTTCAAAGAGATTGCTGCTGATGATGCAAGTGAATTTTTGAAGAATAATATTTTCAGGCAAAGATCAATACATTTATTGTTATAATATTGGTGTCATAGAGAATTGTTTTTCCTTGTATGCTTATGGTGATCTTGTGATAATAGTGTAATAATTAATCTATGGTTTGTTGTTGCTGTGTGGAGATTTATATTCTGCAGTAATTTCAGTAATTGGTGGCTGTTGCTAATAGTGGATGAGAATTGTTGATAAGGAGTGAACTTTATATTTTTTAGTTTTTGCTGGACTGATTTTTGCTGGACTGATTATGTAATGATCGAATGATGTAGTGATCTCTTGTATCTATTCACACTCACTGTGTCACAGGGTGATCAGTCTAACCACTTCCCCAGGCTTCCAACTGGCTTTTCAGTTTGTGCTGGAATCCACTCTCCAGCCACTTTGAACAAGTGTTGTCATCCGCCTTGGCCTTGCCTCTTTCCAGTACCAGCCTCCTTGAATTGCTGGGTTTGAAGGTCATTCTTGCTTAGGCGGTGGATCTGTCCAGGTCTTCAGGCACCCACCTCCCCTCTTGCACTGACCGTGTAGCGATGGTCATGCTGTCCATGAAAGTTCCTGTCGGTGGCTGCCACATCTTGGGTTTCATCTTGGGCCCTCTGCCTAGTGTTTCTGCAGACTCCGCAAGAATGTAAATGGCGGCTGTGATGGAGACTGTGCATCCACCCCCTGCCCCTGCTGTTTTGTAATACAGTCCCACCCGGTAGCCCTCATCCTGAACTTAAAGTAGCCCTGTAGGCAAAACAATTATAATAATAATAAAAAATATTTATAATAAAAAAATAATAATTAAAACCAAAAAATAAAAAAAATTAAAAACTTATACCCTAACTTGAAATAACATTAAAACCATAAAATCAAATGTGTTTTAATATAAATGGAAATAAAAAAAAATCTATAAATCTAATGAAAAATAATAAATTACTAAAGTAAAAAAAATACAAATAAAATAATATTTAAAATAAAATAATACAAAATAATAAATTAATATAAAAACATAAATAAAACTAAATGAATGTAAAATAAATCAATAAAAATAATAAAAAAATGTTCAGGATGAGGGTTAGTTTGTGAGCGTACTTCCAGAGGCTGGCAGTGGACATGGTTACGGGGTGCACGGTGTCTATTTTGGCTGCCGTCTATATCCTTGTGGACTCTGCAGGAAGTCCAAACAGAGGACCTATGACAAAATCCAAGGTGTGGCAGCCCAAACACGAACCTTCCCAGATGGCATAACCATCACTGCACAGTTGGTGACAGAGGGGAGACGGATGCTTGACGACCTAGACTGGTCCATTACCTAAGCACGAGTGACCTTCTAGCCCAGTAGTTTGAAGATGCTGGTACTGAAGAAAGGCAACAGCAAGGTGCATGATGACATGTGGCTCAAAGTGGCTAGAGAGTGGATTCCAACTCTAATAGAGAAGCCAGTTAGAAGCCAAGGGAAGTGGTTCGGCTGCTCACTCTGTGACACAGTGTGTGTGAAGAGGACATCAGACTATGCACATGACTGGGTGCAGAGGGTGGAGAAAGGGTGGTCTCCCTGTGTAACTCAAGGCCTGGGGCTGTCAGCACACGCTCCTCCACAAAGGAAGGGGGTCAGTCAGACATCTGACACACGGCTGAAGAGAGAAGGTGAGCATGAACGGTAGGAATGAGGGAGCAGTACAAGTGGACATGATGAGCGGGAGTCCCAGAAATACTCATGATGGAACTGACGGTGTCATGGAAAGAGATTTGATGATGATGATGATGACGATGATGAAGAAGCTGCTGATGTGCCATTCCCTTGCAGATGAGATGCTTGACTGGATGCAGGTGATGGAGAAGAGCTTTGTTATTCTGTGTGAGGTTTTTTAGGTGAACACGACAAGATGGATCATTATGCCACAAATTCCTCCCCTCTTCGCTGTGGAGTTCTTCTGGCACAGCAGGGTGGTGCGGGCGATGGCTAGTAGTGTTGGCTCTGGCTCCCTCTCTTTCTCCATCTCCTTCTCGTCAGCCTGGTCACAGTGGTGGCAGGAGCTGCTGGCGCAGGGGCAGTGGGAGAGGCTGTCTGCATTGCTGGCTTCTTCCTTTAGTGGTACTCGAGCATGAAGTTCAAGTTTTGTAACGGGTTGATCCAGTGGGGCTATCTGGCCTTTGGGTTCCATAAACATCAGTCAACATTGGAGAGCTGAATGGTCCATACATACAGTATGTGGAACTCTCGATGTTGTATATGAAGAGCTGGACCCTTGCCACCACGTCCAGTAGAATCCACTATGCTGTCCAGGACGTCATCAATGCAGGATGGGGCTATGTATCTTTACGAGTCACCATGCCCATGTCTGAATCAGCACACTTGCCTACTATTGAGTATGCCAGCTGAGTATGGCATAAAAAAGCTAAATACTCAATTAAAAAGCAGTAGCTATACAGTAGTAAGCAGTAGCTATACAGTATGCTTACTTACTTACTTACTGGCTTAGTACACAGTAGGCTACACAGGACACATTAGATGGGGCTCTGATTCGGACACAGCCCATGTTCAGCGGTTTGTTGTCTGCACAGAACCAGAGGGAGCCATTTTTCTTCCACACCAGCAGCACCAGGGACGCCCAGGGACTCTTGGAGGGATGGATCACTCCTGCTGCCGCCATATCCCGGACCTTAGCCTCTGCCTCCTCCTGGTGCGTCAGTGGAGCGGAGCCCCAGAAATCCTCACGTGGTGCTGAGTGTCACGGAAAACGGGTTTGAAGATGGTGATAAAAAGAAGCTTTGGTGCACCAGTCACACATGTATAAGAAGCTTAAGTAGATGTAGAAGATGGAGATGAGCTTGCATAAAGGTTAGTTCTGCTGAAGATTTGGGGAGCTCCAAACTGTCTCCAGAGTTCACTGCTGATCTTCCTGTCCATTGGTTCCTCTGTTGATGTTGGGGCTTCGTCCACTGGAAGGGGCGAAAGGAGCTTTGGGAGGACCTTGAGCTAACAGCACCAGGTCTTGAGTCTCACAGGGACGTCACCCATCTCCACCTTCTACATTCAGTCACCTGTGTGATCTCTTGTATCTATTCACACTCACTGTGTCACAGGGTGATCAGTCTAACCACTTCCCCAGGCTTCCAACTGGCTTTTCAGTTTGTGCTGGAATCCATTCTCCAGCCACTTTGAACAAGTGTTGTCATCTGCCTTGGCCTTGCCTCTTTCCAGTACCAGCCTCCTTGAATTGCTGGGTTTGAAGGTCATTCTTGCTTAGGCGGTGGATCTGTCCAGGTCTTCAGGCACCCACCTCCCCTCTTGCACCGACCGTGTAGCGATGGTCATGCTGTCCATGAAAGTTCCTGTCGGTGGCTGCCGCATCTTGGGTTTCATCTTGGGCCCTCTGCGTAGTCTTTCTGCAGAGTCCGCAAGGATGTAAATGGCGGCTATGATGGAGACTGTGCATCCACCCCCTGCCCCTGCTGTTTGGTAATACAATCCCACCCGGTAACCCTCATCCTGAACTTAAAGTAGCCCTGTAGGCAAAACAATTATAATGATAATAAAAAATATTTATAATTTTTTTTTAAATAATTAAAACCAAAAAATTTAAAACTTACCGTAACTTGAAATAACATTAAAACGTTAAAATCAAATGCGTTTTAATATAAATGGAAATTAAAAAATCAATAAATCTCATGAAAAATAATAAATTACTAAAGTAAAAAAATATTAATAAATAAAAAATATTTAAAATAAAATAATACAAAATAATAAATTAATATAAAAACATAAATAAAACTAAATGAATGTAAAATAAATCAATAAAAATAATTTAAAAATGTTCAGGATGAGGCTTACAGTTTGTGAGCGTACTACCAGAGGCTGGCAGTGGACATGGTTACGGGGTGCACGGTGTCTATTTTGGCTGCCGTCTATATCCTTGTGGACTCTGCAGGAAGTCCAAACAGAGGACCTACGACAAAATCCAAGGTGTGGCAGCCCTAACACGAACCTTCACAGATGGCATAACCATCACTGCACAGTTGGTGACAGAGGGGAGACGGATGCTTGACGACCTAGACTGGTCCATTACCTAAGCACGAGTGACCTTCTAGCCCAGTAGTTTGAAGATGCTGGTAATGAAGAAAGGCAACAGCAAGGTGCATGACGACATGTGGCTCAAATTGGCTTTAGAGGGGATTCCAACTCTAACAGAGAAGCCAGTTAGAAGCCAAGGGAAGTGGTTCGGCTGCTCACTCTGTGACACAGTGTGTGTGAAGAGGACATCAGTCTATGCACATGACTGGGTGCAGAGGGTGGAGAAAGGGTGGTCTCCCTGTGTAACTCAAGGCCTGGGGCTGTCAGCACACGGTCCTCCCCAAGCTCCTCTAACCTCTCCTGGCGTACGAACTCCCAGTAACAGCAGAGGAACCAGTGGACAGGAACATCAGCAGCTAACCTTCACAGGTAGTTCAGAGCTTCCCAACGGTTCAGCAGAATTGGCCTTAACAGCAGCTGCCAATCAGAGAAGAGTTTGCGGACTGGAACCGCAAAGACAGCAAAGTGAGATCAGCATCGATCAAGGTTCACATTGTAGCTTACTGTGATTTTACAGCGGACGAAGAAGAAGGCTTGGCACTGTGCCTTATTCCTCTGGAAGATCTGCAGCGCAGCCCTCAGGCAAGAATTGTGGAGTTGATGAAGAAGTACAAAGAACACCGTTATGCTGGAGCTGATGATGCCATGGGAAGATGTTTGAAGAAGTCAATGAAAGGACACCACTAAAGTATGAATCACTTAAGGATGTGTGCATGTAGAAGACCTGGACAGGGCCTACCAGTGGAAGAGGGATAAAAAGTTTCCCAGGACAATCGATACATAATAAGTGGCCAATTCCGCGGGTAACGGAATTACAATTCGCAGAAATTTTGGCCTTAATTTTACTTGCTGTGGATAAGTCTTAAAGCCTAACTGATTATAAAAAGCTTTATAACTTCAGATGATACCCCTGCTATCATATCAAAATAATAAATTGGACCCTTCCACATGCAGGAAGTTTCCAGGAAGCTCCAAACTGTCTCCAGAGGTCACTGCTGATCTTCCTGTCCATTGGTTCCTCTGTTGATGCTGGGGCTTCGTCCACTGGAAGGGGCGAAAGGAGCTTTGGGAGGACCTTGAGCTAACAGCACCAGGTCTTGAGTCTCACAGGTACATCACCCATCTCCACCTTCTACATCCAGTCACCTTTGTGATCTCTTGTATCTATTCACACTCACTGTGTCACAGGGTGATCAGTCTAACCACTTCCCCAGGCTTCCAACTGGCTTTTCAGTTTGTGCTGGAATCCACTCTCCAGCCACTTTGAACAAGTGTTGTCATCCGCCTTGCCCTTGCCTCTTTTCAGTACCAGCCTCCTTGAATTGCTGGGTTTGAAGGTCATTCTTGCTTAGGCGGTGGATCTGTCCAGGTCTTCAGGCACCCACCTCCCCTCTTGCACCGACCGTGTAGCGATGGTCATGCTGTCCATGAAAGTTCCTGTCGGTGGCTGCCACATCTTGGGTTTCATCTTGGGCCCTCTGCCTAGTCTTTTTCCAGAGTCTGCAAGAATATAAATGGCAGCTATGATGGAGACTGCATCCACCCCCTGCCCCTGCTGTTTAGTAATACAGTCCCACACGGTAACCCTCATCCTGTACTCATCAAAGTAGTTTTATCCCTGTAGGTTAAAAAATAATGATAATAAAAAATATTTATAATAAGAAATAAATAATAAAAACCAAAAAATACATTTAAAAAAATGTAAAAACTTAAACCGTAACTTGAAATAACATTAAAACGTTAAAATGAAATGCATTTTAATATAAATGGAAATAAATAAATAAATCTAATGAAAAATAATAAATTAGTAAAATAAAATAAAAAATTATAAAATATAAAATTATAAAAAAATATATATTTAAAATGAAATAATAAAAAATAATAAATTCATATAAAAACATAAATAAAACTAAGTAAATGTAAAATAAATCAATAAAAATCATTTAAAAAATGTCCAGGGTGAGGGTTACAGCTTGTGAGTGTACTAACAAAAAGAGCAGAGCACATCAGCACAGCGGCATTCCACCAGTGAAGGCACATAACCATGGTCTTACTTGGTGTTGACTGATTGATGCATCGAGATGTCTAGTTTGATTGCAGAACTGGGGCAATTTGATTATTTAATTCTTGAAAACCAGTGTTAAGGAGCCAACACCTACACTGTGTCGTACACTATTTCTTGTGCAAAAAAAAAATTTCAAAGTATTGTTACGTCCTTCTGTTTCGTCTTTCGTACTTTTCGTACTTTGTGTTTGCTTGGCTTTGGGCTGCTGTGTTTGTATGTCTCCCCCGCAGATGGAGATGCTGACGTCATGTTCCTACGTGGAGATCCTGGGAGCTGCGCTGGAGAGACAACGCACGCTGTTGCCTGGCAACCATCTTCAGCCTACATGGAGACGTGGACGTCGAATTGCTTGAGAAGATGCCGTAACTGGGGACGCAGAGGACCGTCGCAGAGAAGCGGGGTTAAAAGATGCTAGCGATCAACACGATTTCCACGACGCTTCCTGAACACTGAGTTCTGTGTTAACAGACTAAAGCAAATAGCCGTGAATTGACTAAAGCTGCTGAATACCACCACAGCAACCATTCCGCTAGACCAGGAAGAGAAGACCCTTTTGTCATGTGGACGTGGGTCTGATCTTGGACACTTGCTGCCTGGTGAGAGCATGCAGCCTGTGTAGCCGAACTGTAAATATTGTCAATCTGTTACATGTTTAGAGAATAGCTAAGATTAGTTTCTACCGTACGTGTCTGTGTTATTAAACATTTTGTCTTTTAAATCACTTTGCGCTTGACTGGGTTTATCTAAGAGGTTGTGGTTTGCGTTTAAGTGGCTTCGTGTTACCTCCACTACTTTACACCTGGTTATTGCAACACAGGTGGATTTTGGGATGTAACTGTATTGTTCCTTGTGACATAGATATGCCAAAAAGAGCAGACGGGTCATTCCGTGTCAAATCAACCAGTTTTCTGAAAAGTTCCTGTATGACCCTCTCAGATTTTGATGAAACTCCATCATCATAATCCATTGTGTGAAAAATGAACACACACAAAAGATTTGCCTCATACGACATGTCGTTTCCGAGATATAGCCTCCTGAAATTTGCTCAAAACCTCCATCTTTCGCGCTCGCGGGTCGTGAAAAAAAAACTCTTATCCTAACTTACTTTCTTCCCAATTGTAAGAATATGACTTGTCAGATTACTTGTACCCCCTTTTGAAGTTATATGCACCCAAAGTAGCTACTTGTTTTTGGTGATTTTCGAGGTCACCCTGTGCCCAAACGAGTGGACATATACATCCCATATCACCGATGTATTATCTATAGGTGAATGTCTATGGTCACAAACAAGTACAGGCTAATCAATTCATTTGTAAAGGAATGACATCCATCCAAAGTTGGGTCCGGGTGAAAAAAAAGTCAAAAACACAACCGTCCGTCTTGTCAATGGATCACCATGTGGACAGTTAAAACTTTTCTGAAATTTACACCGGTTAAACAGATATATACTAATAATAACGTCATTATGAAGCTTTTTTAGACTAATTGGTGCCATCGTTTTAGGAGGAAATGCTTACTTTTTAAAAAGGCAAAGTTAAGGGAATATATTTCTTGCCTTAAATGGCTGTTGCTGCTCAGTAAGCTAGCTTGTATTTGCTAGCATGCGTTTTCCACCTAAGCACTCGGTAAAAACTCCGAATTTAGTTCACGAACATCACATATCAACCGAATTAGCATTTCCACCGTTAAATTGTAACTCCATTCATTTGAGTTTCTATGAATTCATCTGAGGTCTGACAAGCGACGTTCCGATTCGGTGTTGATTGGGATCCCTGGGAAAAGTGACCACTGTGGCTTTGGCCATGTTCCACTGCAACCAAACTCACTGAAAGAGATTGCATTTTCATACAATGGATTTCCTAGAACAGGCATTGTGTGTGCCCACTCATCTTTTCATGTGTGTCGGTCATCAATGGTACTGAATACAAATGGCTACTGAAACAGGCAGTTAATGAGTGGCAGTTAATTAGTTAGTGTGTGGATGGGACCCACAGCTTGGTATCTGTTAGGGCTCTGTTTCACTGTGTGAATGGGCCCCATGGTCTGGTATCTGTTAAGGCACTGTTCCAGTGTGTGGATGGGCCCCACAGTCTGTTATCTGTTAAGGCACTGTTCCAGTGTGTGGATTGGCCCCACAGTCTGGTATCTGTTAAGGCTCTGTTCCAGTGTGTGGATGGGCCCCACAGTCTGGTATCTGTTAAGGCTCTGTTCCAGTGTGTGGATGGACCCCACGGTCTGGTATCTGTTGAGGCTCTGTTCCAGTGTGTGGATTGGCCCCACAGTCTGGTATCTGTTAAGGCTCTGTTCCAGTGTGTGGATGGGCCCCACAGTCTGGTATCTGTTAAGGCTCTGTTCCAGTGTGTGGATGGACCCCACGGTCTGGTATCTGTTGAGGCACTGTTCCAGTGTGTGGATGGGCCCCATGGTCTGGTATCTGTTAAGGCTCTGTTCCAGTGTGTGGATGGGCCCCATGGTCTGGTATCTGTTGAGGCTCTGTTCCAGTGTGTGGATTGGCCCCACAGTCTGGTATCTGTTAAGGCTCTGTTCCAGTGTGTGGATGGGCCCCACAGTCTGGTATCTGTTAAGGCTCTGTTCCAGTGTGTGGATGGACCCCACGGTCTGGTATCTGTTGAGGCACTGTTCCAGTGTGTGGATGGGCCCCATGGTCTGGTATCTGTTAAGGCTCTGTTCCAGTGTGTGGATGGGCCCCACAGTCTGGTATCTGTTAAGGCTCTGTTCCAGTGTGTGGATGGACCCCACAGTCTGGTATCTGTTGAGGCTCTGTTCCAGGGTCTCGTCTCTGTAAAAGCCATAAATGTCCTCCCATTATTCTATCCAGATTCCTGGATTCTACCATTCCTGCTCTGAGCTGATCCCTATGAATAGAATTTGTTGTAACCTACATTCCTCCTTGTCTCGTGAGCCATTTGATTTGTGCACCAGCAAAAGTATTTTTTTGAAAGACTGGAGAGATGAGTCATAAGTTTATCTGTTTCTTGCGGGACACCCTTACCCAAAGCGTATATAAAGATGGCGGCTTGTCGTTTCATATCCTTGAAATAAGACGCATAGCAGTCCAACTGGACCAAAAGGTGTTCTGTGGATCAATGAGAATTTTTAACTGGGGATATGAACCCACGACCCTTTGGTCCAGCTGCAGCTAACCACTACATCACTGGTTCTTGAACTATTTTTTTAATATCAGTACCCAAATTATAAATTTAGTACCTTTCAGGGACCTGTCAAATACACATACTAGCATAGTCGTGGACTCCAGACCCATGTCATGCCCTCCCGCCACCCATTTTGGGTCCCGACCCATAGTTTAAGGAACACTGCACTACATCACACCGATATTTGGAATACCTCTAAGTGTCTGATTTACTAGATTTTGCTGTCGCCAGGCCACTGTTTCATAAAGCCACCGTAGAACAATAAGCGGTTCCATCCAATGGGCGCTAGTTTGAGCCAGAGCATCCAAAATGGTGTCAGATCTGCCACTTTGCAGCATTTCAAGTGACTGTTTGTGCGATCACTACCCCCCCCACCTCCATTATGGCTCTGTCACCGCTTACAGATAGAGCTCCCCCACACATACCCACACACACCCACCCTACCCCCAAGCTGGCTATGACACAGAGCTGTAGCTCTACAAATCTAATTTCAGTTTAGGAAGAAAAAAAAAAAAAAAAAGGGTTGAATAAATAGCCCATTTACAGGCCTTCATCAGACGTTCGCCCCTTTAATTAAAGTCTGGGCCGCAAATCATCAGGGAGGATGCTGGGTAATGACCCAAACTGTTGCGTAGAAGAGCTTAAATCATCTTTTCTTATTATGGCTTTGCTAGGCCGAAGGCTGGTTATTAAAATGCGGTCTCATTTTAAAGATGCATATTGCATATTGTATGCGTGTTGAAAAAAAAGTGTTTATACAAAAACTTTTATTAAAAAAATCAAACAGAAACTAATGTTGTTTTTAGTTCTCTCAAAGAATAAATGTAACCTCTCAATCTCCTGCTCGGGTAGAAGAACATCTTTTTTTTAGTAGGAAAAACTCCCTCTTAGGACATAAAATAAAGAGATTTTATGTGTCATAAAGGTTATAAAGCCGTGCCAGGGACTGCCATGGAGTGTGGACAGTTTAGCTCGACTGCAACTAGAAATGGATCTCAAATAAATAAATAAATAAATAACAGTCCTTGAGCTGAAGATGACATCATTAATCCGGAAGAATAAAGAATAAAATAAATCCTGAAGACCAGAGCCACTATAACTGCATCATGTCTATGAGGACAGCGTCTTCTTAAAAGCTGGTACTCCTTTTCCATGTCTGTTACTGGGTTGTTACTAGATGATAAAGGGATATACTGTGTGTTAGAGTGTGTACACACACACTATTGTGTGTGCAGTGTGTTGGAGTAGGATCTGAGCTCTTTCCTCCTACGAGGCTCTGTAATTGTAAGCTATGATCCCTCAAGGTAAATTTTAATTTTTCCTTTCCAATAGAGTCAGCACAATACTGTACTTTGGCCTGCTGCCACACTCAAGGGTCTAAAATGGGTTTTATATTTTGTCACACAAATCTGAATGAAACTGAAGATGGAAAAAGAAACACAAATAAGTAAATTCCAACTTCTATAATGGCTTTCCTAAACTGTGTACCCGGTCTTTCCTAAACTGTGTACCCGGACTTTCCTAAACTGTGTACCCGGTCTTTCCTAAACTGTGTACCCGGACTTTCCTAAACTGTGTACCCGGTCTTTCCTAAACTGTGTACCCGGACTTTCCTAAACTGTGTACCCGGTCTTTCCTAAACTGTGTACCCGGTCTTTCCTAAACTGTGTACCCGGTCTTTCCTAAACTGTGTACCCGGTCTTTCCTAAACTGTGTACCCGGTCTTTCCTAAACTGTGTACCCGGTCTTTCCTAAACTGTGTACCCGGTCTTTCCTAAACTGTGTACCCGGTCTTTCCTAAACTGTGTACCCGGTCTTTCCTAAACTGTGTACCCGGTCTTTCCTAAACTGTGTACCCGGTCTTTCCTAAACTGTGTACCCGGACTTTCCTAAACTGTGTACCCGGTCTTTCCTAAACTGTGTACCCGGACTTTCCTAAACTGTGTACCCGGTCTTTCCTAAACTGTGTACCCGGACTTTCCTAAACTGTGTACCCGGTCTTTCCTAAACTGTGTACCCGGTCTACCTCGTGCTCTTGGGTGGGAAGGACGGGCAAATTTACAACGTCGTCAATCGCAGTCGTCCGCCCCTACTGCGTTTAGATCCGACCGTTTCCACCCGCTCAGCTCCATAGCAACCGCGCACCTCTGGGGGGAACGGCGACGGTCGCCGGGGAACGGGGATTACGGCGACAGGAAACAGCCGGAAGCTTCTCGGCCGCGGAAGCGGGGCTTTTCAGCGGTGATCCCAGCAGGCTTTCCCTCCGTTCCGCGACGCTCGCGCATTAGCGCTGCCCTGATCTCGCTTACATGATTAGCAGCGCCGCTAATTAGGCGTGTCGCCAAACTGGCACGTGCAAAGCCGGCGGCCGCGGCGGCGGTACCCGCGTTTGGTGGATCCACAGGCGGTTCACTGTACCCCTATGAACCCCCATTGGCTCTGGTGAGTTTGAATTGAGTGGATTCCTGCTAGGTTTGGGTTTGCAGAGTGTAAGATGGCACATCTAGTACAGGCAGTGAAAGTATGCAAAATTGGCCGTGAATTGGCCCTCCCCCACACCCCAACCAGTTGGCGGTTTGCCCCCCCCCCCCCCCCTCCATTGAAAATTTGGGGGTTCCCATGGTAATGTGCGACACCCCCCCCCCCCCCCTATTTAAGATCCTGGAGTGGTGGCATGAATAACTCAAGCATCCCTTCATTATGAGGCAAAGCAAGATCCCGTTAGAGCTACAGGCTAATTAGCGCACTTGCTATGCGCCGTGTTAGTTTCGGCTGAGGCCTGGTCTTGCCCGTAATTGAGTGACCGGAATCAGGACAGTTCTGATATGAGTAAGCGGTCGAACCCGGATTTTAAAAAAAAACACTCCAGGCAACTTCTGAATGGAAACTGTGATGCTCCTTGGGAGTATAAATAGCAACGCATTCATATAAACGTTGCATCTGAATTTTTCAGCCGTTCAACAAAAAATTCAATAAGCCCTCCTTATCATTTGACTAATACCCACCTACTGAAGCCAAAGTGTTATATACTTTTGATGTAAACTGATCTGACAGTAATTCTTTTCAGCTCAATTGGCATTACCGACATATACTGCGGAGGTCATGTTTATTTATCAGCCTTTATTTTCTAGAAGCTTCTAAGTGGTTCGGTGGGCCTCGCGGCACAAAGAAACCCACAGCTTGTGCAAATTTCATCAAGTCAAGAGTTTTTTTTTTTTTGTTGTTTTAATTATCCTGAACCACAAGTATGCGAAGCGGATACCAGCCATTTCCGTTAATGAACTCATCTGCAGCCCTGTTTCTCGGAGGTTTCCATTTGCATTAAAGTAATCAAGATTAAACTCCTGGTGATAAAATGTTTGTGAAAAGACTGTCTCTGTACTTGACCATTTAAAGTGTGTGTGTTTGTGTGTGTGGGGAGGGGGGGTCACACACAAGTCCTGGAGGGCTGCACCATCTTGTGTTTTTTTCAGCATGTTTATGCACTTAAGTGTTTAATTTAAGTCGCTCGTGGCTAAAGGGTACACGTATGTTTCCTCTACATAAATTCACTGTGTGGCTGAAAAAAAAGCACAGAAACCTATGAGTCCACAGTGGCCCCCCAGGACTTGAGTTTGACACCCTGGATTTAAAGTGTGGCGGAAAATGTGTAACGTCCAAATAAGCAGCGGATGATGCAGTGATAATGAACAGAATGTTCTGCGGCACGTGACCGACATCTTTATGACCTTACACTGACCGTTAAGTATACAGTTTCTTTTTTTACATTACATAAGTGTCTAGGATGACAAAAAACATGTTTCAGTGAAGATATTTTCAAAAAATATGATTTATTTTATTTTTATGGAATGTCCCTTGTAGTGTATGTTTCAGGGTAGTAGAATATATGGTTCTTGTGATGAAGGCTGAGAGACTAATGTCCCCTACAGGGGACAAACATGAATTGCGGGGTTTTAGGCGAATATAGTGTGACAGTGAACAGGAAGCCTTGCTGAATATATGAATTCTATTACCGCCACAAACTGGCATTCTCTGGGCCGCTGGCTGCTGCTGCCGCTTTTTAAATACACCTGAATTTGAGAGAAATATTTTTGTTTTCCTGTATATGGGAGAGGTATACTTTCTTTATTATGTAAGGTTACTGTATGCCTAGCTTACTTTTATTTTCTGTTACTCTGTCTATTTTACCCTCCATCTCTCTGTCCCCTACTTTTTAAAATAATTTATTTCACTCTTTTGTTCTGCCTTTCACTCAAAAATGTTTAATTGGAACATGATTTAATCAGAAACTACAGAAACGAAGCACTTGCCCAAGTTTCCCAGGAGTCTCTGGGAAACTCCCAGATTTAAGCCTTCCACAAACCATTTACATTACATTACATTAGTCATTTAGCAGACGCTTTTATCCAAAGCGACATACAGTAAGTGCATACAGAAACGTCATCGAACTACAGAACAGATAAGACAAAGCACATCCTTCCCATAACGTAGCAGCTATCCCTAGTAATGAACATTGAATGTAGTTCACAGTAAGCTGTGGGTAAATCAGCTATACTACAATTCTATTCTAAATACTACTATAAACTATAACAAACGGTTAGACAAGAAAACACAGGGAACAAGTATCATGAGAGGTCCTAGATTAGTATATCAGTCAAGGTGGAGTCTGAAGAGGTGTGTCTTCAGGCCACGACGGAACGCAGGGTTGGAGTAGAATGTAGGGGAATGGGGAGTTTGTTCCACCACTGAGGAGCTAGGGTGGAAAAGCTCCGCATTTAAAACCACCCGGAAATGGGAGTAACCTCCACCCACTGGCCAGAGTGGCTTGTGGATTCTGAAAATCACCAGCCATTTTCCTACATTTTACCAACCACATTACCCTTTACAATATAACACAACCTGGTTGGTTACCTGTCAAAGTGGTCGCAAAGAGTAGAACATTTTACCAGCATTTGGCTGGTGCCGGGTGTTCATTTCACACCCTGGTCTCTATGACCAAACACTTGAAATCCTGCGAATGATACCAGTGCGAAATCGAAGTGTGTTCCGCTGTGGTTTGATTTCGGCCGAGTGCACTTCCTTATCAAGTATACCGCCGCCTTAACTTCCTGCAGTGCATCTTTTAGGTCTCCCAGAATTACATTTCAGCAGGTTTAGCTGTCTGCAAGAGGATATCACATCTAACAAAAGGTTTTATAGGTTGTGCCACAAGCTTTTCTTATTCACCCTTTCTCAAACCGCGTCTCTTTCCCTCCGTCAAAATGGCCATAAATCTGGCACATTTAATCAGGTTGCCTGCAGGTGGTTCGAAGGCCAGGGCAGAACTTGCTGCCAAGGCTACTTTATACTTCTATTTAAAGCATTCATCTTACAGATGCATTTTACCTTAAATGCCTAGGAATTCAGTATCTATAAAAAGAGTCATTGTACTGCCAAGCACATTGGGACAAATACATACATTTTGTATAAATTAATATACATATATTTTATTATATTTCTATAAAATAGACACATATATTTCTTATACTTGTGGATTTGTCATTCAGTTTTTTTCAAACATGAAGGTATTACTGTTACACATTGTTACATTAGTATATTGCTTGTGTATGAGTATAACTATTTTTAAAAATGACAGTTTTGATTTCACAGGATCCTTTTTTTTCCACAGTTTTTCTTTTTAAATAAACATTTTGTGACATCTTTGTGCATTTGATTGCGTGAATTTTGTTTTGGGTTACGCGTTTGGCACTGTCTTCCTGTGACGGCCATGTTTGGCTGCTCAGGGAGTTTACAGTAGCAGAGTATATCTTCGGCCAAAAGCAGAGATGAGTCAGGGAGAGAAACAAGCCTATAGGTGCCTGGCCTCTCTGTTTAACACGGTTAAGCCAATAAAAACATGCAGAAAATTCCCATGTGACATTCCCCCCTTCCCAGTTTCTCTGAATGTGAATGTAAGGGGGGGCGGGGTTAATATTCACTGCCATTTTCCTCTGGACCGTGACCCACAGGTGTTTAATTAGAGCTTCATGTGGACGTCTCTAGGTCTGATGTTAAATAAGCTGATGCCAAACACCTTTTTAAAGCAAAGTCTAAAATACATGAGAGACGTGTGAGAAATCGCATGGAGACTGTGAGACAGTGTGAAATATTTAAGCCTCACAGGAAATATGAAAGAGTTGGCAGATGTGTGTGTGTGTGTGTGTGGGCTGTGTGACACTTAGGTATCTCATATCTTATATAAATAACATGAGTGCCAGCCCTAGCCTTTGAGGGGCTCTAAGCAAGATTTGATTTGAGGGCCCCCAACCCAACATTATAAATAATATACAGTATATATATTTTACAGTAATTAGGCCCTCCCCCTCCTGGTGGTCGTGGGGCCCAAAGCATCCGTTTAGGTCCCTTATTGGGATGGGGCTAGCTCTGCTGTGCACACTAAAACCAGGTGTACCTCTCAGTCTGGTTTGAAAAGTCTTTAAAAGCCCAGCTCTTACGCGATAATAACCTTTACATTTACATGTATGCATTTATCCAGAGTGACTAACGCGCAGATCTATGTAAAACAAGGTCTTGGGCATAGCTGTGTTAAATGGGTTCACTTTCAGGCCATACAAACAAATGCTTTTGCTGGGTTTTGTTTTGTAAGAGAAGGCCTCTGTAGACAACAGCTGGGATACGGAGGTAGTTTGAGTGATTTGTCCCATTTGCTCCCAGCATATGAATGCCTGTTGTCTTTTTTACAGATGCTCAGGTGTGATCTAGATGCTAAAATCTGAAGCCACGTCGGGACGCTTGGCCGTGCGCATTTTTCTCCCCCGCCGATGAAATATTTCACATTTCTGTGGCTACCTCCCCGGCTGACGCTCATTATGTCCTGATTTATTATTTGTCAATGAGACGATTATACGCAAAGCTAAAACAACCTCCGATTTTATTTCCCTCTTTTTTTTCTCTTGCGTGTCTGAGGAGGAGCGTGTTTTCGGCATTCCCCGGCAGAACTGAGCTATTAGTCTCTCTGACTGGAGCTAGAAGCAGACCGTCAACTGGGGTCAAACCAACAATGGGAAAATCACAGTTGTGCATGTTGTACAGAATGCAGAAAGAATCTGCATCAATCCATAAATAAAAATAACAATAATATGTATTATTAATAATAATAATAATAATAATAATAATAATAATAATAATAATAATAATAATAATAATAATAATAATAATAATAAAATATTTAATAAGCACCTGGGGGGTATTTCACAAAGCAGGATTTCTGAGTTAGCTGGATAACTGCACTGAGTAAAACCCGGAACCCTCCCAAATCTGGAACATGGACTGAAGTAAAAAGAGCTGTTCCGGGTTTTTACTCAGTGCAGTTATCCAGCTCACTCACTAATCCTGCTTCGTGAAATACCCCCCTGGTTGATGCATGGTATCCATCTTACACACACACACACACACACACTCACAGACGGCTTAGGAAAGCTAACACAATTATCTGCCGTGAGGGCAGAAGCAGGTTTTTCCACAGGGAAAGCCAGGATGACCCATCCCAGTAATATTCCTGGATTTTCTCTCTGGCCAAAGACAACAACTGAAAAAATTCCACGTATTACTTTGACCTGTGTTCTAAAAATGAGAGTTTAAAAAAGGATTGCATTATGTAATCATGTATCCATGTACAGGCATTGAGCAGGCGCTCTTATCCAGAGCAACTATTTTTTGACACAACTTTTCTTTTAAAAATGTATTTCTTTTTTTTTTTTTTACATAGTATCCATTTATACATGTGGATATTTTACTGAAGCAGTTCAGGTTAAGCACCTTTAGCTCAAGGGTACAATGGCAGTGTCCTACCTGGGAATCGAACTAGCAACCTTTGGGTTACATGAATACAGTGGTTATCCTACGCTTCTGCGGGATATGAGTTTAACCCACCTCTTGCCTTTCTTTTCTGAGAACGCAGTTCATTCAATGATAGAAAATAGCTGTTGCTGCCGTGCTATCATGTTGGAATGTGCTGCCGACCAGGAGTTCTCAAGCTAGGTCCTGGGGGACCGCTATGTATGTTGGTTCTCGTTCCAACCACAATTGCAATCCCAGAATTTTAACAAGCTGTTCATGTTTTGAGGGATTATTTACCCCCTTTAATGCCACATTATGTCAGAAATGGCTACGTATGCCATGAAGAATAAGAGCCCCATATTCACATTGTGCTGTATGGCAAATGATTACATAATTTTTAACTGATCAAATTAAAGAATTAATAATTCAGAGAATAGACTAGAATAGAATAACTTTTATTTTCCCTTTCGGGAACTTCAGTTGTAGCCACCAGCAACAACAAAAAAGACATAGACAGAGGGGCAGACCCACAACACACAACCAAACACATCAAATAAAGACATACAATATCAAATATAGTGAATTAAATTGGAATACAGCCATGATTAAAAATAGCCCCCGCTGTCTATGTCTGTTGTTCAGTGTCATTTAGCAGTCCAACACACAAACTCTGCCTCCACGAATTTCCTCCATACACACAGTGTTGTGGTCTCTGTACTGTTGAAGCGGAGCACCACTCGTCGCCTCACTCCTCCCCCGCACCGTCTTCTCCTTCCCTTCCATGGTTGCCCTTTGAAGACCGCCTGCACTCTCTGATCAGTCTAGTGTTTGATTAGACAAAGAGGTAATGAAGAATTCAAAGACAAAGCAAACCCGCATTGTGTTAACAAGTTTAAGGGAAAAATTATGAAAGAACTTCAACTCATGGGCTCAGCGACCTAAATTGAGAAAGATATTGGCTATAATGAAAGCCACATACACAGGGGTCCCCCAAGGATCCAGACTGAGAACCCCTGTCAGAGGCTATGGAGGCGCAAACAGTGTGCCAGTCGGGAGTACAAATGGAGCACAAGTCTAAACGCTCTCTGCATCCCCAATCTAAACCGGACGGATTGAACTTCAGTGTGCCCAAGGTACTGGCCTTCTCTCAGTGACTACTGGAACGCAGCCGACACCTCCAAATGCATTGAAGTTTTATAGAAAAATACATGCCATTCTGAAACACACCATCTGCTCACAAGTACTGCTATTTAACAGAACTAAACAAAGACCCACCAGGTGCAGAAGGGTGATCCTCCTAAGAATTAGCGAACTACAAGCGAAATACATTGCTGTTGTTTGCAGCATTGGAGGCAGCAGCTGCCTTCCAGGAGTCACTGAGGGAAGGAAAGTACCCTGAGCCTTCAGTGTTTGATCATCAAAACAAGGAGAAGGTATAGCATGCCCATTCAGCGTAACTTAAACTGCACTTGGGGAAATTGCTTCCATCTCTGAATCTTTCCCAAACAGCGGAGTCAGGACAAGTTTTTTTGAGTAAGTTTTTGAAAACTTCTCTTGTATTTCCTGTCCATTGCTCACCGGCTTCACTGTTTGATTTGCTTAATTAACAAGAGCAGTTGTCTAAACACACACACACACACACACACACACACACACACAAATAAGAAATAATAACAGCTGAAGGACATTTTTTGAATGTCATCTTCAGCTGCGCATGCTGGCATTCGAGAAAGCGCTAAAATTAAGCAAAATGTGGGGAGACACAGACATTTTTAGCTATTTCACCGTTGAAGCTTGGGTCAACGGCTGCCGTGACTAATGATGTCCAGATGTTTGGGCCGCCCAAATGTGGTTCTGTGTGTGTTTTTACAGGCTTTGCTGAGATTCCAGGGACTTTATCGTGCTGATCCTCGCTCTTTGTGAGCTGAGAGCATAAACCACCCACTTACTGAAGCCTTTTTGGGGCATAGATAGAATCTGCCCCCGGGAGCTAACACTGGATGAGTTTCAGTGTGTTTGTGTTTAATTTTTATATAATTGTCAGAGTTATAAGGGTTTTAGGGCTGAAATACATGATCCTGGGTCAATTGCCTATCACAGGGAGGGAGAGGAGTGGAATCGTTTGATGATTTGTTGATTAACCAGCCGGAGAATGTGATTTGCCGGCTCATGCATTGGTCACATGCCAGTCAACCAATGAGACCATCCAGTGTTCTGCTGCATATATAATGCGGGGAACAGGTCATTATAGTGCACAGATGCGGAAATATATTTAATAATGTGGATATGTGTTTGTATACATACGCATAACAAATGTATATGAATTTATGTTTTCAGAGTGGCTTTTACTACAAGCTTAGTGCTTTTTTTTTAACTCCACCTGTGGATTTGTATATTCGTTCTTTTTTTACTAATTGCTCAATAAACATAAGCATAAACCTGGGATAAGTGAAAAAAGATGCTTGCATTAAACAGAAATAAATAGATTGTGTTCTTCTGTGACTTATGTAATGATGGTAAGCTCCTCTGTAGTGGCTGAAAGCTGGACTGGATGCCAAATTCAAGCGTAATGCGCTCAGTTCCAGAAACAAAGAAATCTGGCAAATGTAGACTTTAGTCATCGAAGTGGGCGTTATTCATGCAGAAGACGCTAAATGAATTTATCAAACGTGGTTTGATTCATACAATGCCCAGAAAATGTTGCGGGAGTGCTGCAAGTCCAAAGCTCCAAAACAACTGAATTCATGTTTTGTTTTTTTTCTCACTGAAATCTGTGCAAACGTCGAAACTGTCCATTAGAAAGCAGTTCAGTAAATTACTCTAGGAAAAGAGAGACTCTGCACAGGGCTTTCAAAAATGCAGGTGAAAGAGGGATTTTCTGAAATATGTGCCAGGCACCTACTCAGATGGTTAAAAAAAAACAAAATAAAAACCTTTTAGTGCGTGAGGAAAACAATTACAATGTGCAAACTCAGTCCCTAGAAATAGAGGTCATATCTATTTAACTAATTATTTGAAATATTCATCATGAATGTATTTAGATTAGCTTGATTAGACATATAACAACATTGAAATTACTCCTTTCCATAGAATGTGTAAATAAACATTTAACAGAAACATACATAGGGAGTTGCACGTTTCTCACATTAGACCTATACTACAAAGTATTTTAACCACCAAACTATACCAAAGAGACAACCCAGAGTGCAACACTGGACCTTCCGTTCACGAGATGGCCTTTATGCCTATGCTGGATTTAATTTCAATGTTTATTTTGTTATATTATATAAAAGAGAGACATAAATGTTGTCCACCTGAAGAACAGCCACGGTCAGTGGGAGGGCAGCAGCCAACAATGGACAATAAACTCTTCTCCAATCAGCTGGCACAGAAAAAACTGTTTGAAATATGGAAAAAGGGGCTTAAAAGGGGCTTATATATGTGAAAAATGTCTCTTTCCTTTTGCAAATACAGCAGCTATCGTCATAGTAATAGGCCCGCCTCCACATCAACTCTCAGAGGAATTTATGCTTATGCTTCCTCGTATTTTTAAGTGGGTTTACTGAGTAAAAATATTCTTGAAATGAAATATGAGGGGGAAAAAATTATATGTATATATATATATATATATATATATATATAGACACACACACAGTATATATAGACCCCTATGCGCACACACACACACACACACACACACACACACACACACAGTATATACAGTATAGGCCCCTATGCACACACACATTTGTTGTTTTCATCTCAAGTCTAGTTTAAGCTTAGACTAGCTGTCATTGGATTTCAGATGTAGAATTTCAACCCAGTGCCAAATTTGACTTGACTTGGCGACTGGCCTTTTTCCATGACTCAGCATGACGACTACTGGACATGTGGGAAAGATGCATCTCTGGGTTTCCTGCCTCTCACACTCGCCCTCACACTATATTGACAGCAAGCACTTCCCCGCAGTTGTGATTCCTGAGTTCATTAAGTAATTAACACCCCAGCATGCTAATGATTGTGTACAGATGAACAGGCAGACTGACTGACTGACTCTCAGAAGAAAGGGTTCCAAAAGGCTCATCTGTGACTCCATAGAGGAACCCTATTTAGTTCAAGGGTTCTTTGTTGGACAAAATGGTTCAGTCTGGGAGATTTCACACTTTTCACACCTACAACAGAGGGTTCCATAACTAGAACTAAAAAGGGTTCCCCGATGAAGACAAGCCAAAGAACCCTTTCAGAACCCTTTTTTCTAAAAGTGTAGATAGATACAGTTGAAGTCGGAA
Organism: Synaphobranchus kaupii; assembly: GCA_029718625.1. Classification (NCBI taxonomy): domain Eukaryota; kingdom Metazoa; phylum Chordata; class Actinopteri; order Anguilliformes; family Synaphobranchidae; genus Synaphobranchus; species Synaphobranchus kaupii. The sequence continues at coordinate 853,985 of CM056393.1, forward strand.
GTTTACATACACTTAGGTTGAAGTCATTAAAACTAGTTTTTTTTTTGGCAAGTCAGTTAGGACATCTACTTTGTGCATGACACAAGTAATTTTTCCAACAATTCTTTACAGACAGATTATTTCACTTTTAATTCACGATATCACAATTCCTGTGGGTCAGAAGTTTACATACACTAAGTTGACTGTGCCTTTAAACAGCTTGGAAAATTCCAGAAAATTATGTCATGGCTTTAGAAACTTCTGATAGGCTAATTGACATTATTTGAGTCAATTAGAGGTGTACCTGTGGATGTATTTTAAGGCCTACCTTCAAACTCAGTGCCGCATTGCTTGACATCATGGGAAAATCAAAAATTTTATAATTCTCTCTACTATTATTCTGACATTTCACATTCTTAAAATAAAGTTTTGATCCTAACTGACCTAAGACAGGGAATGTTTACTAGGATTAAATGTCAGGAATTGTGAAAAAAAATAAAAATAATGAGTTGAAATGGATTTGGCTAAGGTGTAAACTTTCGACTTCAACTGATAGCCTTCCCAACTGGAAGCCTCTTTATCCATGATTATCATGGAGTAGAAAAAAAAGAACATGAGCTAAAATGTATTTAATTTGATTGAAAACCATGGACAAAGTGTACTGTCGTAAGGTCATGTCCTTTACTAGAACATATCAGGTGACGTTTCATCACCTCCATAATAAAACGGAGCGTATGTGTGTGATTTACCTCTTTTGACTCAAATATTATTATTCAGCTGTTCCTTCATTCTAACACTGACTTTTCTGAAAGAATATCTCTAACACCTATTTTAGTACATGGGCTGCATAATGCAACTGCTTGAATCTCCTTTTCTCATTTCCACAGTAGAAATTGTGAAGAAGCATCAGATTATTCAGATGGGGCTTCACCAAGAGTTGGAGTTACATTTATTTGCCAAGACCTTTGTACCGATCATGAAGCTGAGGTGAAATTAATCTGTGACCCGTGCCTGCAGATATAAAATACTTTATAAAATACTTTTACTTTCTACAGCATCCCGCTAAATGCGAACCCTGAAAATCAGATATATAATATAAGATTTGACTGTTCGGAGTGGATTGTTTGGCTTGGATTGTTCATCCCCTGAAACAAAGACGCAACAGGAGGCAAAGTTGTGTATTAATATTTCAAAGCTTTGCCAAAAAACACAATGCCAAAAAAACATTGTCGGAGAAGCAAAAACCCTCAAAATCAATCTTAAAAAAAACGCTTTTTTGTTCCCTGGCTTTTAAGCAGTTTTCCCATAATTCCTCTTATTATTGTATCATTTATCTTGATTTTTTTAGTGTTATTTTATGATTTTGTTGATTGCCTTATTCTCCTATCACTACAGAGCACTGACTCAATTATGTTCTATGATTTCCTCACTGTGTTCTATTATTATTATTATTACCCTTTCTTAAGTACGTCAAATTTGTGAATAAACTACAATCACATGTAGTCTGTGGGAATGGAATTTCAATTGAAGCATTCCAGCTTTATTTAACTAAATTACAATATGTTCGACACCCACACAGCTACTCATAAAAGCTGCCTCTGGCATCTATACTCATCCTAAAATCTGAACAATGGTACATTCTGATTCATAAAGGTGGGCTGTTTCTGAATCAGTCCCATCTACTGTGTCCTGTCTCCTGTGTACTGTGTATTAACAGCTGTGTACGGTGTACCATTTAGTACACAATGTGCAGTATGCTAATAAATGTCCTCCATACTATTTTCCAACCATACTGTAGAAGACGTGCCACCCTTGCACGGCTATGTAACATTGTTTTTGTTGTTATTGAAGGAAATCGTCAGCGAGGCTGCACATGATTTTTTTTAAATGAAGCTGCGCGTCATATTTACGCGACCAAAATGTTAGCATACTTCTTGAAAAGTATGCTCCCGAATATACTCAGCAATATCTCTGGAAGTAAGTATAGCATCCGGGGGTTTTAAGTATGCACTCTACATTCAGAGAACTTCGCTTACTTCACTAAAAGTAAATTGGATTGTACCATTGTCAGATATTTAGGGGTGTGCAGTATGTGATGGACTGGCTGCCACAAAGTTTGGCTGTGCAGGCTGTGGATGTTTGCATACTTGCCTAACCTCCCAATTTTCCCGGGAGACTCCCGATATTCATCTGGCCCCCCAGATTTCACAATTCTCCCGATTTTATCCCGTTCTCCAGAATTTTTTTGAAAAGAAAGAAACACTTGTGTAAATGTAAAGGTTACTGGAAAGAAGAATTTCCATTTCTCATGGAGAGTTTCAAAGGAAAAGATTTTTTGTGAAATCGGCCGCGACAGCCCACAACCCCCCCTCCTTTCTGCTTTGGAAATTCTCCCGATTTCTCAGGTCCCAAGGTTGGCAAGTATGGATGTGTGTGACCATCAAATCATGAAGGAGCTTTGAACAAATCTGAAAATTCTCCCCAGTGGAACCTAAGATATTAAGAGAGGCAGCTGGATGATAACTGAACTGAACAATTTGAAGACTAGTCAAATTTGAATGTGTAAAAATGACTTGCCATAAAAAAGCACACTGGGATATATTAAGCATATTTCAGTATACATCAGTGTACACAAGGTATACATTTTCACGACCTCTCCCCATATAATCCGACCACTGAGGAACAGGCGGTATTTTTACTGTGATATTTTAATTTTATGAATCATTTTATTGCCATATAAATATTGGGTGTAACACAGGAGGTCATGGTAACACCATAAAAGCCCAATTTTTATAAGCACAGAACAGTGTCAGACCATCGCTGTGGAGAAATTGACAACGATTTTCAGGTATCATCCCAACAATTTCTGAAATTGCTATTTCTTTCTAGAAAATATATATCCTTTCAAAGACAGAATTCTATCTTTTTTTTTTTTTTTTAAAAAGAGACCTTAGTGAAATGAGCTGGCTGAGTTCATGGGCAGAAGAAAAACATGGCATGGGTTGTTCACGTCTGCTGACAACTGTTGCCGTGCCGGCAGGGAACGAGTCGGAAACATTTCTCAATATCACTTTTGTCTGGCACCATCCATAAAACCAGCAGTCTTTCCTCCATTCTTGAAACATTTCATAATGAGAAACTGTAAGTTTTTTTATTTTTTGGGAGATTTTCCTGGACCCGCTGGAATAATGATAGCATCTCTGTTCTCTTTTTTTCCTGTGGTTTAGAAAATAAAAGAGGCTTAACAATAGTCTGTCAGAAAGCAATTACAGACTGGGAATGTCTTCTCCCTGACGACAATGGCCAGCGTATGCAATATTTCAGCCAATCAGCTCCATTAGGTCCCTGTCAGAACTGTGAAACTGTATGTGACTTCCCGGCTTACGCAGAGATAATGGGTAGCTTTCTCCATGGTATAATGACCGTTAGATTAAAAAAAAAACAGATCTAGGCAAAGAAAAGAATATGGTGGGTGATATTTATAGCCAGAGGTTGTTTTGCACTATGGCAGATGACTAAGATTTCATTGAGAAGGATCACTCCATAACGCCCTGGCGCCCAGTCGATTCAGAAGCTTTCTACAGCATCGCGGCATTTTGCATGACCACGACATTTTTATATCGATCGTTTTGCAATTCCTGCCTACGAGCTAGCTCCGCCCCTCTGGCTTGATCAACTCAAAACTTTTTAGTTCACTCCCTCCCCACTTCAGCTGATGTGTGGTGAGCCTTCTGGCGTGCACCACCCAGGTGGGTGCTACACACTGGTGGCGGTTGAGGAGAATTGCCCCCTCGTAACTGTGAAGCACTTTTGAGTTTGAGAAAAGCGATATATACAGTAAATACAAGCCATTATTATTATTATTATTTATTATTATTCCCTAGCTATCTTCAAGCATCAGAGCCATCATTTAGTGGCTTTGGAATGTTTTTGTAACTGATGACCCTAGGGAATCATGGTAGGGCACTGTTCTAGTGCACGAATGGGCCACACACCAATCTGCTACCCAATCCATGAATGGTACCAATCTGCTACCCAATGAATGGTGTGTGTGCCCTGCGATGGATTGGTGACCTGGGCATTCACCAAAAGCATGCTGGGATAGGCTCCACCCCCCCCCCCCCCACCACGACCCTGACCAGGAATAAGTGGGTTAGATAATGGATGGATGGATAGATGTGTGATGGGTATTGCAGCGTGAGAGAAAAAAGGGGAAAAAGTGGATTTTATCATTTATAAATGGAAAGTGAATGCTAGCGGGTAAGAGTCGCCAATTGTTTGTTTTTTTCCCAGCCAACCTTGCAGCTGCATTGCCAGGGTTGTCTGCAGATAATACACACTCACTCGCACACATTTTTTTTATTATTATTTTTTTATAAAAAATACTGGCTGCTACCCTAAACTTTTTTTCCCTCGCTTTTTATATGAGCTGTTAAAATCTGCAAAATGGATAAGTGATAATTCAATTAAACAAAATGGAAAATAATATTTTTAATAGGTTGAAATGCAAAATATGACCTTCACAAAGCATCAAGTTTTGAATACGGCAGGCAGCTTAGTCATTAAGTATGAAAATAAATGTTACCTGGACTATTCTTTATTTAGAGATTGGTACAGCTTTGCTGTTATTTAGAAGTATTTTCCTCAGGGAGTCAACAGAAAGTGAATGGCTCTGTTGTGGGAGGCTAATTTGCTTCATTGGTAGACAGAGGGAAAAATCACAATGAAAGAAAACTTTTTGGATTGACTTGCGGAGCATATGCACCGAGAAGAGAACACGAGCAGTAATAGCCCTGACCCTCGAGCCGAAATTGGATCCATCAGTTACATAACCACTGTGACACAAATAGAGGGGGCCTGTGAGAATGGCAGAGAGTATGCCATGTACCAAAATCCATGCGTCATTCAGACAGGTAAACAAGTGAACACTGTGCCTGATAAATATGATTAGCAATGTCCAGTGTGTGTGTATGTATGTTTCAAATTACACTATATGCAATCCGGATTATCCAAACTAAAAAGGTTTTGTGCTATCAACAGTCAGGAGGAGGATCAGAAACTAAAACTAAAATGAATTCATGGTCATTTTCATTTTATTTCAGTTAGTTTTGGAACACGACATTACAGTTTTAGTTAAATTTTATTTTTTAGAGTCATTTTTTTATTTTTTTTTATTTCAGTTAACTAAAATGTTTTTATTTTTGATTTTAGTTAAAGTTAACTATAATAACCTTGGCTTATAGATGCTAGTTTGTCTATGTTGTTTGTAAGAAATGTGCTTATAGATACTAGTTGGTAGTTTGTTTTTTGGAGATGTACCTATAGATGCTAGTTTGTTTGTTGGAGGTAATCTACCTGGCAGGTGGAGCAGAGAGTCATTAATACGATTGTGAGCACCTGTGGCCAGTGCCTTAAGATGCCCATCACCAGTCATGAGTCTCTGGGCCTGTCCCATTTCCCACACTTAAGTGGGACTTAAGTGTCTACTTAAGTGCAGGTTCACACGACACTAGTAAGTGTGCAAGACCATCCCAGGTCAGAAAGATGCCAACACACAGTATACTTATCCAACACTTAATGCACCCTAACCCCAATACCGCTTCGGAGCGGTATTTGGAGCCAAGCTAAAGTGTATCCCACAATTCACTACATTCAGGAGTCCAAACAGTCAGAGACCCGCCCTCCTTCCTCCCACTGCAACCAGGAACTATGGGCATAACCAGCCTAATATACAGCATGAAATGGTCAATTTAGCAAGGAACCGATGCACACTTTCTGTTCAAACTAATATCCGTCCTCTTGTTGTTCCTCAGATGGCAACAGGTTCAAGTGCACAAAGACAAGTGCGCCTCTTTGTGCCTCCTGTATGAATAGGCTAAAGCATATTTTCTATGACAGGAGCTAGTTTGGATGGCACAGAAGAGGCCCAGATTATATAAAAGTTTGGAAGTTGTATTGGTTTAGACTTCAAGAAGTGAAAGCTTGCTTTGCTTGCCGGGAACATGATGACAGACTGGCATTTTCACAGAGGAGAGAAAAATAAAATAATTTTGAAAAATCAAGTGCCCTTTTGTTTCCTGACAGCTCTCTGCCCGGGCGAGCTTCTCTCCATTATCGCGAGGTCGTTCTTCCGAGAGCCAATGAAAACAAAGCAACTGAGAGACCTTGTGGAAACGCTGGGTGCATGAACTTTGTTAGTTTCACGCACCCATTAACATTTTATTAGCAACCAAAATTACCGAGTGGGGTTTGGGTTAACCCCACTAAGTAGGGTTAATTAAGGGACTTTTCTATTGTAAAGGATGGATCGTGAGTTATTCTGTACCGAGCTTTTTACTTCAAACAAAATAACACTGTTGTCCTTCACTGACACTATCCCTACCCCACAGAATGTTGGAGAAAATTCTCTAATCCAACTAATCGCCCGGGTTTCAAAACACAACATACGGGAAACGCGTTCAACTTTAGTTTAGCCCCACGCTCGCGTTCTTAGCTTAAGCTGAATCAAAGTCTTTTTGCCCACCTGCTACTTGAGAATCCGAACCCGTTATCAGCAGTCTGTCACGTTTGCGATTGCTTTATGCAGCTGCTTCTAATGTGAAAGCTCAGGGGGCTGAATTTTGAACCTTGTCAGTAAGTGGAAAGCACAGGGGAAGGTAAGTCTTGCCTCTTCTTGCCCTCAGAGGCAAATTTATTTCCGGTTTTCACCGGTTTGCTTCTATCAGCTTACAGGCTTCCATTGCTAAGCTATAAGGAGTGAAGGGTACCCATCCAACCCTAAGTTGATATGCTAGTTGGTCTGGTTTGCTCTTTTTTTTTGTCACCCTGCTAATGGTGAGCAGAAAATTAGATTGGTGTAAATTCAGAGAGGGCGGTGCTGTCAAAGTTAGGTAGCCAATCAACCGTCTCTATAATGATTACGAACCAATGTCAGTTCGCCATGCTGGAAAAAAAAAATGAACTTGTCCTGTGAGCTGATAGATGAGAGCGGCTTTTTTTTTAGTTACGGCCTTTTTATTTGGTAGCATGAGAGTGCGAGACAGAGAACTGAAAGCCAAAAGCGTGAGAGTTGGTAACCCTGCATGCTTAATGCTTATAGATGCTACTAGTTTATCCAGTTTGTTTGTTTGGTGGAGATGTTCTTATAGATGCTAGTTTGTTTGTTGGAGATGTGCTTATAGATGCTAGTTTGTTTGTTGGAGATGTGCTTATAGATGGTAGTTTGTTTGTGGGAGATGTGCTTATAGATGGTAGTTTGTTTGTTGGAGATGTGCTTATAGATGGTAGTTTGTTTGTGGGAGATGTGCTTATAGATGCTGGTTTGTTTGTTGAAGATGTGCTTATAGATGCTGGTTTGTTTGTTGAAGATGTGCTTAAATATGCTAGTTTGTTTGTGGGATATGTGCTTATAGGTGATAGATGATTTGTTGCCGATGTGCTTATAGATGCTAGTTTATCTAGTTTGTTTGTTGGAGATGTGCTTATAGATGCTAGTTTGTTTGTTGGAAATGTTGTTTATAGATACTGGTTTGTTTGTTGGAGATGTGCTTATAGATACTGGCTTGTTTCTTGGAGATGTGCTTATAGATGCTAGTTTGTTAGATGCTAATTTGTTTGTTGGAGATGTGCTTATAGATGCTTGTTTGTTGGAGATGTGCTTATAGATGATAGTTTGTTGGAGATGTGCTTATAGATGGTAGTTTGTTTGTTGGAGATGTGCTTATAGATGGTAGTTTGTTTGTGGGAGATGTGCTTATAGATGCTGGTTTGTTTGTTGAAGATGTGCTTATAGATGCTGGTTTGTTTGTTGAAGATGTGCTTAAATATGCTAGTTTGTTTGTGGGATATGTGCTTATAGGTGATAGATGATTTGTTGCCGATGTGCTTATAGATGCTAGTTTATCTAGTTTGTTTGTTGGAGATGTGCTTATAGATGCTAGTTTGTTTGTTGGAAATGTTGTTTATAGATACTGGTTTGTTTGTTGGAGATGTGCTTATAGATACTGGCTTGTTTCTTGGAGATGTGCTTATAGATGCTAGTTTGTTAGATGCTAATTTGTTTGTTGGAGATGTGCTTATAGATGCTTGTTTGTTGGAGATGTGCTTATAGATGATAGTTTGTTGGAGATGTGCTTATAGATGGTAGTTTGTTTGTTGGAGATGTGCTTATAGATGGTAGTTTGTTTGTGGGAGATGTGCTTATAGATGCTGGTTTGTTTGTTGAAGATGTGCTTATAGATGCTGGTTTGTTTGTTGAAGATGTGCTTAAATATGCTAGTTTGTTTGTGGGATATGTGCTTATAGGTGATAGATGATTTGTTGCCGATGTGCTTATAGATGCTAGTTTATCTAGTTTGTTTGTTGGAGATGTGCTTATAGATGCTAGTTTGTTTGTTGGAAATGTTGTTTATAGATACTGGTTTGTTTGTTGGAGATGTGCTTATAGATACTGGCTTGTTTCTTGGAGATGTGCTTATAGATGCTAGTTTGTTAGATGCTAATTTGTTTGTTGGAGATGTGCTTATAGATGCTTGTTTGTTGGAGATGTGCTTATAGATGATAGTTTGTTGGAGATGTGCTTATAGATGATAGTTTGTTTGTTGGAGATGTGCTTATAGATGATAGTTTGTTAGATGCTAATTTGTTTGTTGGAGATGTGCTTATAGATGCTTGTTTGTTGGAGATGTGCTTATAGATGATAGTTTGTTGGAGATGTGCTTATAGATGATAGTTTGTTTGTTGGAGATGTGCTTATAGATGCTAGTTTGTTAGATGCTAATTTGTTTGTTGGAGATGTGCTTATAGATGCTTGTTTGTTGGAGATGTGCTTATAGATGATAGTTTGTTGGAGATGTGCTTATAGATAATAGTTTGTTTGTTGGAGATGTGCTTATAGATGATAGTTTGTTGGAGATGTGCTTATAGATGATAGTTTGTTTGTTGGAGATGTGCTTATAGATGATAGTTTGTTTGTTGGAGATGTGCTTATAGATGATAGTTTGTTGGAGATGTGCTTATAGATGATAGTTTGTTTGTTGGAGATGTGCTTATAGATGATAGTTTGTTTGTTGGAGATGTGCTTATAGATGATAGTTTGTTGGAGATGTGCTTATAGATGATAGTTTGTTTGTTGGAGATGTGCTTATAGATGATAGTTTGTTTGTTGGAGATGTGCTTATAGATGATAGTTTGTTGGAGATGTGCTTATAGATGATAGTTTGTTGGAGATGTGCTTATAGATGATAGTTTGTTGGAGATGTGCTTATGGGTACTATAGTTTATCATGGTTATGACTGGTGCCCCCCCCCCCCCCTCCCCTCTCCTCTCTCCCCCTGAGGTAGGGATCAGTGTTCAACCTGATCTCATGTGAATTCGGCAATATGTACCGATTGTTAGTGTCTCAAAAAACGGTACCTGTTTCCGAATTTTGCACAAGCGCCCCCTGAGCATGTACTGGGAACTACTGACTAATGCTCAGTTGTAGACTGTAAGGAGATTTCGTGAAAGATACATAATGCGAGAGAAGCTTGTGATAGAAAAATATAGTTGTGCAAATATAGATTCTTTAAATCTTAACAGTTCGGCCATGAGCCCGAGTTACGTGAACTCCTATGAGGTTATGTTTAGGGGTTGGGCGGGACCCTGGGACATTTTTTTACTTTTATTTTATTTTTTTAATTATTTTTTTATTTTTTATAATTTATTTTATTTCAAAATTGTTGGTAACAATATGGTAGCAAAAAGGGACACTATCTTAACAGTTCGGGCATGAGCCCGAGTTACGTGAACTCCTGTGAGGTTATGTTTAGGGGTTGTGGGTGGGGTACGGGAATCACGAAAAAAAAAGAAAAACAATTTTTGCCAAGAAAAATTTTTTGACAAAAAAGTCTTGCCAAGAAAAGCAGTGGGACGCGTGACGTCATATACTACTACCCTCACACGTGATGTTTTCGGCCTATCACAGCCTTTAGTCAGTAGTTCCCAGTACAGGCTCAGGGGGCGCTTGTGCAAAATTCGGAAACAGGTACCGTTTTTTGAGACACTAACAATCGGTACATATTGCCGAATTTCATGAGATCAGGCTCCAGTGTTGTACAAACATAATGCCCAACAAAAGCCTTCTGATTTAACTAAGCTGTTGGCAGTGTGACATATGAGCTGGGAAGCCTGAATTCAGCTTGAAATCCCATGTGGGATACAGCCTCTGCTGTGTCTCTGGGCAAAGATGGCAGTGATTTAGGGATTGCCACATGATTGCGCCCAGTTGCATAAGTCACACACACTCGTTTGGGCCTACCCACTGAAAACACTCGTTATTTTAGCCAACAAAATGTGAATTGTTTATGTGGATCTTATGCGATGGACCGCATGTCCTGACCACATCATTAACTTTTTTTTTGGGAAACTTGGCTTTGCTTTATTAATGCTTTTTTTTCCGACTGTTTGGAATGCATAACTATTATAACTATTATAGTTACTATTATTATTTGGAATGCACAACTACTAAATATTCATCACCAGTGCCCAAGTGACAAGCATGAGCTCTCCTCAGAGGGACAGCAAGTTGGGCTTGGCACAGACAGCGAGACCGCGAGCGTGCGAGACCGCGAGTGCGAGACCGCGAGCGTGCGAGACCGCGAGACCGCGAGCGTGCGAGACCGCGAGCGTGCGAGACCGCGAGCGTGCGATCGACCAGCAGGGGTCTCTGGTGCGTGATGAAATGTTGAGACCTCTGACTGACAGAAACCCTCCCTTCTCTGGGCAATACTGTACTGTATAGAGCTCTGTAGTCCCGCCCCCTCCTATCCCTGGCTGGTCCCGGAAGACTGCCGGAAGCCATTACCTGCCCCGCTTCGGGAGCTTTCAGTCACTCTTATGATATATGGCATTGTACGGACCAAACTTTGACATATATGTGATACAAAGTCTGTTACATACTCACCACTGCATTTAAATCAAATTTGAATTGTATAATTAACAGAGTTTGAGAAACATAACTACACTACCCAGAATCCCCGGTTGTACATCGCCAGCTCCCGCTTTTGCTAGCTAACGAAGTAGCTACCGGCCGCTCTTCTAGCGAAAATGGCTATCACTCTGTCTGCTCTTGTAACTGTACAGGTGTGTGATGTAGGGCAGTGTGTGATGTACATCACCAACACACACATCAAACATCACACACTGCTCTACATCACACACCTGTACAGTACATCACCAACACACACATTGACCATCACACACTGCCACACATCACATAACTGTACAGTACATCAGAACACATATTCACAAATGACTCTCTCACACACACACACACACACACACACACACACACACACACACACACACACACACACACACACACACACACACACACACACACACACACACACACACACACACACACACACACACACACACACACACAGAGCCACAGAATCTAATAAATAGTAACAATATAAGTTCCCTGGATCAGGAAATCTAGTAATAAGTAAAATAAAAGTATTGGCGACTAAATAGACTTGGCAAATCTCTTTCCAGAATTCATCCCATCTCAGGCAGCCCATTCATGCCCTCAGGCAGCTCATTCCCAGCATGCATTGCGTCCATGTACAGGTCGCAGGGGAATCAAACTCCTTGTTTAATTTTGGGGCCTCAGTACATCTCAAGTAATTCATATTCCAACAGGCACCAGCTAATTAATTTTAAATATTTTATGTGAAAAACGGGCGAGTCCATTAGTCACCAAATCCATTCTAAAGCTTGTGCCAGTTTTGAGCTGGGGCGGCCTCACCCCCAGTATCGTTTAATTTCTGAGCAGCACAGTAAAATCAGGAGTAAGCCTTCACTGCTGCCACTGCTGAAGTGAGATAGCCCGGAGCCGTCCGAACGTACAGCTTCTCTTTGTGAGAAATATCCTGGGTCCTCCTAACCCAGGGGGGGGCAATTCCAGTCCTGGAGAGCCGGTGTGTATGCAGGTTTTTGTTCCCACCAATTACCCCAGCTAAATGAGCTAATTGGCTGTTTACACCAACACTGGTAGATTAGATCACATTAAAATATTTCATATAGAGACACAAGAAGTCTTCGGCTGTCATTCATGCGCTTATTAAGAATTGTAGCTAAAATGTCAGATGGCGTAAATATTAGGGCTAATTAGGTAATTAAGGCCAGAAGTTGGAATGAAAACCAGAAACGGATACGGCCCTCCTTGCCAACCTCTGCCGTAACCTCTGCTGCCTTGCTAATCTCTCTCTTTCTTTCTCTGTACGAGTGATGTTCTTGCGACGTCGTGCCAAATTTCAGGTCTGCACGCGAGCCCTGGCCCCGGCTTCTCGGTCACGTTTGAGGATTCGTTAGCGGGGCCTTTAGCGGGGTCGCCGGGTTGACGTCTCTACGGGAGTTAGTTCGCTCGCTGAAGCGTTTATCCGAACCCTTGCACCCACAGCCAGATATTACTGTTTGTGTTACTCCGCCCCTGAGAGAGGCAGCAGGCGCCTCGTGGAATTTGTGCCCCGGCCTCTTTCCCTTCTGAGAGACTGGGAAGGGAGGAGGGGAGGGGAGGGGTCAGATCCAGGAGGGTGGGAGGTGGGGGGCTTACAGGGGGGGAGGAGGGGAGATTAGAGATCCACAAAAATTAATTTCTGACATATGCACCTTACACCAGTATATACAGGCCAATGGGGGGGTCCATCTATTTGTGTGAGGTGTGTGTACGTCACGTGGTGCTGTAATGGCGACATGTAGTCCAGCTGTCTCTCGTGTTTGTGTTTGTTCATTTAAATGTGTTTTGTTGTGTCTGGCTTTTGTCTTTTTTTTTTTTTTTTCATGCGCTGTGTGTCTGTTGTGGGACGGGGAAGCGGGCTGGAGATTTTTCAGGGCACTCCTGCTTGATAATATTGACAAATTTTCTGATTTTGTTTGTGGTCGTCACCATGGAGACGCATTCGCAACATATGCTCGGGAATGTCCGTTGGATCTGCAGCAACAAAGTTTACCATCGCTCTTCACCGGAGTTGAAGATGTCAGAGTCTTCGGGAGGCAACCTGTGAAGGGAAGGAGAAGATAATGCGGGGGAGGAGTGAGGCGACGACTGGGAAGGTTGATGCAGTTTGGTGCTCCGTTTCAACAGTGTACAGAGACCGCAACACTGTGTGTATGGAGGAAAGTCGTGGAGGCGGAGTTTGTGTGTTGGACTGCTTAATGACACTGGATATCTCGGGACAGCGGGGGCTATTTTTAATCATGGCTGTATTCCACTTTAATTCACTTAATTAATGCAATGATTCTATTTAATGTCTTTATTTGATTTGTTTGTTTGTGTGTTGTGGGTCTGCCCCACTGTCTATGTCTTTTTTGTTGTTGCTGAGGCTACAACTGAAGTTCCCTAATGGGAAAATAAAAGTTATTCTATTCTATTCTATTCTATTCATGTGTAAATGCCTGTAAGTTTGTGTGTCATAGAGAGTTTGACTTTGCCAGAGTGTGTGTGCGTGCGTGTGTGTGTCTGCATGTGCAAAGCATGTGTGTGTGTAGTGTGTAGCCAATACTGTTAAAGCACATTGCACATGCATTTTGGCTGCTGGGTTTTGCCGTTAGGGAGCTATCTGGTGTCGACAGCGATTCTCATTACTAAACATTCATCTCAGGTCCCCACAAGACTCCGAAGTAGGACAGCTCCACATTACACTGGCGGCAGAGAGACGGGAGAGTGGAGCAGTGATCAGCTATCCCACGGTGCACTGCTCCGACACTAATACTCTCTCACACCATCTCTTTTCAACTGGCAGGCAGAACCCTGTGCCGAGGTGTGTGGGATAGCGGAATCTCTGCCTACTGCTGCAGCTAATGAGAAACACACAGGTGCCAAAAAACCTTCTGGGTGTTTTTTCCCAGTTTTTTTTGCCATTAAATATATTTTATTGTCAATGATAGAACAAACAACACACTGTGCAAAAAAAATTATATCACCACATACCAACTCTTCACCTCAGGCAACCGCGACGGTAGCTGACCATATAAAAAAAATTTAATAACAATATTTAAATAACAATAGAAGAAATGCATTTATCAAGAGTAAATATTTTAATGTAAATTCCTCATGTAACTCTCGCACTGGAAGGCACTTTAAGTAAGATCGTCTGCCAAATGAATGCAATGCAAAGCAAATTTAAAAAGCAATTAGCACATGCAGAGACAAATAATGGCATCCGAAACAGAAAAATAATACATAAGCATACATATGCAAATAAAAGCATAATAACGTGCAGTTCTGTACGCAGAGTGCTTGGCAGACTGGAGTGGGGGGGGGGGCTGTTACTGCAATCACAAAAGGGCATATGTGGTATAAAAAAAAATGCTGCAGCCAAAATCAAGCCCAATGGTGGCCTATTAGATCAATATTGAATGCTAGACAGGGGCATAGGAAAAGGTCTTCAAAAGTCAATCTTAGCATCGATCTTTTGTTAAAAATCTTGGTGTGATTTTTGACAGCTCCTTCAAATTTGATAAACAGAATTAGTTAATTTGTCAAAACTAGCTTTTTTCAGTTAAGACTTTTAGCCAAGGTAAAGGCCTGTCTCTCTCCCAAAGATTTTGAGAGAGTTACTCATGCTTTTATTACCTCTCGGTTAGGCTATTGTAATTCTTTGTATGAGGGTGTAGAACAGTCGTCTCTTCGTCGTCTGCAGTTCAAAATACAGCCGCTCGCCTTTTAACTGTTAAAAGACAGTGTGATCACATAACACCAGTATTGGCCTCTCTCCACTGGCTTCCTGTCCGTTTCAGGATTGATTTAAAGATTTTATTGCTTGTTTTTAAGGTTTTAAATGGGCTGGCGCCACCCCTATCTAGCGGAACTCTTGCTTCATCATATTCCATTTAGAGCACTGAGGTCGACCAACCAGATGCTCTTGGATGTTCCGAGATCCAGGCACAAAATTAGAGGCCGAGTCTTTGCGGTGGCTGCCCCTAATCTCTGGAACAGCTTACCTATTCATATAAGAACTGCTCAGACCCTAGAAACTTTTAAGTCGCTGCTGAAGACAGCCTCTTCTCGTTGGCATTCAATTCGAGTTGGGCTTGACACCTTGACCTCATCGTCTACAGTGCCACAATTCTTTTATTATTATTATATTTATTGTTTTCTTCTTCTTTTATTCTTATTTGTAATTTAGTTTTATATTCGATTATTTTGGTATTTTAAGCCTGTTCAGCACTTTGGTCAACTGTGGTTGTTTTAAATACTATACAATGCTATACAAATACATTTTTGATTAATTGATTGATTAGCAAGCATTTTCATCTATCAATCAATCAATCTTACTTCTATTACTTTTTTGCTAAATAAGACGAAAAGATTGCCAATAGAGTGAGATAGTTTTACTCATTTCAAGATTTGGCAATGGGATAAATATAAGATAATTTCACTTCGCAAAAAGTAACTTAAAACAAGCTAATATTTTCTATTTGAGAGAGTCCCATTACAAGACTAAAACACTTGTTCAGACAAACATTTTGCAGTGCAGTGCCAGACCTAGGCAACAGCATTCCCAGATCATTGAGTATACCGTATGTGCTTGTATGTGAGCGCACTGGACTGGGCTGCCTTTCGATTGAGCACAAAAAGTGTGAACACATTCATATTGTATACATACATTCTCTAATGTTATATGGAATGACTCTGCTCTACACAATAGAGTGGAAGGGACAGACTGTACGGACAGACTGTACTCATCTCTATAGATCGCACTGATGCATGACTTTGACAAAGCAAAGAGCGACCTTCAATGTGAAGGACATTCAAGGCACTGGAAGAGTAAATGGCTTGCTCCTCACAAGAGCGGTCCGTTGGCTTTGCCGAGGCCTGCTGTCTCGCTGTGAAGGTGATTTCCTGTGAGCCGGGATAGCGATGTCGATCTCATGTCCGTTCGTCGCACGGAAACGCATCGTATCCGTGGTTTTAGAGGGCTCAGCCAACAGCTGACTGACACCTGCCACAGGTAAGCAACGGCGCCAATTAATGAGATCTGAGCCAAAGACGGCAGGAACTGCTTTGGGCTGCGAATGTTGTACAAAATGTGCTGTATAAATAAAGTTTAAGATTTAAAAAAAAAACTGGCTGATCCCTGACTGACCCCATTCTCCTAGCGTAGGAAAAGGGTTTACACCTGAAGTTCACCTTCTGCTGAATGCGCACACAGAAGCGAGTATGTGGAACAGCTAGCCAGGTTGTGTAATAGAGGCAGATACTCTTGTGTTCAAGTCCTGGCTTTATATAGTTCTAGATACTCTCTAGTTTGTATGTAAATGGTCAGCACTAAATAATCTCAAGTCCAGGGGTGCTCAAATTTGGCTCTTGGGGCCAGTAGAGCTGCTGGTTTTCATTCCTCCCCTCAAATCAGGGACTGATTTAATAAACCTGACGCACCAGGTGAGTGTAGATCTCTGGCCAATCAGTGACATTATTGGACTGTGGACTATCAAGGAGGAAAGCACCAGCAGTACTGACCTTGAGGGCCAGATTTCAGTATATCTGCTATTTCAGTATACCTGCTATTTCAGTATATCTGCTATTTCAGTATACCTGCTATTTCAGTATATCTGCTATTTCAGTATACCTGCTATTTCAGTATACCTGCTATTTCAGTATATCTGCTATTTCAGTATATCTGCTATTTCAGTATATCTGCTATCTCAGTATACGTGCTATAGTCCGTGTGGATCCTCTCTGTGGTGAGTGTGCATTTTCTCCCCGTGTTCACGTGGGTTTCCTCTGGGCACTCTGGTTTCCTCCTACAGTCCAAAGACATGTAGCCCAGGGACTATGCAGGTCATCATTGTAAATGAGAATTTGTTCTCAATTGACCCTCCTGGTTAAATAAAGGTCTATTATTATTATTATTATTATTATTATTATTATTGTTATTGTTATTGTTATTGTTATTGTTATTGTTATTAATTTAGTTTGTAGGTAAATGGTGAACTAAATAGTCTAGTTTATATGTAGGCTAAATGGTGAATTTAATTGGACTGTTCTCCATATTATCCATCCCATCCATTATCTAACCTGCTTATTTCTGGTCAGGGTCATGGGGGGACTGGAGCCTATCCCAGCATGCATTAGGCAAAAGGCAGGAAAACCCCTTGGACGGGTCGCCAATCCATCGCAGGGCGCACACACCATTCACTCACACACTCATACCTACAGGCAATTTAGAGTCTCCCGTTAGCCTAACCTGCATGTCTTTGGACTGTGGGAGGAAACCGGAGTACCCGGAGGAAACCCACACAGACACGGGGATAACAAACCGATGCAAACTCGACACAGAAAGGCCCTCGGCAGGGATTCAAACCCTGGACCTTTTTGCTGTTAGGCCATTGTGCCACTGTGCCACCATGTTCTCATTATGTTTTTAGTATATCTCTATTTTAAATTCTATTATTTAACTCTCAGCACTTCTCTTGGTTTTCTATAAGATCAATTGGAGGACTTTTCTGTCGTTCTCCCAAGAGATTTTCCCAATTATGACACAACGGCAACTGAAAGATTTCCTTGAGGACAAAAGTGAGCAAGGGTGTCTGAGCTGAAAGTTTTTACCAATTATTCTTGAACTTTTTTATGTAAATTTCAGAACAAAAGGGTATAGAGGCTTTTGTTCTATGATCATGGCTGCAGTTTTTATCACCTAGAGAGTGGATGAGAATAGTAAATTATGAAAAAATAAATTTAAATTCATTATCAAGTTTCTTTAACTTTGAGTAACAAAGGTGGAAAATCATTACGATACTTGTTTAATTCTGATGCATCATCATGTGCATGTTGGCTACTAAGATGAAAGATGATCTACTTTACAGAACAACAACATACTGTACAACCAAGTGAGTTGCTCAAGGTTCAATAACAATTCCAAATATAATGAAAATATTAGTCCTGACATTTGACATTTCAGATAAAATGAACATAAGCTGCTACAAAAATTACAATTATTTTTTTACCTGTCATAACAAAACTGAATAAGATAATTTACTACCCATTTCACAGGCCGAACCAATGACCACGATGATCCAAGTTCGGTCACCCCTGCCCTAGATTAAGTCCCCATGAGAAATACTCAACAGTCAATAGTTACATGAAATCCCACCAATATCTGATAGCAGCAGTAACCACTGGCTGTGGTAATAATAATAATAATAATAATAATAATAATAATAATAATAATAATAATAATAATAAACCTTTATTTGACCAGGGACTCTCATTGAGATTAAAAATCTATTTTTCAAGAGAGACCTGGACAGGCAGGCAGTAGCACAAATAAAAAAAGGTAGTTGTACAAAAAGAACATTAAATGGTAATAATTATAACAATAATTATAATCACAACAGATGGGTATACAATGTAAAAAATACAAGTGAGTAAAAAAAAAGGAATTAAAACAATGACAGCCTAGTGAGTCTGCCTCCATTTTTCTTATTTTAGATTTTAAAATGTCTAATGTCTAAAGTTAAATATGTAAAGCCATATTGGGTACAACGGCAGTGTACCTGGGAAACAAGCCTGTCACCCTCAGGATATAAAGCCAGTTCCTTACCCAATATACTACACCCTCCCCCTTCTCCTTCCTCTCCTCTCCTCCTCTCCTAGGCAACAGTCTGAGCTGCTGGTCGTTATTGCGAGAGAGAGAGAAAAGGAGGGAATTATCTTCTGCCCTTAGATTTACGTAGCCTTGCAGGAGAGTCCAATGACAGTGCATTTGTTCTCATGTGATTAACCTGTTAATCATTTCCTTTCTTCCCCATTGGGTGGATGGATCACAGCTAAGCACTCACCTAATTCACACGTCACATGTCACAAAATATCCACAGCCGTAAGGGTCCCCTAATCAGGAAAAAAATCACATTATGTGCCGAGAAGATGCCTCCTTTTGTTATTACGCCTGGCGTGAAATGGATGTTGAATCACGGTACGTGATAAACGGACAAGCTTTCTCTCTTTGTTTCACGCTGATTACAGTAATTCTTTCTGCAACAGAATATCCCATGGTGCTCTGGGCCCTGTGAGTAAGAGAGTCCTGCTGATTGGCCTGTCTCGTCTGATTGGCTGTTCCCAGCGTCTCTCTTATTATGGTGCTCTATTTCTGGTTGGACATTTCATTTCTGCTTACACTTACATCAACCTTTCTGCACATCCCTGGATTCATTAATGACATCTATGAGATTGTCGCCAGTTGCTCGATTCTGTAAGAAATTATGAGGCACGTTTCCGATGTTCAAGAAAAGCTGACAAATATTTATCTTAGTATCCAGGTTGTTTTATTTGAGAAAGTGAGGCTGGTAGCGGGAAGAGCATTGCACAATCACAGCCACTTTAGATTTGCTGTGTGTGTGCGTGCGCGTACGTGCGTGCATGCGTGCCTGGGTCTATGTGTGTGTACGTGTATGTGTATACATGTGTGCATACCTGTATGTGTGTACGTGCGTACGTGTGCGAGTGTACGTGTGTGTCTGTAGGCTGTGCACGTGCATGTGTGCATTTGTGTATGTGTATGTGTGTGTGTGCATGTGTGTGTGTGCGTGCATGTGAGCATGTGTATGTGTGTGTGAGTGGAGCTAGCACAGCATGGTACTGCATGTGTAGGGGTTTGATACCTGTGTCTGTCCCTCCAGTCTAGTGTCAGACTGATACCTGTGTCTGTCCCTCCAGTCTAGTGTCAGACTGATACCTGTGTCTGTCCCTCCAGTCTAGTGTCAGACTGATGCCTGTGTCTGTCCCTCCAGTCTAGTGTCAGACTGATACCCGTGTCTGTCCCTGCAGTGTAGTGTCAGTCTGATGCCTGTGTCTGTCCCTCCAGTCTAGTGTCAGACTGATACCCGTGTCTGTCCCTCCAGTCTAGTGTCAGACTGATACCCGTGTCTGTCCCTGCAGTTTAGTGTCAGACTGATGCCTGTGTCTGTCCCTCCAGTCTAGTGTCAGACTGATACCCGTGTCTGTCCCTGCAGTTTAGTGTCAGTCTGATACCTGTGTCTGTCCCTCCAGTCTAGTGTCAGACTGATACCTGTGTCTGTCCCTCCAGTCTAGTGTCAGTCTGATACCTGTGTCTGTCCCTCCAGTCTAGTGTCAGACTGATACCCGTGTCTGTCCCTCCAGTCTAGTGTCAGACTGATACCCGTGTCTGTCCCTCCAGTCTAGTGTCAGACTGATACCCGTGTCTGTCCCTGCAGTTTAGTGTCAGACTGATGCCTGTGTCTGTCCCTCCAGTCTAGTGTCAGACTGATACCCGTGTCTGTCCCTGCAGTTTAGTGTCAGTCTGATACCTGTGTCTGTCCCTCCAGTCTAGTGTCAGACTGATACCTGTGTCTGTCCCTCCAGTCTAGTGTCAGTCTGATACCTGTGTCTGTCCCTCCAGTCTAGTGTCAGACTGATACCTGTGTCTGTCCCTCCAGTCTAGTGTCAGTCTGATACCTGTGTCTGTCCCTCCAGTCTAGTGTCAGACTGATACCTGTGTCTGTCCCTCCAGTCTAGTGTCAGACTGATACCTGTGTCTGTCCCTCCAGTCTAGTGTCAGACTGATACCTGTGTCTGTTCCTCCAGTCTAGTGCCAGACTGATACCCGTGTCTGTCCCTCCAGTCTAGTGTCAGACTGATACCTGTGTCTGTCCCTCCAGTCTAGTGTCAGACTGATACCCGTGTCTGTCCCTGCAGTTTAGTGTCAGACTGATGCCTGTGTCTGTCCATCCAGTCTAGTGTCAGACTGATACCCGTGTCTGTCCCTGCAGTTTAGTGTCAGTCTGATACCTGTGTCTGTCCCTCCAGTCTAGTGTCAGTCTGATACCTGTGTCTGTCCCTCCAGTCTAGTGTCAGACTGATACCTGTGTCTGTCCCTCCAGTCTAGTGTCAGACTGATACCTGTGTCTGTCCCTCCAGTCTAGTGTCAGACTGATACCTGTGTCTGTCCCTCCAGTCTAGTGTCAGACTGATACCTGTGTCTGTTCCTGCAGTTTAGTGTCAGACTGATACCTGTGTCTGTCCCTCCTGTCTAGTGTCAGTCTGATACCTGTGTCTGTCCCTCCAGTCTAGTGTCAGACTGATACCTGTGTCTGTCCCTCCAGTCTAGTGTCAGACTGATACCTGTGTCTGTCCCTCCAGTCTAGTGCCAGACTGATACCCGTGTCTGTCCCTCCAGTTTAGTGTCAGTCTGTAATATTGTGTTTATTTGCAGAAACGTATGCCTTGAAAGCCAAAGTGGCATACCATTACTACTACTATTACTACAACAACAACAACAACTACTACTACTACTACTGCCATTACTACTACTACTACGACAAGTAGCCTACTACTACTACTGCTACTACTACAGTACGAACACTATGGGCCCTATCTTGGCGATCTTGGCGCTTGGTCTAATCGCATGGCGCTAAGTCCATTTAGGGCATGTCTAAGTCCACTTTTGCTATTTTAACGGCGTGTTTTTTGGGCGCTAAGCACGGCGCAAGGTGCAACTGGGCTGAACCTAGTCTCTTCATTAATTATAGGTGTGTCTTGGGCGTGACATGCAATAAACCAATCAAAATGTTATATCCCATTCCCTTTAAAAGCCTGCTTTTCCACCTTGGCGGATTGCTTATGATGGCGAAACAGACATGCTCGTGCGTGTTTAGTGCGATCAAGGAATAGGCTATATGGATCAATAGTAGCCTATGATTAATATTATTCGGGCTAACCATTATGAGTTTTCTGCTGGCTCAAGATAGCAATACGCCAAAAAGAATCCTGGCCACTCCTCATCTTAAGACCAACACGCCCAGTTCTCTGTTGGTTTTGCACATACACTCCCTGCTCTGGGAATGTTGTTAACCAGGCCTGGCACTCTGGAAATATTGTTAACCAGGCCTGGCACTCTTGGAATGTTGTTAACCAGGCCTGGCACTCTGGGAATATTGTTAACCAGGCCTGGCACTCTGGGAATGTTGTTAACCAGGCCTGGCACTCTGGGAATGTTGTTAACCAGGCCTGGCACTCTGGGAATGTTGTTAACCAGGCCTGGCACTCTAGGAATGTTGTATTGTTAACCAGGCCTGGCACTCTGGGAATTTTGTGAACCAGGCCTGGAACTCTGGGAATGTTGTTAACCAGGCCTGGCACTCTGGGAATGTTGTTAACCAGGGCTATGCTGGCACTCTTTCTCATATGAATAAGGTGAACGGATGCATTTATGCGCTTACATTGAAAGTCACCCTGGATTAGAATATACTTAATGAATGTAAGCTCATGTAATGTAATGTGATGATCATCGTAGCGTGCAGGCTAAGATATGCAAGCCCTGGTGAAATGAGAGGAAGTGTAATTATCAGGGGTTAATGTGCTAATGTGCTTTGCCAGGCCTGAGGTATGTTTCAGCATTAATGGGGAGTCAGCGGTACCCCTGTCTGTTGGGCTGATCAATACCGCCCCTTCCACCCACACCTGGAACGATGAATTTAAAAGGCCCGCAGGTATCTGCCAGAGAGCACGCCGTATGAAAGCTATGGATTTCCTGACTGCCGTTGAGCTTCCCGGCGCCTTTTCCTTTTCCATGGCTGTTTTTTTGAGGCGGACGCACCTCCGTAGACGCAGATTATCCAAACGCCATCGCACAACGTGTTTGTTTTTTCCCCTCCTGGGTGACATTGACACAATATTACTGCAAAGACACCCAGAGAATGATGGAAAACTGGTCATTTTAAACAAAATATGTAATATCATATCCCACTACCTTCTCTGCCGTGATAATATGATATTCTCCTGCACCCGGCATAATGTAATGCCCTCCGGACACAGCGATGGAATCTGGCTTTAGCAAATAACATTCTGCGTTCCGGAGTGCCGGCCCAGGCCTAATGCTGTTGACGCGTTTGGGAATGAGAGAGGGATCAGTGAGTTTTGAGGAGAAATCCCCGTGTGTGAGAGAGACTGTGAGAATCCGCTGCTTACCTGCTGTGGACTTTGAAATGAGCAGAATGAATGCACTCAGGCACACAGGCGCACAGGCCAGACTTCTCAAACCGGGATTACGCAATCTACAATTCCAATTTTTGTCATTTTCCCGATGCATCCAGCCAAAGCAAAGTGCATTAAACACTGTTAGCAAACATCCGGCTAGAACAGCAGATTACGCAAAGTTATAATCAGGTAAGTGATGTCATCAAGCTGCTTGGCTTGAGCGACCTGTGTGATAGGGGTTAGTTTGTTTGTTTTTATTAAATAGAAACATTGATGTATTGTTTTAAAAACTGAGCTTTAAGAAGTTTGCAGAAAACAGCCTGTCTCCCTGAGAGACTTGGGAAAGTCTTTCTACCATCATGGGAGGAGGTTAAAGAAGAGTCAGGGCCACAGGAAGTGGCTGCTGGCGGCAGGAAGTGCCGGGACAGCCAGCTGGTGAGAGGAGCCTGAATGGAGGCTGAGCTGAGGTGTGGTTGGACTGTACGCTGTCATCATCATCCGAAGATGGGAAGGGGCAGTGCCATGTGCAGCTCGGTATGCCGGCACGAGAGATCTTAATTGAAGCAGCAATTGAGGCAGTCAGCGGGAGCCAGAAATTGCAGTGGCTCCCAGCCCTGTTCCTCAGGTTTTCATTCCAACCCTAATTTGGCACACCCGACTCTGATAATTACCAGCTCAACAGGATCTCTAGCTGTTGAATGAGGTGTGCTTTGTTATGGTTGGAGTGAAAACCTACAGGATGGTAGATCTCTAGCTGTTGAATGAGGTGTGCTTTGTTTGGGTTGGAGTGGAAACCTACAGGATGGTAGATCTCTAGCTGTTGAATGAGGTGTGCTTTGTTATGGTTGGAGTGAAAACCTACAGGATGGTATATCTCTAGCTGTTGAATGAGGTGTGCTTTGTTATGGTTGGAGTGAAAACCTACAGGATGGTATATCTCTAGCTGTTGAATGAGGTGTGCTTTGTTATGGTTGGAGTGAAAACCTACAGGATGGTAGAGCTCTAGCTGTTGAATGAGGTGTGCTTTGTTATGGTTGGAGTGAAAACCTACAGGATGGTAGATCTCTAGCTGTTGAATGAGGTGTGCTTTGTTAGGATTGGAGTGAAAACCTACTGGGCGGTTAGGGACCGTTCTGGCAAAGTGTGTACAAAACTGCCATTGCACGCATGAATTTAGGCTGGTCGAAAACCAAGCATGCAACAGAGCTCTGGGCCAGTTGCACAACTTGCATTGCACTGATGGCATAGGTTAGTAAGCTGGCCGGCAAGGCGCTGCAGTAGTCCAGACGAGAAATGACGCGGGTTTGGAGCAGCAGCTGTGTGGCCTCTTGGGTGACGAAGAAGCCCCAGCTGGTCGTACAGGGTCAAACCAAAGTTCTGGTCTGAGCCGTAGATATAATGTGATTGCAGCTTGAGAAGACGTGTTTCTGGAAGGTATCCGACCTGATATATTTCTGTGAAATTCCCAGCGTGTCGGTTGCGTGCGGTAGTTTCCCGCGTCGACACGTATATTTCCAGAAGCGTCTGCACAATCCCGGGCTACGTCTGAGATTGGGGAATTCTGGACTCGGATAGTCTCGATTGGGAGAAGTGGACGGCCAGGTCTAGTAATTTACGGCGAGTTTCTGGACAAGAACACCTCAGTGCACGAGATTACGTCCGTTCCCGACGGCAGACACGCATCTTCAAAAAGGTCAGATACAGTCCTTTTTTCCGAGTTGTGCCCCGTAAACACACATTTCCATGCAGTGTCATTCATTCATTCACTCAGCACTCAGAACACCAATCTTCACCTTTAACAGGTATCCCTCTGTCCCTCTGTACATGCATTGATTCGTATATAAATTGATTGGGTTTGTTTTACATGTTGCTGTGTTTATTTCATTTATTTTAACACAAACAGCAAGCAGGTTATGTTTATAGCATCTCAAACTACGCAATGTGTGTGTTGTTTTATCTTGGTTGCAACCAGATTGCCCCTCGGTGACAATAGAGCCTTACTGATTGACTGATTGATTGATTTGAGTTCCACCCCCGTTGTTGTGGAGTGTGTTGTTGTGGAGTGGGTTGTTGTGGAGTATGTTGTTGTGGAGTGGGTTGTTGTGGAGTGGGTTGTTATGGAGTGGGTTGTTGTGGAGTGGGTTGTTATGGAGTGGGTTGTTATGGAGTGGGTTGTTGTGGAGTGGGTTGTTGTGGGTTGTTGTGGAGTGGGTTGTTATGGAGTGGGTTGTTGTGGAGTGGGTTGTTGTGGAGTGGGTTGTTGTGGAATGGGTTGTTATGGAGTGGGTTGTTATGGAGTGTGTTGTTGTGGAGTGTGTTGTTGTGGAGTGGGTCGTTGTGGAGTATGTTGTTGTGGAGTGGGTTGTTGTGGAGTGGGTTGTTGTGGAATGTTGTTGTGGAGTGGGTTGTTGTGGAGTGGGTTGTTATGGAGTGGGTTGTTATGGAGTGGGTTGTTATGTAGTGGGTTGTTGTGGAGTGGGTTGTTATGGAGTGGGTTGTTATGGAGTGGGTTGTTATGGAGTGGGTTGTTGTGGAGTGGGTTGTTGTGGAGTGGGTTGTTATGGAGTGGGTTGTTGTGGAGTGGGTTGTTATGGAGTGGGTTGTTGTGGAGTGGGTTGTTGTGGAGTGGGTTGTTATGGAGTGGGTTGTTGTGGAGTGGGTTGTTGTGGAGTGGGTTGTTATGGAGTGGGTTGTTATGGAGTGGGTTGTTGTGGAGTGGGTTGTTATGGAGTGGGTTGTTGTTGAGTGGGTTGTTGTTGAGTGGGTTGTTGTTGAGTGGGTTGTTATGGAGTGGGTTGTTGTGGAGTGGGTTGTTATGGAGTGGGTTGTTATGGAGTGGGTTGTTGTTGAGTGGGTTGTTATGGAGTGGGTTGTTGTGGAGTGGGTTGTTGTGGAGTGGGTTGTTATGGAGTGGGTTGTTGTGGAGTGGGTTGTTGTGGAGTGGGTTGTTGTGGGTTGTTGTGGAGTGGGTTGTTATGGAGTGGGTTGTTATGGAGTGGGTTGTTGTGGAGTGTGTTGTTGTGGAGTGGGTTGTTGTGGAGTATGTTGTTGTGGAGTGGGTTGTTGTGGAGTGGGTTGTTATGGAGTGGGTTGTTATGGAGTGGGTTGTTGTGGAGTGTGTTGTTGTGGAGTGGGTTGTTGTGGAGTATGTTGTTGTGGAGTGGGTTGTTGTGGAGTGGGTTGTTGTGGAGTATGTTGTTGTGGAGTGGGTTGTTGTGGAGTGGGTTGTTGTGGAGTGGGTTGTTATGGAGTGGGTTGTTGTGGAGTGGGTTGTTATGGAGTGGGTTGTTATGGAGTGGGTTGTTATGGAGTGGGTTGTTGTGGAGTGGGTTGTTGTGGAGTGGGTTGTTATGGAGTGGGTTGTTGTGGAGTGGGTTGTTGTGGAGTGGGTTGTTGTGGAGTGGGTTGTTGTGGAGTGGGTTGTTATGGAGTGGGTTGTTGTGGAGTGGGTTGTTGTGGAGTGGGTTGTTGTGGAGTGGGTTGTTGTGGAGTGGGTTGTTGTGGGTTGTTATGGAGTGGGTTGTTATGGAGTGGGTTGTTGTGGGTTGTTGTGGAGTGGGTTGTTGTGGAGTGGGTTGTTGTGGAGTGGGTTGTTATGGAGTGGGTTGTTGTGGAGTGGGTTGTTGTGGAGTGGGTTGTTGTGGAGTGGGTTGTTATGGAGTGGGTTGTTGTGGAGTGGGTTGTTGTGGAGTGGGTTGTTGTGGAGTGGGTTGTTGTGGGTTGTTATGGAGTGGGTTGTTGTGGGTTGTTATGGAGTGGGTTGTTGTGGAGTGGGTTGTTGTGGAGTGGGTTGTTGTGGAGTGGGTTGTTGTGGAGTGGGTTGTTGTGGAGTGGGTTGTTATGTAGTGGGTTGTTGTGGGTTGTTATGGTGTGGGTTGTTGTGGAGTGGGTTGTTGTGGAGTGGGTTGTTGTGGAGTGGGGTTGTTGTGGAGTGGGTTGTTGTGGGTTGTTATGGAGTGGGTTGTTATGGAGTGGGGTTGTTGTGGAGTGGGTTGTTGTGGGTTGTTATGGAGTGGGTTGTTGTGGAGTGGGTTGTTGTGGAGTGGGTTGTTGTGGGTTGTTATGGAGTGGGTTGTTAAGGAGTGGGTTGTTGTGGAGTGGGTTGTTGTGGAGTGGGTTGTTGTGGAGTGGGTTGTTGTGGGTTGTTATGGAGTGGGTTGTTATGGAGTGGGGTTGTTGTGGAGTGGGTTGTTATGGAGTGGGTTGTTGTGGAGTGGGTTGTTGTGGAGTGGGTTGTTGTGGGTTGTTATGGAGTGGGTTGTTATGGAGTGGGTTGTTGTGGAGTGGGTTGTTATGGAGTGGGTTGCTGTGGAGTGGGTTGTTGTGGAGTGGGTTGTTGTGGAGTGGGTTGTTATGGAGTGGGTTGTTATGGAGGGGGTTGTTGTGGAGTGGGTTGTTGTGGAGTGGGTTGTTGTGGAGTGGGTTGTTATGGAGTGGGTTGTTGTGGAGTGGGTTGTTGTGGAGTGGGTTGTTGTGGGTTGTTATGGAGTGGGTTGTTATGGAGTGGGTTGTTGTGGAGTGGGTTGTTGTGGGTTGTTATGGAGTGGGTTGTTATGGAGTGGGGTTGTTGTGGAGTGGGTTGTTGTGGGTTGTTATGGAGTGGGTTGTTGTGGAGTGGGTTGTTGTGGAGTGGGTTGTTATGTAGTGGGTTGTTGTGGGTTGTTATGGAGTGGGTTGTTGTGGAGTGGGTTGTTATGGAGTGGGTTGTTGTGGAGTGGGTTGTTATGGAGTGGGTTGTTGTGGAGTGGGTTGTTATGGAGTGGGTTGTTGTGGAGTGGGTTGTTGTGGAGTGGGTTGTTATGGAGTGGGTTGTTATGGAGTGGGTTGTTGTGGAGTGGGTTGTTGTGGAGTGGGTTGTTGTGGAGTGGGTTGTTGTGGAGTGGGTTGTTGTGGGTTGTTATGGAGTGGGTTGTTATGGAGTGGGGTTGTTGTGGAGTGGGTTGTTATGGAGTGGGTTGTTGTGGAGTGGGTTGTTGTGGAGTGGGTTGTTGTGGAGTGGGTTGTTATGGAGTGGGGTTGTTATGGAGTGGGTTGTTGTGGAGTGGGTTGTTATGGAGGGGGTTGTTGTGGAGTGGGTTGTTATGGAGTGGGTTGTTGTGGAGTGGGTTGTTATGGAGTGGGTTGTTGTGGAGTGGGTTGTTGTGGGTTGTTATGGAGTGGGTTGTTGTGGAGTGGGTTGTTGTGGAGTGGGTTGTTGTGGAGTGGGTTGTTATGGAGTGGGGTTGTTATGGAGTGGGTTGTTGTGGAGTGGGTTGTTATGGAGGGGGTTGTTGTGGAGTGGGTTGTTATGGAGTGGGTTGTTGTGGAGTGGGTTGCTGTGGAGTGGGTTGTTGTGGAGTGGGTTGTTATGGAGTGGGTTGTTATGGAGTGGGTTGTTATGGAGGGGGTTGTTGTGGAGTGGGTTGTTGTGGAGTGGGTTGTTGTGGAGTGGGTTGTTATGGAGGGGGTTGTTGTGGAGTGGGTTGTTATGGAGTGGGTTGTTGTTGAGGGGGTTGTTATGGAGTGGATAGTTGTGGAGTGGGTTGTTGTGGAGTAGGTTGTTGTGGAGTGGGTTGTTGTGGAGCTGGGAGCAGGTGGATTGCCTTACTTCATTATACTGCTGTTTAGACACTCATATCTAGGCTGAATCACGATGCAAACTCAAGTGCTAACATCGGGGGTAAAAGTACAGTAATTACCCCGAGGGGATGAGTATAGTCCCAGGAGAGACAACAAGAGCAGGAAGTGACGTCTCGATTGACAGCTTGTCGACGACCCTGCTGAACATTAAACTAAGTTATTCTACATCCTGAGAGTCTCCTAGTCTTGCGTTACATTTCACACATACCCTAATGTCTCTGAGCCTGATTCCTGCTAAACGTGCGCTGTGCGCCCTGTGCCGTCTCGCTGCACAGCTGCTGGGTCCAGAGCCGGCCCCTCATATTTGTTTGTTTAATATTTACGACTTCCTGTCGTCCCCCTCCTCAGGACCCCGCGCTGCGCAGCTGTCCCTGTGAAAGCAGAACAGGGGTGTGTGTGTGTGTGTGTGTGTGATCCCCAAAAACATCCAGGGATGAACGGAAACGACGCGGGACAGGTGTGAGTCTGTCAGCCTCCATGATCTATACACTGGCTCCGGCTAGCGGAGATGCACTTTGGGCTCTTTTGAGTGAACACTGGGAGATCTACGTCTCATTTAAAATCCACTCATTTCTCCACAGACATTCGGGCTCACTGGTTTCCAAATTTATCATTTATTTATTGGCAGGAGTCAGAAGAGCGTATAGAGAGGATCAGACGAGACGTGAATGTCCCTGGTGGTATGAAATCTCACTGCAATTATTTCTTCAAATGAGTCTATCTATCTATCTATCTATCTATCTATCTATCTATCTATCTATCTATCTATCTATCTATCTATCTATCTATCTATCTATCTATCTATCTATCTATCTATCTATCTATCTATCTATCTATCTATCTATCTATCTATCTATCTATCTATCTATCTATCTATCTATCTATCTATCTATCTATCTATCTATCTATCTATCTATCTATCTATCTATCTATCTATCTATCTATCTATCTATCTATCTATCTATCTATCTATCTATCTATCTATCTATCTATCTATCTATCTATCTATCTATCTATCTATCTATCTATCTATCTATCTATCTATCTATCTATCTATCTATCTATCTATCTATCTATCTATCTATCTAATCTAATCTAATCATAACTATTATTATTATTATTATTATTATTATTATTATTATTATTATTATACACACCTCATTATTGATCGTGCACCTCGTTTCACACACACACAAACACACACACACACACACACACACACACACACAGCTATGTATCCTGAAAGCTTGGCAACGCCACATCGATACCATTTTCTCCATTCTCTGCTTCATCTGTGTGTCCATATCCCATCATTCATCTATTTATCTCCACGTCTTCTGTTCCATCCATCCTTCCCTCTATTGATTTATCTGTTCATATGTCTGGCATCCAGCCATCCATCAGCTGGGAAAGGTAGATCACATGTCGCTCGCTGGCGGCGGATGCATACCAGAAATATGGATTTGATGTTAACCGTGAAAAAATATCAGAAATGATAATGCCATTGATGACAAAGACTCTGATGATAGTGACAAATAATCTTTAATAAATATTATCATACAGAATGCAATATACTGTATAATGATTTTACTAACGGAATGTAAGACCCACATGGGCTAGTATACATAATTGTATGTAAGACCCACATGAGCTAGTATACATAATTGTATGTAAGACCCACATGAGCTAGTATACATAATTGTATGTAAGACCCACATGGGCTAGTATACATAATTGTATGTAAGACCCACATGAGCTAGTATACATAATTGTATGTAAGACCCACATGAGCTAGTATACATAATTGTATTAAGACCCACATGAGCTAGTATACATAATTGTATGTAAGACCCACATGGGCTAGTATACATAATTGTATTAAGACCCACATGAGCTAGTATACATAATTGTATGTAAGACCCACATGGGCTAGTATACATAATTGTATGTAAGACCCACATGAGCTAGTATACATAATTGTATGTAAGACCCACATGGGCTAGTATACATAATTGTATGTAAGACCCACATGAGCTAGTATACATAATTGTATGTAAGACCCACATGAGCTAGTATACATAATTGTATGTAAGACCCACATGGGCTAGTATACATAATTGTATTAAGACCCACATGGGCTAGTATACATAATTGTATGTAAGACCCACATGAGCTAGTATACATAATTGTATGTAAGACCCACATGGGCTAGTATACATAATTGTATGTAAGACCCACATGAGCTAGTATACATAATTGTATGTAAGACCCACATGGGCTAGTATACATAATTGTATTAAGACCCACATGGGCTAGTATACATAATTGTATGTAAGACCCACATGAGCTAGTATACATAATTGTATTAAGACCCACATGGGCTAGTATACATAATTGTATGTAAGACCCACATGAGCTAGTATACATAATTGTATGTAAGACCCACATGAGCTAGTATACATAATTGTATGTAAGACCCACATGAGCTAGTATACATAATTGTATGTAAGACCCACATGAGCTAGTATACATAATTGTATGTAAGACCCACATGAGCTAGTATACATAATTGTATGTAAGACCCACATGAGCTAGTATACATAATTGTATGTAAGACCCACATGGGCTAGTATACATAATTGTATGTAAGACCCACATGAGCTAGTATACATAATTGTATGTAAGACCCACATGGGCTAGTATACATAATTGTATTAAGACCCACATGGGCTAGTATACATAATTGTATGTAAGACCCACATGAGCTAGTATACATAATTGTATTAAGACCCACATGGGCTAGTATACATAATTGTATGTAAGACCCACATGAGCTAGTATACATAATTGTATTAAGACCCACATGAGCTAGTATACATAATTGTATTAAGACCCACATGGGCTAGTATACATAATTGTATGTAAGACCCACATGGGCTAGGATACATAATTGTATGTAAGACCCACATGGGCTAGTATACATAATTGTATGTAAGACCCACATGAGCTAGTATACATAATTGTATGTAAGACCCACATGGGCTAGTATACATAAGACTCAAATGAAAGCTGATGTTTCCCAAATGCACACACCTGTGACTTAAAGCAAAACTAATGCTGTTCTGTGTGAAGGCAAAAATAAAACTCGGTAATATAAAGTATATATTGACTCTTTATTCAGACGTGTAGAGAGGGCTCGGAGACAGAGGAACCTCCGTCCGCGTGTTGCGGTGACCGGCGGCAGGCGTTGATGGAGCACTAAGGCTCGACTCTATCAAGACAAATCTCCCAATCAAACTGAGCTTTACGGGAGAAACCCGACGCTAACAAGATCATCTGTCATCGTGTCAAAATAACTCACACGCGTGCTCATACGTTACCGTTGGCACGAGGAGAAGGGGCGTAGATGTGCCTCCGCGGAAGCATCGTCCGCGAACGTCAATCGATCGCTTGCTTAGCGCTAGGCGCCATTCCGCTCTCCGTCACGGCCTGTCGAACAACCCCCTCCCTCCGGCGCCGCGTTCAGACATCCCAGGGGGCTTAGCGGTTCTCCGCCCGCCGCTACCCGTGTCCCAACCGCCAGATAGACGCAGCCCATTTGTCACACTGGAAAAGTGACAACAGGACGGACGCGTCCACGGGGACTGACATTATAAAATATTTACGCTGTCTGGCGGGTTTGAGAGAGGTGATAGCTGCAGCAACCTTGATGGCGGTACAGAGAGACAGAAAGCTTTTTCTCTCGCTGAGCGATCGGGAAGAGTGGAGGATATTAAACTCCCACACTGATCCCAGGTCAGTGTTCTCTGTGCAGTCTCTCTCTCTCTCTCAGTTACTATTTTACCCGCACACAAACAAACGCTCCCTTGTGGTTTATTCAGACTACAACGTGTCGACGAGAGGTCTTCACGGTTGTATGCCTGAAGAAGACCTCTGTGGTTGAAACGTTGTATTCTGAATAAACCACAAGGGAGCGTTTGCTGGTGTGCGGATGTTCTTTATTCTTTTGTTGACTCATTCTTTTGCCCTTCACCTGGTCAAGACCGTTGGATGTGCGTATACCACGTTCTTCTCTATTACGCTTCCTCTTCTGTTACCATTGGCGCCTTGGCGGTTACTTTTTACATGCTTGCAAAAGCTTTTCTTTTTTTAAAAATGTGTCTGGCAAAGTGATATGGTAGCAAGGAAAGATTTCACATTCTATACGTATATTTTTCGGTGAGTGCATGGTACAATTTAATTTGTTATGGGTGTTGCGTTTGTTTTGCCGAAACAGGTTCCTGTGATGTTAAAATGGCGAGAATGTGATTCCATGCCTCCCCCTTCTAGTTCCCACACATTACATTATCCAGCAACTTACGCAGCTTTTTGCATTTAAAAAAAAAAAACATCCATTTATACAGCTGGAAATTGGAAAATATACTGAAATATTTCAGGTTAAGCACCAAGGGGTACAACAGCAGTGTCTTACCTGGGAATCAAACCAGCAACCGTCAGGTTACAAGGCCAGTTCCGTAAGCATCAAACAACACTGCCACCCGAAGCATTTCCTGCCACCTGAAGCACCTGGTCAAACCATCCAGGATATTGGCTCAGAGGCTCAGTTTATATTTAGAGTAGAGAAGGTAGAAAAATAACCTGATATTGCAAATACATTAATGGAGTCTCTTTGTTGAATATCTTTTTTTTTGTATAATGGGTTTTACAGATACGGTCACAAAGACACTTTGCAGGAAAACAGGAAATGGGACAACTGGAGAAGACTGAGCCTGCATCCCCCCTGTTGGGGGGGGGTTACACAGGCCCCGCCCCCTTGGCTCTACAAGCCTCATTCCACGTGACGTCAGCACTGTTGTTTATTATACGGCTCAGCAGAGACGGTAATGACTCAATTTCCCAGAGATGGCGGGAGATGTCGTGCTTTCGGGCCAAGTTTTACATCTTCCTTTGGGCCCAGCGGGGGGGCGTGTCAAGAGCCAGCCAACCCTTGGTGTTTAGTGCTCCCTTTAAAGCAGATTCGGCCAGAGGACAAGGCTGGAGTCAATTATGCGTATAATTAAGTCAGTTCCGGAATTGAATTCTAATTCAATTAATTCATTTTAAAATGCCTGTAAGGTTCTATGGAGATTTTTTCAGTTGATGAACTGACTTTACATTAATTTCCTGATTTGAAAGGGAATAGCCCTGTTACTTCAAAGGCTTGATTCATAACACTGTAACTGAGGAACGTACATGTGCCAGTAATTGCGCCAGTCATCTTCATGTATTTATTTTTTTCTCAATTTCTGTATCGTTTGAATGTTGTTTTTTTTATTGTTCTTGGCCAGGACACCCTTGTAAAAGAGATATCAATCACAAAAAATAAAATAGAAAATGAAAGGGTATTGACTCCAACCCTGTCAGCGTAAGCATAGATAATGACTTATGGGGGGGTGGGGGGGTGGGTGTTGTGTTCTTCCTCACTGCATGAGGAAGAACACAACCAGCAGGTCTTTGTTCGTAGGGGGCGTCTCAGTGGCGTAGCCTGTAGAGCACTGTCCACACGCTCACACACAGCGAGCCATAACGTCGGCGGCTCGAATCCACCCACATGACTGTTGTCACATGTCTCTCCCGCTCTCTCGCTCCCCCATTCTTCCTGTCTCTCTACACTGTGCTGTCCAATAAAGCAGATTTGAGCCTTTAAAAAAGGTATTTCTTTGTAGACTGGGTTTGTAGAGATGTCCCATATTGCATGTTTTCAAAGTGAGGGCAGAGCTGACTGAGAAGTGAAAATTTGAACCACGGGCGAAATTGTTTGTCCGAGCTGTGTGAGTCACTATGAGGAGGAGGAGGAGGAAGAAGGAGAGGAGGGGCACTGACTCGCCCCGGTGGAATATCAGGCATTTCCCTTCATCGTCACGACAACCCTGAGGCCAGCAACAAAATAAAACACATAATTCCGCGAACAGTATTCACGGACAATATATTCACATATATATTTCATAGCTTATCTAAAGTTCCCCTGCTGAAATAAATTAATATGCTGGGAATATCCGGTCTGTTTTTCCCTCATCCATTTTTCATTCATGGTTTTGGGGTGTGATTTTTGCATTCTCTGTCCAGCAAATAATGACAAATATGACAGGCCGCTGAAGAACACTGTCTGGCCAATACAAGTAAAATTGAGATTGTGAGCTAAAATGAAAAAAAACAAACAAACCCTCAATGCCTTGTGCCATATACACTACTCACAAAAAGTTAGGGATATTCGGCTTTCGGGTGAAATTTCAGGATGAACCTAAAATGCACTATAACCTTTACAGGTGAAATTAATTTGACCTTCTCTAAACTTTTGAATGCACATGTCCAACTATTCAATGTTTCAGTACTTTTTGCACAACTTGCTGTTCTCTAACAAGGAGCTGAACGGCAAAATTCACAACAGGTGTTTGATCCATGAATCGACCAATACATTTCCTGGTTCAATTAGAATTGGTATTTAAACAGTCCTCTTCATCATGCTGTTCACATTTTGACATCCTGAGACCAAGACGACACCTAACAATTGATCAACAGTACCTCGCCATTGCGAGGCTTCAAACAGGATGTTCTCAGAGGGAAGTGGCCACTGAGCTTAGAGTGTCACAGAGTGTCATCAGCAGGTTGCAACAGAGATACAGAGAGACTGGAAGAGTCACAGAAAGGCATAGAAGTGGACGTCCTTTGGCCACATCCCACACTGATGACCGCTTCATTGTGAACAGTGCCCTGCGGAACCGGATGATGAATGCCACTCAACTCCAGGCACATTTAAGGGAGGTGAGAGGCACCCAAGTGTCACGTCAGACCATTCGAAACCGTTTACATCAGCGTGGTCTGCGTGCTAGACGACCTGCAAGGGTACCTGACCACACCACCAGGCACAGGCGTCATCGTCTTGCATGGGCCAGGGAGCATTTACGCTGGACGAGGGACCAGTGGGCCTCAGTGCTGTTTTCTGATGAAAGTCGATTCACGTTGAGCAGAAATGATGGCCGCCAACGATGTTGGAGACGTCAAGGAGAGCGCTATGCATCAGCCACTGTTGTCACCAGACGACCCTTTGGTGGTGGCGGTGTTACAGTGTGGGCAGGTGTGTCTAGTCAATACAGAACTGCCCTACACTTTGTGAATGGTACAGTGACAAGCCCATACTACCTGAATAACATCATTAATCCAGTCATTGTGCCCCTGCATGAACAACACAGGCCTAATTTCATCTTCATGGACGACAATGCTCCAGCTCATCGAGGTCGCATCATTAGGGAAAGGCTGCTGGAGACTGGGGTACCTCAAATGGAGTGGCCTGCACTTTCTCCAGACCTGAATCCCATAGAAAACCTATGGGATCAGCTGACTCACCGTGTAGAGGCTCGTAACTCTGTACCCCAGAACCTCAATGACCTGAGGGCCGCCCTTCAAGAAGAGTGGGATGCCATGCCTCAGCAGACAATAAGTCGACTTGTGAACAGCATGAGACGTCGTTGTCAAGCTGTAATTGATGCTCAAGGGCACATGACAAGTTATTGAGACATTGACATTTTTGTTGTGGTATACCCACCACTGTTGTTGGCTTTTGTTTCAATAAATTGTTTGAGATGAGGAAATCACCATTGCATGCTTCTACTTAAATGCCCTACTTTCATGATACGTATAATATCACTGTAGCGTGAACTTACATTTTCCATAAATTTCACCCGAAAGCCAAATATCCCTAACTTTTTGTGAGTAGTGTATACAGAAAAGTAGAACTGATTAAACATCCACATTCCACATCTGAGTTTGTTATGGGTCATTTTTCATAGTGTATCACTGTGTTCGCCAGACATAAGAATCAACAAGAATGTATGTGGCTTAAAAAAACATTAATTACCCTTTATTTAAAGGGTCATAACCGTTTATAAAACACAATTATGATGTGTCTACAGTGAATAAACTATTACTACAAAGTATTAGATTTGACCATTTTGAGTAGTTTTCTTCAGAGTTTCAGGGAGCTAGCAGGGTGAAATGAAGAATCTAATAAAAGTATGTGTTGATGATGAACAAATCTTATTTATCCTTAATTTAAACATTACATACGTTATATTAAAGGCGTCCAGATGCTCTTATCCAAAGCGACGTACACAACTTTTTGCATCTCTACATAGTATCCATTTATACAGCTGGATATATACTGAAGCATATGGGCGTGGCAGCGTTCTGTTTGAGAGACTGTTTAATTTGTCAGAAAACAGTCCCACTGGCACCTGTTTGAAATAAAGCCCATAGGAGACGCAATGCCATTTTGAAATGCAGTGTGTTTGGGGAAGCGTTGTCATGAAAAAGGTCATTACATTACATCATGGCATTTAGCCAACACTCTTATACAGAATGACTTACACAACCTTCACATTTTTACCCAGTATCCGTTTATACAGCTGGATATATCCTGAAACAGTGCAGGTTAAGTACCTTGCTCAGGGGTACAACGGCAGTGTCCTGGATATATCCTGAAACAGTGCAGGTTAAGTACCTTGCTCAGGGGTACAACGGCAGTGTACTGGATATATCCTGAAACAGTGCAGGTTAAGTACCTTGCTCAGGGGTACAACGGCAGTGTCCTGGATATATCCTGAAACAGTGCAGGTTAAGTACCTTGCTCAGGGGTACAACGGCAGTGTACTGGATATATCCTGAAACAGTGCAGGTTAAGTACCTTGCTCAGGGGTACAACGGCAGTGTCCCCCTGGGAGTCAAACCTCACAGACAAAAACAGCGAGGACACTGTGTTATGGAGAAGAGTATGTGAGCGAGAAAGATAATCTGGGAGCCTTGTGGCCAGAGAGGGAATTTCCAGGGTCCCAACTTCACAGAAAGGGAATTTTCAGGGTCTAAATGACACAGGGAGGGAATTTTCAGGGAACTTCACAGATAGGGAATTTACACAGGCCAAACTTCACAGAATGGGAATTTTCAGGGTCTCAACTTCACAGAAAGGGAATTTTCAGGGTCTAAATGACACAGGGAGGAAATTGTCAGGGTCTGAACTTCACAGATAGGGAATTTACACTGTCCAAACTTCACAGAGAGGGAATTTCCAGGGTCCCAACTTCACAGAAAGGGCATTTTCAGGGTCTAAATGACACAAGGAGGGAATTTTCAGGGCCTGAAATTCACAGATAGGGAATTTACAGTCCAAACTTCACAGAGAGGGAATTTTCAGGGTCCAACCTTCACAGAGAGGAATTTTCAGTATCCAAACTTCACGAGACGTAATGTACAGAGTCAAGAAGTCACAGAGAAGGGATGCACAGAAGAGGAAGTTTCTTCCCAGAGTGAAGGCTGTATTTTTTTATTTAATTCTTGATTTCTGTTAATATCAATCATTTCAGCGCTGTGACACTTGCTTTTCACTTGATCATTTTCACAGGAGAAAAGAAAAATGTTGAAATTATACTGGGCCTTCATTTAGTCCGTGTGTACATTTATTTTGTTTTGTTCTCCTCCCCAACTTCCCGCTTGCCTCCCACGAGTTGCCGAAACAGAGCGTAATTAAAAGCGCCTTGTCGCCGTTGCCGCCGTCGACGGAAAGACGCGGAACAGCGCCATCGTTAATCAGATGAGCCGCTCTCTCCTCCAGAGCCCCCGCGTAATTACAGCTGTCCGCACACACTCCGCCCCCCACACTCCGCCCCCCCACCGGAAAAACCGGGAGCCGCTCCTCCACGCGAGCAGATCAATTTGCAAGGCAAAACTTTTTAAAAAAAAATTACGGCTGACAACCGACGTCCTTCGGGGAGCTGGGATGCCTGGTGAGGCAAAGAAGAATGGAATTCTGGGAAAAAGTAACTGAACTGGGGATTTTGTTTGGCCACCGTTGAAGGATGAGCTTTTTAATTTCAGACTCGCTCCTTGGCCTTGGCTGACCTTGTTTCCAGTGAACCACGTAAGGCCCTGCCATTGATTCCAGGCTGGCCCCCTCGAGGCCGTTGTGTTTTTTGGCAAAGGTTAAAGCTCTCTGTACGCATTTCCAAACCAGAGAATCCCCTACCCAGAGTGAGTCAGGCTAAGGCCCAGCACCAGTGACGGTCGCCTGGGTCGGATATTCAGGTGACCCCCTGGCTTCCCAGGCCGGCCAGGCCATATAGGCTTCATCCCGACCAGACAGGGCGTGAAACTTCAGAAACACGCAGGCAACTTACACTGGCATTGCAAAGGTCTCTTAATCTAGCACGTCCTCTGCAGTACCCAGTTAGTGTAATTCTAGTTAGTGCATATACTACAGACAAGCTACATATGTCACGTAGAAAGGGGGGAGGAAAAAAGACCAAGGAGTGAGTGAAATTTCATACTTTGTGACCCCCCCACAAAAGCGGTTATGTAATGCTGCTCTAGGGAGCGCATTGTTTATTGTAATAATTGTTACCTTTAATATCGGGGCTGTTTATGGTTCTCGGGGGAGATGAAGGAACGCGGAAGAGGCTAGCCGCCTTTTGTTCTGCTCATAGCAATCATTTCTGCGCGTCTGCAGAAGCGAGTCAACACAGAGGGATAATGCGTCGATTATGCCGTGTACAGTCACCCCCACAATTCCACATCATCTGAAGAAAGGGCTCAAAGGAGTGGCGTGTTCCACGGTAACTCAACGGCTATTACGACAACCCCGTGGCTGTTTCACGCTCGACGTCACTTCCTGAAACATTTATCGGGTCTTGATGGCTTTGTTTCCTCGGTAACCACCTCGGCCAATCTCGCCGTGGCCGCATTTTCCAGCGGGGTTTCCCTCTGGTCTTCTGGTAGCGGCTCGAGTGCTTTTTCCCTGTGTGTCCGAGAGCAAGGCAGGCCTTTCCTTTTGGTGCCTCTTCCGGCATGGCGTGCTCTCCTTACGTCAGCTTGCATGGAAAGCAGAGATCTGAGCATAGAGGGGAGGGGTCAAAGGTCAGAGGGCCTGTATAAACTATGGAATGCCTGACTGGAGGCCATCTTTGAGAAATGGCTTGCGAGTTTTAAATAGATTAATGGCACATTATTTTAGATGAGCTTTCAAATAACGGGTGGGAAAGAGAGAGAGAGATTAGGAGGGAGAGGGGGAAGCAGAGGAAGAGGAGGAGGAGGAGGTGGAGGAGGAAGGGGAGAGAGGATCGACATGGTGGTCCACTATTTCCCAAGCAATTTGGTGCCTTTGTTTGGTGTGCGGCATGCGGTGCGTTTAACGCACCGGTAGTTCTCCTGTCTGCCGCGTTAAAGCACCACCGCGCGCGACCAATCACGACGACATCGCGGCTGCGTCACAGGTAGACACAGGAAGCGGCAGAGGCAGGGAGATAATTGGTTGCCTCGCACCGCCTTTCTGCTGCAGTGGAGCAGTTGATTAGAAAGGTAATTGAATCGGGAGGTTTAGTTTTAACAGCGGAGCCCTGTCTTCTTTTTCGTGTCATGGACCGCAACGTGACGCCAAGAGGAGCAAATCACACGACAACGTTTATTTATCAGGGGAAAAACGCGGCCGTGGTGCTTGTGTAAGACATCTAGAGACACGGATATAATTGGATTGTAGTGCCTTGGGTCTTGAGAAGTGTAGAACGGTATAAGGAATCACACGTATTTTCTTGTCTAATATAATTATAAAATGTAAATTATAAACAGCATTTGTTGTGCAAAGGGAAAGATTGTTAGAAAACAACCTACACACAACAAGCACAATTAGTAATCCACTGAAAGCAATGTCATTTTATTTGCAAACAGACCATGTCTGAGTGACTTGGAACAGTTATGTTTGTGACTGACTGTATTTATTTATACTGGATAAATAGTTTCCCCACGTCATTTTTACTCCAAACGCTGTTATCGCAGAAATATTTTCTTACCTTATTTAGGTGAGTTCTCGCCTCCTTCAGCCCCGCGTATTTGCTGTTATTTAATATTTCATCCTTTGTTGTAAACACTCTTCTTTAGTACATCTCATTTCCCTTAAATATCCCATGAGGCTTTGTGCACCTTAAAAGGGGAAGAACTGCTGTTTTTCAAAGCTCACTGTCCACGGCCTGAGCCACTAAGAGTACCGCTGTTTAATTAAAATGAGCTGTTATGGCAAATATTAGTTATGCGCTGAGACTTTTAGCGTTTAGAATGTAAAATAAGTTTCACTTGCCGCCTACTGTGTAACACAGATTTAATGGAAGCCTAACTCAAATCCTTAAGTGTCCTCAGATGTGAAGCGCTAAAGCGTTGCAAAGTCAATCGTGCTTTGAAAGCGAGATAGACTCTTAATGAGGTAGATGCATCAGATCCCCCCCTGGCACTGATCCCAGATCAGCATCTGTTTTTGACGTGACCAATGACCACAACCCGTTGTGGTTTGAGTTGGCCGAGCTCCACTGCAAGATTTTGGACACTCTGAGTGGAAGGACCCGAGCAATCACCCGAGGGCGCCCGGGGAGATGCCTGACAGGATGTTGAGGGAATGGGGCGTGGCAGAGAGAGTGGAGTTGGGGGCGTGGAGGGGTCACAGATTGCAAGTCCAGATTGAAAATGTCATGCTATGTGTTGCACTTTGAAGAGTTAGACCACAGTCACTGAGGCAGACAAAACCATTAGAATAATGACTATATCTATCTCCTCTAGACATAATCTAAGAATTGCACAGCCTGAGGCCTGGATTATTAGCTTTTAACTCACTGTCAGACAAACTGGTCTTATGCGTATGCTCACATACTTTTCCCCGTCGTCTTTCCATGGAGTACTGAAGCCTCGGGTCTCAGCGCTGGAGCCTTGTGCAGTGCCAGGCTGTTGGGTCCTTAGGATGAACCGTAGCTGAATGGTTAAGGGCAGACAAGCGCAAATCGGGCGGGCGGGATTAGACGTGGGACGCCAGGTCATGAATGTAACTGAGGTTTCTTTTGTCCTTAAATTGTTTTTAAAATGATAAATAATGTTTACTAATAAAATGCACATTTATGCATGTCCTCAATTACATCACAGGGGGTGGGGGGGGAACCCATTCACTTATTACAGGGATATCTAGATACAAATAAATGATACCAGTGAACAGGTGCGGAACTGCAAAAATACGACTGCTCTTTTCCTTGGACTGGATCTAGTGTGAAGTGTCAAAAATGTCAAAAAGCATCTCCGAGTGTCAGGTTTCAGTTCCTGGCTATTCTTCCAACCATCTGTCTCCCCGCGGAAAAGCACTTTCAGAGAGATGCAACAGAACGCCATTCGTCGGGACCGGACCAAGTACAATTCAGCCAATCAGGGCTGTTTAAGCTCTTATCACAGGGTCGATGCACTGTTGTTGACGTCACTTGACTAGAGTCCACTTTGAGTCATTAGTAGAATTTCTAATTTAAGGTTTCTTATGGTTTCTAAAAATCATAAAACTGAAAGTAATAATAAAATATACTTGGCTTCAGCTAGTCATTTTTGAGACTGTACCACAATTGAATATTATTATTAATTGTCATTAATTTACCATTGTCATTGGTAACTTGCCATTTGTTTGTTTACATTTAGTAGAAATATATATTGTGAAGATCAAATTCCTGTTGTGGAAAACATAACTGAGAAATGCCTTCACATATTTAGAAACATAAGAGTACCTCTGGCTGCACATTGTTCTTCAGTCAATTGATTGGAGGAAACAGTATTTTCATTTTGTCAATGGCCGGTTATTTTCTCAACAGGGGCCTGCATATGTATCACAAAGCAGGATTACTGAGTTAGCTGGATAACTATACTTAGTAATGCCCGAAACCCTCAATCTGGAACATGAACTGAAGTAAAAAAATATATATATATATATTTTTTTAAAAGCTGTTCTGGGTTTTACTCAGTGCAGTTATCCAGCTAACTCAGTAATCCTGCTTTGTGATACAGCCACCAGGACCAATACGCTAATAAACACTGCACTTGAAGATACACTACGATAGAAGAGCAATCATATTCAACAATAACAACAATTATAACAGTAATAGTGAAATCATGTTCAACAACAACAATTATTATTATTATTATTATTATAGCTTTATGTATATATTTAAGACTATAATTATTATTTTAAGAATATCATTATTTATAATAACTTTATTTACGACAGTGCTTTGCATGCGGTGCACCCAAAACAGGACTCTAAACTACAGACGTTGGTAATGCACAAATAAAAACATGATACACAAGAAAAAGTAAGAAGAAAATATACGACTCTAAAAAGAGACGGCAATAAATTATAAAAATAGATAAGAACGTAAAAAGGAAAATAATTTGAAAACACATCTAAAATAATGTGCCTTTAATCTATTTAAAACTGGTATGCATTTGCTCATTTCTCCAAAATGGCCTCCAGTAAGACATTCCATAGTTTATACAGGCCCTCTGACTTTTAACCCTTTGACCCCTCCCTCTATGCTCTGATCGCTGCACGTAAACAATGAAAGCTGCCAAAAACCTTACAATAGCAGTCGGTCTACGCGAGCGCAACTTCCTGTTTGTCCTGATGAGTTTTTAATGTTTGTTTCCTGTCGGGCTGATCGCAGCGCCAGTCCCAGAGTGCTCTGTTTCGCAGTCCCACACTGCAAAGGTGGGGGGGTCACAGTCTTTTCCCTCTGCGCCACACGGCTGAGCCATCCAGTCACTGCACTGGAGGACTGGGCAGGGAAACGTTGCCAGGAACCATGAACCCCATGCAAAGATAGATCGCTGGGACCCTTAAAAAATATATACTGATGACGTTGATAATATCCGCCCTGTTAATCCAATTGTTTTTTGGACCCCTTCCAACCTTGGGGTCCCCTGAATCACCCCTTTAGCGGTACCCCTGGGAATAGTGCTGGATCACGAAGGGGACATTCCTGCTGTACGAACCCCTCCCTCCCTGGGTGATGCTAAGGGAAACTACAGGCTAACCCTCTCGCTCTCTCTCTCTCTCTCTATCCGGCAGCGGGGAGGAAGTGCTCTTTCTGTGGGCAGGAGGAGAGCTTGCATCACCTCTTCCTGGGCTGTGACTGTTTTAGGGACCTTTTTAAACTGCTCGACAGCTGGTTTCAAGGGTTACTAAACTATGTGTCTGGCTTAGTGAAACCGTGTATTTGGAAGACCAGGAAGAATAACTCTCTTGGGGTTGTTACCACTGATCCTAGAAGTATGCTGAATGGCCTGAATGGTAATTAAAATTACCATATTTTAATTAATGACTCTCACAGTAGTCAATCTTATTCTTCCTTTCTATCTTTGTTGTCCATCAAGACCCCCTGTCTACATGTCACCTCCCTATCACTGCATTAAACTCACCTCCCTATCACTGCATTAAACTCACCTCCCTATCACTGCATTAAACTCACCTCCCTATCACTACATTAAACTCACCTTTCTCTCACTGCATTAAACTCACCTCTCTATCACTGCATTAAACTCAGCTCCCTATCACTGCATTAAACTCACCTCCCTATCACTGCATTAAACTCACCTCCCTATCACTGCATTAAACTCACCTCCCTATCACTGCATTAAACTCACCTTTCTCTCACTGCATTAAACTCACCTCTCTATCACTGCATTAAACTCAGCTCCCTATCACTGCATTAAACTCACCTCCCTATCACTGCATTAAACTCACCTCCCTATCACTGCATTAAACTCACCTCCCTATCACTGCATTAAACTCACCTTTCTCTCACTGCATTAAACTCACCTCTCTATCACTGCATTAAACTCAGCTCCCTATCACTGCATTAAACTCACCTCCCTATCACTGCATTAAACTCACCTCCCTATCACTGCATTAAACTCACCTCCCTATCACTGCATTAAACTCAGCTCCCTATCGCTGCATTAAACTCACCTCCCTATCACTGCATTAAACTCACCTCCCTATCACTGCATTAAACTCACCTCCCTATCACTGCATTAAACTCACCTCTCTATCACTGCATTAAACTCACCTCCCTATCACTGCATTAAACTCACCTCCCTATCACTGCATTAAACTCACCTCTCTCTCACTGCATTAAACTCACCTCTCTCTCACTGCATTAAACTCACCTCCCTATCACTGCATTAAACTCAATCCCTATCACTGCATTAAACTCAGCTCCCTATCACTGCATTAAACTCACCTCTCTATCACTCTCCCTCCCTCTCTCTCACCCTCTATCCTTTCTTCTCTCTCCCTCCCTCCCTCTCTCTTTTTCTCTCTCTCCCTCCCTCTCTCTCACCCTCTATCCTTTCTTCTCTCTCCCTCCCTCCCTCTCTCTTTTTCTCTCTCTCCCTCCCCATCCTTTCCTCTTTCTCCTTCCCTATCTCTCTCACCCTCCGTCACTTCCTTTATCT
The DNA here is from genome assembly GCA_029718625.1 of Synaphobranchus kaupii. Lineage (NCBI taxonomy): Eukaryota > Metazoa > Chordata > Actinopteri > Anguilliformes > Synaphobranchidae > Synaphobranchus > Synaphobranchus kaupii. The sequence continues at coordinate 898,893 of CM056393.1, forward strand.
CTCTTTTCCCCTCTCTCTCTCTCTCTCTCTCTCTCTCTCTCTCTCTCTCTCTCTCTCTATCTCTCTCTCTCTCTCTCTCTCTCTCTCTCTCTCTCTCTCTCCCTCCCTCTCTCACTCTCTGCCTGTATCTGGTACGAGTGTAGCTGGAATGCATTGCCAGTGGTCTATATCAGTCTTCTTCAAAGGCATCTCTTACAGTTTGCTGTTTGATTGGCTGTTAGACGATGTGAAGTCAGTGACGTCAGCAACCGCATAACATTCACAGACAAGAAAAAGCAATGAAGCGGCCAAAATAGTAACCCTCTGACAGTCATCGAAGATTACGAACAAGCCGCTATTCATATGTCCCACGAGGCCCGGCGTTTGAGCGAGCGGATTGTGGGCGCCAAACTGATCAGCAGAGGTAGCCGGTGATCAGTGGGAGAGGGTCCACCCCCCCCCCCTCCTTGAGTGATGCCACGGGCAATTATGCCCCCACACCCCGACGGGCAATTATGCCCCCCCACCAGGGTTTCTGGCCACAGTTGGCAGAGTCTGGATTCGGTACCAGACCGTGGGACCCATTCACACACTGGAACAGCTCCTTAAAAGGATAACTCACCAAGCAGCCAACCGGATTGCATTTTCTTGAATTTCAGGTGTGAGATACAAGCTAGAGTTAAAGTTAGACAGTGAAGCTGGCCCTTGGTCTTTACAGTGCCCTGAATTACATTCCAGCTGTACATTCCACCTCTTTTCAGAAAGAGGAGACGTTTCAAATCTGCATGTGTCAATCAAATGCAGAACAAAGACACAGCACTGTACAGTATTCTGATTGAACGAAGCGGACGCTTTTTTAAATGTCTTCAGGGCCTTGGAGTGCTTAGGTAGGTCTTAACCTGATTGGCTGAATGAATATCAAGTGAGGAAATGTTGTTTGTGATTTTACCTAATCTCTGAAGGACACTGGTAAGCAGAGTTGGAAGGTCCAGGGGTCAGAAAGTAAAAGTCCTGCCATGTCCCTTATGGAAATGTAATATACTGCAGTATATTTTAAATATATTGTGAAGATCATTTTGATATATTTACAATATACTGCAGTGTATTATTTTTCCATAGGGGGTGTTTCTTCCATCCATTAACTCAGCTAGCTGATTTCACTAATTAGTTCTACATCCTGGCTGAAGGATTGTGCTAATTAGCAAATCCAGGTGGTTGGAACAAAATACTGGGGAGGACCTTTACTTTCTGAACCTGGATTTTACACCTCTGGTGGTAAGTATGTCATGGCGTTTCACCTGTCTATAACTTAAACTTTACCTATTAAGAAATAAAGTCAAAACTGGTGCTAGAACAGCACTCTTACTCTAAGATGCTTAATGAATAAGAACCATTTTCACTTGAGTTCCCAGTAAATGTAGGTGACTTCATCAAAAACAAACCAGGAATACTATACCTCATATTTCATTCATTATTAACCTTCTTAATTTTTACCTTGTTCCTTCTTGTATTCTTATAGTTTGATTCATTATGCAGCTAACTGCTTCTTGGCCCTGTTTCATGCTGTATTTATCTTAGTCTTTGTTTCTTTTAATTATTCTTATTATTTATTTGTCCTCGAACCGATAGCAGACGTCGGACCAGGATCATAATCTCCACGACAACGAGGCAGTTATAAAAGCATTCCAATTAATTACACACTGCTTATGGTGATAATCTCTTTAAAATAAGAACCACTTTTGATTTCAGAGGATTACACGTGACGTGAGCATCTAGTTTCAGACACATTCTTCTCGAGGGGAGTTTAAGGCATACTGCCTTAAAGCAGTACCTGTTTTCGCTGATCTCAGAACACGCTCGTATTGAACTCCCAGAGCGGGGATAAGCTTTCCAGGACAGAATGCCAGAATAAATGCTTTCTGGGTAGCTGCGGGATCTTCTCCACAAATTAAGTTTGTTTTTGTCAGAGAAATCTGGGCTGCTTCTGTCAACTAGCGTTGCAGGAGAAACTGAGATCACAGCCCATGAAGAGCATTTCCCCAGTGGGGGAACCACAGACATGTCAGTGGGTATGGACGCATCTTTGGAGGATGACATAGTATTCGCTTGCTACTTTCATTATTGAGATATTTCAAGTATATTTCCCTCTACCAAAGACAGAAGATGTCAACATCACCTCATCCTATTTAATCAGTGTGTGTGTGTGGGGGGGGGGGGGGGGGGGGGGGCGGGGTCATATTGTACCCTTCTGTCTTAACAGGATCCCAAGAGGTTCAGAAGGTTCTGAGGTTCAGAGAGAACCATGTGAATCTCCTGACAACCCTCCTGAAATTCAGCTTTAAAAACTCCGTAGCAAAGGGGCTGAATTAACATATTTCCCTCTAAAAATGGGACCCCTGAGCTAAGCAAAGCTTCATTTTGTGTGGAGTGTGACTTTGCATTTGCTTTTTGAACTTCGTTTCTGTGTCACAGCCCTATGAATGCTGAGAAAAAATCTGCAAGGTCAGCTTCAATTTTAAAAAGTAAGCAGTTTTCATGTTTTCTATCCAACTCTAAGCTATTTTTTCAGTTTTAATTGGATCCTGTTTTTTTCATTATATATTCTATTTTGAGACAGAAAAAAAGAAGGATAGATAGATAGACCGACAGACCGATAAATAAATATTTCATACCTCAAGGTTCCCTTCGATACCAAATATAACATTTAAAGCCCATGTTCTGGGAACCCACCCAAGAACCAGTCTTCCTCGTGGAGTCATCTCTGCTGTACCGAAGGATTCTTGACGTCTTTCTTTTCTCACATGATTAAAAACTCCACACAGAGTGACTTACTGCTTTGTGTAGCTGACAGAAGGCCAAGCCTGGTCATAGCAGAAATTCCACTGAGGCTAAAAATAGATGGTTTACCCTTTACCCCGCGGATCCTGGACAATGATGAGACCGCCCACTTCCCTCTCCAGCCCTATACAGTTTCCTCTACAGACCCTTCTACACCTATGCAAAACCATTCACATGATGACCGCTGGTCCTGGTACTCCTGCTTTTAACCTCTGTTATAAACTGTTTTATAAATGTTTTCCCCCTGTAGGGGACATGAATCTCTGGTCTTAAGCTTAAAAAGCATGTATTCTACCATGCTGAGACCTACACTACAAAGGGACGTTTGATAAATGAATAATATTTTTGAAAATATTCTCACTCAAACATGTTCTTGTCATCCAAGACACTTGTATTATGTCAAAAAGTTAAAATCGTTCAACTTTTTTTCTGTTTTACACAGTTGTTCTGATCTTTGCTTTTTGTCAGTTGTTACTTGTGTTTTTTGTCAAGTCCTCCTTGGGAAATAGATTGTGATCTTTAACAAGGTCTTCCTGCTTGAACAAATGTTAAATCAGGTTGAATAAATAGATAAAGTAAAGACCAGATAAGCGTGTCACAAGCCAACAGTGGGCTGGGGATGACGCAAGCGCCGTCGCATCGCTCCGCGGAGCCGCCCGATGGAGCGTGCGATACTTCAGACACCTCCCGTGAAATGCGCCGTCCGTCGTTCCTCGCGCACTCTCCCACACGCATTGTCCTAAAGCCATTCTTTTTGTGCGATTTGTTCGAGCAGCTGCTCATCACGAAGACAGAATGACAGACTTAGGTATAGTATGTTCTCTGCAAGGCAATTTACCTCAGTCGGGAAAAAAACTGAATAGTTTCCAGGAAAAAGAGAAAAGAAAAGAATGACAAAGGAGTGTGATTCGTGGGTCTGCGATGAAATATCACACAGACAATAAATTACACCTGTATTAACGGCCCATTTTAGCACGCGAAAAAACACAGAGAAACAAATACACACAAATACACACACACAAGTAGGCATGTGAAGAAGAATATAGCAGTGGCAGAAGTGGTCTGAATTTTCCATTGTTATTCATTAGCAATGTTCCAAACTAAATCTCCCTTCTTACCTGCACCTGGAGTAAAGCTCATGAAGAATCTGTCTGTGCCGAGGTTGTGCCACAGATTAGCCCTGCAAATATTTCAGGAATGGTGTTCAGTAGGGATGTTCTTTTTTTTTCACAAACATTCCGCCGGCTACTAGCTCCTTCTCTGGGTCAAACTTTTTGCCTCTGGAATGATGCTGAAATATCTACAGTTCAGGCAACATTATTTAGCTTTTGCATATTAAGTGATCTGATCTATCATGAAGCCTCATCGGGATTTTGCTGAAATGTTTGTGGGCTTTATATGATAAGCGATCCTTTCCTAGTCGCACTGATCACAGTGTCATTATTTACACTTAGCGGATGCACCTGTCTGGACTGACTAACACTACTTATATTCTTTACATAAGAGCCATGTTGATGCAGTCCTGGTTAGATACCTCGCTGGAAGGCACAACATCAACAGCCTTTCTGGGAATTGAACCAACAACCTCAGCACTGAAAGGCCAGCGTCCTAACCATTAAGCCAATCGGAGCCTTTCACGATGTGTGAAATGCATTGCTTGCATAATTATCTAGTACATTGATTACGTTCCACTTTGGCTGTGCTGTGGTTATCACACTTCTGACCCCTCAATCTTGTTTTTAACATCAGTCTCTCCACTTAGTACTAGTGAGGTATAGGAGTCCTGACCATTCAAAAAGGTTCAGACTTTGGCATTTTCAGAATTGCTCTGTATTTTTGTGTTGCATTACAGAAGTTTGTTTTCTTTTTCCAAAAAAGATGTTTCCCTCTGTTTTCGACCCTCTTCGTTGATGGTATTTCTTTCAGCTGTGGATCTGTGATTTAGCACCCCTGGGCTGGTTTGTGTGCCACCCACTAAAAGTGAAAAACAGCAGTTCAGAAACCTGACAAGAAAATTAGATCTCTGACTGGAAGGTTGTGCATTTGAATGCTGTCTGAGATGACATCTTTGTACCTTTGTACCTGACTCAAACTGTCTCAGGCAAATATTCAACCATCTAATCAGATGTATCATATTCATTAGATGATGATGTTTGCAAAGAAAATTGTATTTGTGCATTAATTTTGCAAAGCGAATGTACAAAGCAAATAAGAATACATTTTGACTATAACTTCAAAGCTGGGTCTATAGAATGTGTATATGTGCTCTGTGAATACATTCTTAACCCTTTGAAGACAGTCAGTCAGTGTTCTTAGAACCAGTAGTGATTGTTACATCAGCATTAGAATGTTCAGTTAAGAACAGTTTAATTCCATATTCGTGACCTTAAATTGGTTAAACTTAATGCAGCGTTCTCTGACCAAGGCCTGCTACCCTTGGATTGCTTTCCAAATCCCCTCATTTCTGGAGGTAGGGAATAGCAGATGTGGAAAGTCCAGGGGTCAGAAAGTAAGACTTCTGCCATGGGTTCCTTCCACCCATGAACTCAGCCAGCTGATTTCACTAATTAGTTCTACCTCCTGGCTGAAGAATTGTGCTAATTAGCAAATCCAGGTGATTGGAACAAAATAATTTTTTTCAAAAAGATTTTCCATCTTTAGCCAAATTATGTTATTAGAGAGCATTATCCCTTCATTGGTTTATTAAAACTCATTTATTTGTATGCAAATAAATTACAAAATATCCTGGCTTTTCTTGCTTAGTTTGTATTATAAAGTAGATCAGGAGATTTTCCAGTTTGAAGATAATGGCAACCATACACTGTGTACGCATGTGAGCAACACAATAATCATTTTACATGCAATTATATCCATTTAACAGACTCGCTTACCCAGAGCAACTTGCAATTCAGTTTTCAGAGGTTTGCAATCCCAATTACTACTGATGTAGCATTGCTTGGCTCCTTCAGATAACGTGAAATATCCCAAAGTTAAACGACCTGCGTGATTGTCATTCACAACAATTGAGGTATCAAACAAAATTCCCTGGGGTTTTTTTTTAGCCAATCAATGACTTAAATGAAGCAGTGAACACCCCAGAAACCAGCAGACAGTGCGATATTCAGGACTGGTGTTTGACACCTGAGTTTTAAACATAAGTGTAATTTAGATGTCAATGGTTACAGCTGTACTGCCCCTGCCTTGTCCCCATCCAGAAACGGGTAAGGTGAAGTCTCTTGGACCAATGTTGATGACCACTGATTGATTGAAGACTTTTAATCATGGATGCAACTTGTTGTTTAGGCAGTGCAGCAGTAATCCTCACGACAGCAAACCTCTTGCTCGTTTCCAACCAGGCAGACTACTCACGATGCACTGAGATGCATTTAAATGCAAAGGCTGTCGCACCTCGGGGAAGAGTTGCAAATTGAGGTGTCAGGTAGGTTTTTCTGACGGTGGAGTTCAGTACCAAGGACAGCGACTAAGTGATGCAGTCATCCCAAAAGGCGCTTTGTCGATTTTTCTTTTTTCCCTTTGAATTCTATCCTTGGTGCTTTTTTTCCACTGTATATTTTAAGTACAAGCGTAAGTTCCGCTGCGTGACCCAAGACTTCGTCACGACGGGTTAATGGGGTGTTTTATAAATAATGGACTCTAAATAATTGCCGAGAACGCAATTCTTTTTGTTTTATTCGCTTAAATAGATACCGGAGTTCTTTATCCGGAAGAAGAAGGGAAGCAAAACGTGTAATTTCACCCCTGCTGATAAACAGCAGTCTCGTGTTTCACTGGTAGCCCCTGTCTGTCCAGTACCGGGGCCCGTATAGCCTACAACACATGCCTGTCATCGCTGTCCAGCCAAACTTGTTGGGAAACATTTACATTATTTATGAACAACCTGATCTCATGTGAATTCGGCAATATGTACCGATTGTTAGTGTCTCAAAAAACGGTACCTGTTTCCGAATTTTGCACAAGCGCCCCCTGAGCCTGTACTGGGAACTACTGACTAATGCTCAGTTGTAGACTGTAAGGAGATTTCGTGAAAGATATATAATGCGAGAGAAGCTTGTGATAGAAAAATATAGTTGTGCAAATATAGATTCTTTAAATCTTAACAGTTCGGCCATGAGCCCGAGTTACGTGAACTCCTATGAGGTTATGTTTAGGGGTTGGGCGGGACCCTGGGACATTTTTTTATTTTAATTTTATTTTTTTAATTATTTTTTTATTTTTTATAATTTATTTTATTTCAAAATTGTTGGTAACAATATGGTAGCAAAAAGGGACACTATCTTAACAGTTCGGGCATGAGCCCGAGTTACGTGAACTCCTGTGAGGTTATGTTTAGGGGTTGTGGGTGGGGTACGGGAATCACGAAAAAAAAAGAAAAACAATTTTTGCCAAGAAAATTTTTTTGACAAAAAAGTCTTGCCAAGAAAAGCAGTGGGACGCGTGACGTCATATACTACTACCCTCACACGTGATGTTTTCGGCCTATCACAGCCTTTAGTCAGTAGTTCCCAGTACAGGCTCAGGGGGCGCTTGTGCAAAATTCGGAAACAGGTACCGTTTTTTGAGACACTAACAATCGGTACATATTGCCGAATTTCATGAGATCAGGCTCTTTATGAAATATGAGTTGAATATTATATTATATATGAAATACTCTTGGCAGAATAATGTATTCGAGTGAGATATGACTGTTATAGAACTCTAATACATATTCACACTCACATGACTGATTGTTGAGCGGATTTTCACTCTCATATGATGGATTGTTAAGGTTTCTGCTAAATGCATAAAATGTATTTTATCATGTCCGTGCATTTTATTATGCTACATGTAGAAAAAGCCTACAGGATGTTTGCAAACATGTTTTGAGGGTGTCTTTTCAACCGTTCGGTTAAATGGTACGTGGAGGTACAATCACACGTTGAAATGTTTAAATTAGGGTAAGAATACGGGAAATAATGTAAAGGTGTGAGTCTTCCTTCATCTACAACGCAGAGCAACGATTATTAACAATAAGAATTTTAGAAGAAACACATAGCTTACCCCTCCTATTAAGGTGACCACATTTTTATGCACTTTTCTTGTGAACTTTTTTGAGTTAACCTGACAACTTCACACTTTTCAATAGGCCCGATATGAGAACGTGGGTTTCTTGCCACGGAGCAACGTCGCGCCAGCGGTGTCCAGTAATGTGCATTTATGTATGTATTTATTTAGCTAGCTCTCGCGGTGGGCTTTGAGCATGTAGTTTTACACACTGACATATATAGGTTTGTACATTTTAGAAACGTATCGTATGTACTCTTGGGCCGAAACATAGGCCTACCTCACGCAAATGTGTGAACGTGGACGCTTCGAGCTATGCGAATCAGTTTTTCTTTTGCCATGACATTTGTGAAAGACAAACCAGATGAAAGCACAGATTGAACAAGAACGTTGTTTACTGTTGTTGCTGATATAGCGTCCCTCACTGCAACGCTCTGGTTTGGCTTTCACATTAATGTCATGGCAAAAAAAATAAACTTCGCGTAGCTAGAAGCGTCCACGTTCACGTATTCGCGTGAGGTATGTTTCGGCCCTAAATGTGAAACATGACGACGCCCCCAAACCATTTGTGCAGTGCAAGAATTATGACAATTGGGCTGAATCACTGTGATTGCTGTAAATTTGGATAAACCCATGGTTTATCCTTCAGATAAACAGGGATTGGATTATTGGATTATATTCCGATTCTCATTTGTACGGTTAAGCAGCCGACTCATTTATTTAACAAAAATGTAACACTCATTTAACAAAAATGATTTAGAGTAGACACAACCTACATGCTAGCAAGCAAACCTAACACTGTTAGCTAGACGAGCAAAGGTTACAAGCTAGCTAGCTAACTGACTCACAAAAATTAGCAAAAAAGACTAATATATAATTTAGGTTACATTGATTTCTTTATTTGCCACGATGAATAATGGGTACTGATATGAATGACAAGTTCTTTCAATATTTACCTGCAGTCAAATGAGTTAAATTCCTGTCAGATGAGAAAGCCTCCTCTTTTCAAACGTGAGGCAGAACAAATATGTGAAGACTGTGTTAAGTAGTTGCTAGGGGCAACAAGCTCTTTAAGTGACAGGGAAAGGTAAATATGGACATTAGCGGTTTAAGTAATTCAAGGGAACAACGGAACAAAGGTATTGCTGTACAGATTCATTATATAATGTATCTACAGTGCTGTCCAGTGGCACATGTTTTGTTGTCTTGGCTCTGTACTCCAGCACATTGCATTTGAAATGGAACAGTGGCTATGAGGTTAAAGTGCAAACTTTAACATTTAATTTGAGGAATTTTACATCCATATCGGGTGAACCGTGTAGCAATTGTAACCCTGTTTACACATAGTCCCCACATTTTAGGGGACCAAAATGAATTGGACAAATTAACATAAACTTAAGTAAAGTCATAATGTAGTCAAGCTATTTTGCCAACCATAGAATATGGTTGGCTAAATGGCTGTAAGTCATCAAGGGTCTGAGGTATCAAATGAGCCTCAAACCATCACTCTGCTGCCAGATATGCAGTAGATATGGATGGATCACTTTAAGGGTTGTTTCTCCTGACAAATTTTTCCATAGAGTTCTCGTTTGATACCTCAGACCCTTGTTGACTTACAATCCATTTTGCCAACCATGTGTTCCATACTGTCCCAGCATAACTTACAGCTTTGTCTAGTACCCCCCCCCCCAATTCCCATAGAGATCCATTCAAATGCAGAGATGTTATAGTATCACTTATAAGAGTACCTGTAAATAAGAGCCTTTTGAAATTATTTGGTCACAGACATCAGGAAGTCATGACCAAATAGTAAATATGAATATTTAAGTTTATGTCAGTTTATGTCAATTTATCCAATTACTTTTTACCCCTAAAATGGGGGGGGGGGGGGGGGGGGGGGGGGGGAGGGGGACTATGTATATAAAGGGCTACAATTGCTACACGGTTCACCCAATATGGATGTACACACACTCAAATTAAAGCTGAAAGTCTGCACTTTAATCTTATCGTCACTGTTCCATTTCAAAACAAATGTGCTGGACAGTACAGAGCACAGAGCCAAAACAACAAAAAAAATGTGTCACTGTCAAAATGCTTATGGACTGCACTGCATGTTATAAGAGAGTCCCTTTGAAACAGCTCAAGAGATGTTAGTTTGACACACATCAGTCATATTCTTGTCGACCTTACCAATTAGCCATTAAAATTAAGGCCAGTATCCACGAAAACGCATCGAATTAGTTTTATGCATTATATAGGTCTCGTTTCATGCAAGCAAAAAAAAAAAACCTAAATTAGCATTTACAGAGTTTCATCACTCTAGCTTGTTTAAGATTGGAGATATTCAACGTGTTACACGTGTCCCGTAGCCTACTACAACCGTCCCTGGTCTCCAAACTACAGCGAGAAAATGTTGCTCATGGTAAGTTCTACTGCGGTATGACCAAGAGTGACATCCCTCCGCGTTTTACTGTAGTATCTTCAGAGCTGAAAAAAACATGTTTATAGGCTACTACTGTACATTCAGGCTACAGAAACATAGAATTACTGTGTTTGTAAATGTTCATAAAATGGAAGCAACATTCATTTAATTATTTTATTCATAAGACATGTTCTTTTTAACGAATAAAATAAGGTATAAGACAGAATAATTTAAATTTTCATAGGTTGAAAAATAACTTTCACAGAATGTTTTAAGGTCGACTGACAAGCGAAGTATATAACTTTGTAAACACTTTGAACAGAATGCATTGATTGCACTTTCGTGATTTAACAATGACAACGTTACAAAAAATAGTTAATGGCTTTGTTTATATTCGATGACATTTTTCCTGTTTAATATCCGGCACAATATTGGCACAACACCGGGAGTTTATTTTTCCCTTATCCAAATCAAATAATTATTTACACACTGAAAAGTTATAAATACTAAACAAATTATTCGAGGGACACAAAGAGCTTTAAATAAGCAACGGAGTAGCTACAACTTATGACACAACACGGTGAAACTTCCCTTAAGTTCGTTTTGCAGTCCTGCATATTATTTTCTTAAATGCCTTTCGGAAATCCCGGTTAAAAATTGTATAAATAATTGGATTCACTGAACTATTACAGTAACCAATCCAGAAGAAGAGGTCGAAAAGAGCTTCTGGAATCGTACAACTCTGCCTGCATATCGCGTACAGGCTGTATGTGAAGAAAAAGGGTAGCCAGCAGAGCACGAAGACCCCCATTACCACCGCGAGGACGAAAGTGAAGCGCTTCTCGCGCATCTGTGCCACTTTTGTTTTGGAGATAGTCTGCTGTCTTGTGTTTTGCTCCCGGAACAGCTGCGAGGGGCGGCTGGAAGCCCAAGACAGCCGACAGCCCTGCTTTGGGCAGCAGTTCGATCCTTCTACTTTCCGTCGTTTGGAAAAGCGCAAATTCCTGGGTTTGTTATCGGACGCGCAGCTCTCCTCGAGATCAATGTCGTCCAGCTCCTCCTGCCGTTGGTTGCTTCCCGAACTCTGACTGCTCGGGCTCTCCAGCTCAAACTTATCCTTGCGCACGAAACACGTCTCCGACTGTGAGGGTTGCCTTTCCAGACCGTTTTTTGCGACAAACACAGTGGAGGATCGCTGTTTAGCCACTCTGTATATTTTACAGTAGACCAGAATCATAATTACGCCAGGGGCGAAAAATGACACCAGGCACGAGGAGAGGATGTACCACGTTTCATTGTTTAACAAGCATTCATTCTCGTTGTGCTTCGTCATAATCAGGGGTGGGAAAGAGATAACCGCTGATATGATCCACACCACAGCGATCATGGACTTGATCCGCTTAGGAGTCCTTTTCAAGTTGTAGCTGACGGCTTTGGTCACAGACCAGTACCTGTCCAGGCTAATTGCGCAGAGGTGAACGATGGAGGAGGTGCAGAAGAGGACATCCAGCGCTAGGTAAAACGCGCACCATGTAGTCCCGAAGTACCAATATCCCATGACCTCGTTAGCCAGAGAGAACGGGATGACCAACGTAGCCACGAGGATGTCTGCAGACGCCAAAGAAACCAGAAAAAGATTCTGTGGCGCACGGAGAGCCCGGCTGGTGAAAACAGCAACGACGACCAGCACGTTGCCCACAATAGTCAACAAAATAATAACGGTGACAACCAGAATGATGAACGCTGCCGCCGCCAGTGAATGGGGAGTCCTCTGGGCGTTCGTGCTGTTGGCAACGTCGGAGGAGTTGGGCTCAATGGGGGTCCGCTGGATCAGATCCATCTCGGCCACGTTTTCTGTTCTTCGTGCATTTCCTCCAAAATATCTAGGATGGAAAGTTCAGTATAGGTCGTCACCTCGTTCCAAAAATGTAATGGTTTAGTTTTTTTCCAGCCCCGTCAAATTGCATCGACTGCAATCTTAGTGGGATACATAAAGCGCGGAATTGTTGCCTACACTCATTTGCAAGGCGAAGAGAATAAAGTGACATTACACGGATGTGCAGAACGAATGGCTATGTGCCTAAGAACCCAATAGGTAAGTAATCTTGTGCTGTCTCTCAGATGGTCCATGACAGGCGAAGCCTCTCAGTTAAGCGCATCTCTTTTCCCACAAGTTTTGAAAAGCGTTCGAGGATCGTTTGCGTGCAGTTGTTTTCTCCCGTGTGAAGCTATTTCAGTAACCAGAAGGTCATCCTTCTTAATCTCGTTCTTTGTTTTTCCTTCGTCTTTTTTTCAGTGTCTGTTTTTTATCTCATGGTTTTATCACATGCGCGTCCTGTTGTTCATGTCTCTACTGGCCATACACTGTTAACGAAGTGCATCTAGCCGCGGGAGCGGGGTGGGTGACATCATTCTTAAGACCCTGCCCATTGAGTGTGTATGAGTCCGTAAGAGAGAGAGAGAGAGAGAGAGGAGGGGGAGTAGGAGAGATTTGCTTTCTGTAAACTTTGCTATTTCAGTCTGTCTCAAGGTGATGTGTTTCGATAGTCTCCATGAGTTACGGAGCGTGCGTAATTTTTTACCACATCGACTGCAACAATCTCTTAATTATTTTTATTTTTATTTTTTATAAATGCACTCTTCTATCACTTGTCACGAGTGCAAGTCCACTTGATACCAATGCCTGGTTTGTATTCTAAACGACAGCCTTGTCTATCAGACACTAAGTAGAGGATAGAGTTACACGATGTGCATTAAACGGAAGCTATGCAATGCGTAATTAAATGCAACATGTTTCACACCTGCTTCGTGAAGACAGTGATTTAATGAAATAAATTGGTAAGTGGGGGACCTTTATATCCACACAACGTCTATTAAAAACGTTTTCCTGAGGAGGGCCCAGAGAGAGAGAAGGATGAAGTGGTTCGAGTGATGAATTATAGTCTTAGGCATTGTCCTGGAATTCGTAAAACTGTGGAAATGTTAATTCCTGACTTCAGTTTCCCCTTAAAAAACGTGATTTCTGCTGTTTGTTTTTCATTGAGTATTAGCGTTTGATTTTTCTTCCCTCGGAGATGTTGATGAGAAATGACAGATCTCAGTAATTTTTTCATTGTATTCCAGTTCCTGAAGATAAATAGGTTTGCGCCTCTCTACTGCAGAGATAATCGGCTTTTGCATTCTGTCATCGCGTTTTGAAGCGCCAGGTGTGACTCATTTCCTATTGTATAATACACCAGGCTTCTGTATTTTAGCAATGATCCCCAGCCGTAGGGAGTTAGTGTAGCATGGTGGTTAGGGAACTGGGCCTGCGTCTCTAAAGTTGTAGGTTCAATTCCCAAGCGGGAGTGCTGCTGTTGTAGCCTTAAGCAAAGCACTTAACAGGAATTGTATCAGTTAGCATCCAGCTGTATAAACTGATTAATTGTAAAATTTACGCATGGTTTGTTATCTTTGTTTGAAAGCATCTGCTTGGAAAATGTAGTTGAATGAACAAGAACCACTAGTCATGGTATAAAAAACAGAGCTTTATGATCAAAACCTTTATACTGTGCCGTGATGCTGACTGTTGTCAGAATGAGGTACTGTGTAATCGCTATATTCAATATTTTTTTAATTGCTTGCTTGGATTATTCTTCCCAGATGTGAGCCAGTCACTGACATAAACACTACATAATAGTTTAGGGGCAACAACCATCCCTGGGTCACACAATTCAAGTCGTATTTTTCTTTTGTCTTTTGAGCATTTTGGGGCCACAACAACATTCTTGTTTAGGGCCACCAAAGTGATATATTGTAGTGATATATTGTAGCACACTTGTAGTGATATATTGTAGCACACTTTGGTTCATTGTTATTCAGATGAAACCAAAGCCAAATCTTGGACCTCAAGTGACATAAATTCCTAATCACATTAGATGATATTAAGTGCCACCAGAATCGCCCTTTTGAACACATAGCATTATGTTTATTGCATGTTTAATCCCAACATACAGGTTTCTTCCTATCTACCACCAGGGAGTTTTTCTTTGCCACTGTTGCCTTTGGCTTGCTCTTGTTGGGGTTTAGGCCAGGGTTTTCTGTAAAGCGTATGACATATATAAATAAATATTAATTAGATTTGGTATTACCAGTCAGTGTCTGTGGAGACACTTGTGTGCCCAGCTCTTATTTTTTCATGGAAAAAGCGTTGAGTCAGAGTTACAGTAACTGCAGGGCTCTGTGCAGTTTAGACAAAAAATATTCATGCCCGTGGACAAACTCTTTCAAATTCAATGTTTATGCATAAATTAACTTACTTACTGACCCCAAAAGTTTAAACTGACACAAAACTGTTGTAATAGGAAACAAATGTACACTTTCTGTGTCACCTTTTGTGTATCTCCCAATTGACTAGCCTTTTATCTCTAAATATCTGAAAAATCTGTGATGAAACATCTAATTTTAGAGTCTGAGGTAAGTGAAAGTTTGTGAAGTTTGAAACCTGTATGGGAAAGTGCCACCAGAATCACCCTTTGTAGACAAAGTTGTTCCAGGTCTTTTGAAAACGTAACATGATGTTTATTGCATGTTTACTATTTAATCCCAACAAATTAGGAACAGTAGTAGTGTAGTGACATGTAGTGTCAAGATGAAAAAAATAAGGTTAACTGGTTTTTAAGAGACGTAAAATACTGAATCGGGTCAAATTGACCCCGTTCATAATATGAGGGTTAAAATCTGGATATTTTTATTAGCTAGTTCTAAAATTTCATGTGAAAATGCTTTCGCCAAGGAAACAGAATCTGTTTCAGTCATTTAGAATGCAAAATGTGTTGGCCTTCTTATATTTCAAAAGCAGATGCGGTGACAAAATGAGATCCAAAACAAATATGCAACAATCAGAGGTGTGATGGTTTCAATGAGGAATAAAGACTCATAAAATAAAAACCTTGTGATGAATTAAAATGTAAATTTCCGTACGAGGTAAAATAATGTCATTTTAGATGTTTGATGTTCTTAACTAAATAAAGCCGCACAAAGCGAGCTCAAAATAAAGCTGTCACTTCTCCTGTGTGGGAGGAATGCTCTTAGGAGGGGTCCTGATTGGTCACTGACTGTTCATCATGTCAGTGTTGACAGCCAATCAACACCCACGCGATGAAAGATAAATTCAATAACCCCTCCCTCTTCATTACAGTGGCAAAACATAAAACATTTCCTTGGAGGTCTGTGCCAAGAAAATAAAGCCTGTGTGCAGGCCAAGCAGGTGTGGTTGATGTCGACACGCCAGTAATATCATAAGGAAGGAATTCTGGCCAAAACAAGTGCAAACACGGTAGTTTTTAACTCTCCTCTCTCTTATTCACATACCTTCAGTAAAACCGAGAAAGAGGCATCTGTGTGTGTGTGTGTGTGTGTGTGTGTGTGTGTGTGTGTGTGTGTGTGTGTGTGTGTGTGTGTGTGTGTGTGTGTGTGTGCGCATACTTGTGTGTGTTAGTGTTTAATTATTAATTGCTTTACCATACCAATGTTAAAATGATAATATTTACTGCATAAATCCAGTCAACCTGAGATGTGAAAATTTCAAACAGAACACAGTTTGTGCCGAAGGAACAATAACAACCATCTTTCTATAGGTGTAGTAAATGACCTCTGTGCCTCTCCTTGTGTAATTCTTTCAGCCGACTTAGCACAATGGCTTTTAGTTTGAATATACCTCTTTTTGTGGAACTCCAGAACTTTTAAAGGCCCGACTTTGGGTGGGTAATAATCACCTCCACACACTGACTGACAGTAATAGAATTGAAATCCTATTTTCCACATTGCTCTCGCTTCAAAGCAAAAGTCTCCCAGCAAAAAGTGCTTTAGCTTAAGGTTGAGCTAGAGGACACACAGGATTACAGGATGTAAGCCGGAGTGCTCTAGTCTCTGCTTGTTAGGACTATGAATGTGTTTTCAGAACCATATTTTTTTATTTGGATCCGGTCCTTTCAAGGTGCTGCTTGTGTTGTAGCGTGGGGACGTGATTGTGATCAGAAGCACCGGCTGTCTTTCTGATTAATCTCCCAATTTGGACTGTCTAATTTGTAAATGGCTACACTCTCCTCAATGGACTACAAATCCCAGCATTCACCACGACACTGATTTCAAACACTACCGATTGTATTCACCCATGGCGTTGAGCTGGAGCAGAACTAGTGTGTGTTGGTGTGTGTCAGTAATCCAAATCTCCAGTAACTACAGACCACAATGAAATGAGCTGGAGCAGAGCTAGTGTGTGTTGGTGTGTGTCAGTCGCCCAATTCTACAGTAACTACAGACCACAATGGAATTAGCTGGAGCAGAGCTAGTGTGTGTTGGTGTGTGTCAGTCACCCAAATCTCCAGTAACTACAGACCACGATGGAATTAGCTGGAGCAGAGCTAGTGTGTGTTGGTGTGTGCTGGTTCTCATTATCTCCACAAACCACAGGCCGCTCTGAAATGCATCGGCACAGATAAACAACCCATGAATTTGGAAATGGTAAAAAACTCTTATGGTTATCACCCTACCTCAAGGCAAATTTGTCACAGGCCTTAATTGAATAATATGCCACTCATAATGGCATTTATCTATCAAGTGGAAAATCAGATTGCACTGAGACTAGGCTGCTATTACCTTACCGGGTCATTTTACAAAGCCCCACACATTTCCCTGATGTATATGAAAAACTATGATTTATTCATATTTGCAAAAACAAGCACAGACTGACTGTCTAGTAAACAGCTGGGGGGGGGGGGGGGTTACAGTCACAAAATGAACAAAATCATATTTTTCAGTATGGTAAAAAAAACTGTTGAGGCAAATATTTGTACAAAAACATGTGGTGCATGTGTGTGTGCGTACCTGTGTGTGTGTGTGTGTGTGTGTGTGTGTGTGTGTGCATATCAGAGGCTCTAGTTTCAGTTAAAATAAGTGACATGATTTCATTCCTTGCAGTAAAACCGATGAAATTGTTCTGATCTACTTTAACACAGAGCTGAGATATACAAAACAATCAAACAAAATCTCAAATAAGATATGACCGCCGCATCCAAACTAACTCTCCAAATAATTTAATTCACAAAAGGAATGATGTTTTGGAAAACTCAATCTTCCAGACACACATCCAGTTGCTCTGGGTAAAACTTGATAAAGAGCATTTGGAAAGTACTTACCATGCCAGCTTATATTTGATTCAACTCTGAAGGAAAAAATAACATGGTATTAAAATAAAGAATAAGCATCCAAACAGGCAAGCAGTTTCAGGGTACTTACGCACTCAAATGCTTCAGTGCCGAGACTGCAGGTGTTCTGAATGGAGGGGGTAGTAACTATTTCAACTATTTTCAAAAGGAACTCCAGGTGCTGGCGATGACAAGAAATAATTGCTTTGCGCAGAACGGTCAAATAATGTAAAGTCGATTTAATTTACAGTCATTTGTGTGTGTGTATGTGTGCGTGTGTGGGCATGTGCATGTGGGTGTGTGTGTCTGTGTGTGTGTTTCAGGCATGAAACACACACACACACACACACACACAAGCTCCCAATTAAATGCTCATCAAATAAAAAATGCTGGCAGGGTCTTGACAAGGACCACTAACCTGTAGAACATAATTAAATAACATATTTCCACAGTTTTCTTCTTTTCATATACTGATTCCTTATATAGGCAAGCATATTTTATACTCAAGTGCATTAAGCAGGTAGACACATGAGGACAGACAGAGACACACACACACACACACACACACACACACACACACACACACACACACACACACACACACACACACACACACACACACACACACACACACACACACACACACACACACACACACATATTTGGCCTTGTCTTTTCCAGACATCAGGATTGTGTAAAACCAGTGATTAGCTCCTGCATGCTTCCTACAGGATTGCAGTCATCCACAGGGTGAGGATCTGTTCTGTTTCTCCTCAGTCTTTCAAACATGCTGTTTTGCAGGGAAAAGAAGATATCTGACCATTAAAAACATTTCTTAGGCAAATAATGTTTATGGAATTGACTCTGTGGAGAGCTCTGCCTCTGATCTATCCATTAGGTTTATGGACATACGTAACTGTAATCCTGCCATCTATAAAATGATTTAAATAAAACTTGAGTGAAAGTCATCTCATCTCATTATCAGAAGGTTGAACAAAATGGCGTCCAAATGTTATATATTGCACTGTTTGACCCTTGCACCTGTACTATTATTAGGGCATTGTGGGATTGATCTTCACATTGTACTCTATGTAGACAATAAAGATTGTACTTCTGTCTCAGCCCCAGGTATTACCATAAATGCAATATAGTATTTGTCACCACGGCGATACAATACAAAACATGAATCTGGCAATGGTCACATGGCAGAAGGGCTATCCTTTAGTCACTTCTCCTTTTAGTTTAACCGTGGTTGGCAAACAACTTTAATGGTACAATTACATCCACCCACTGAGTGTGAACTGGGAATCTTTAATATATTTAATTTAAAAACTCAAATTCTATCTATCAAGCTTGTTCATTAAATTTTTTTTCTAGCAGAAATTTCATACATTTATATCCTGTGGGTAGTTTAAAAATGATGTATGCACAAAGCATTTTGTTTTTTTAGCCCTGGGAGCTAGGCCTTTTATAGAACCCGGTAAGTAAGACAATGGATTTGAGCCGCTTCAATTAACAATGAGCCACAGCTGCCCCATGCCCTGTGAGTGGGGATGACACTGTCCAAGGACCTGGAGCTCTCCCAGGTCACGAAAACACCTGAGGTGCTGAATGGACAGCTCGCTACAAAGTACAGGCACAGGGAGAGCTGTCTCTGTATCACTCTTCCTGGTTCCGAATCAACACCCTTCCATTCTATTGAGTATACTTATCGAGTACGCTGGATGAGAAAGTTGCTAAGTAGGCAAAATGTCATCTAAATGTAGTGTACTTAAAATCCCCGGATGATATACTTATTTCTGGGTTTTCGCTGATAATAGTATGGAGGATATTTTTCACAAACTGCAAGTCACTAAACAGTATGGAGTAAGCAGTACAAAGTATGCTAGTACACAGGATGGAGTAGATAGGGCTCTGACACAGCCCAGGTGCCATAACAAGATATCACAAATGTTGACTTTGATCCACTTTAAGTGGTGTTTTTCATTTTTCTGAATTATTGGCACTCTTGGTAAAGATGAGGTATTAATAAAATAAACAACACAGGTAATGAGTTATATTATACGTTTAAAAAAAAACAAAAACATTTTTTTAACATGTCATAGTTTTTCCCAAAAGACAGGTGCCAAAATGATTCAGTACTTTGTACACCCGCTCTTTGTAAGGATAATTCTACTGTGGCATTCCATGGTTCTTTATGAGATTAGTGAACATATTGGGGGAGGGGGGGGGGGGGGGGGGGGTCTTTGAGCATTCCTCCATGCCAAACCCTTCTGAGTAGATTCTTCAGACACTTGGGTCAGTGCTTGTGGGCTGCCCTCTTTAAGTCAAAGTCGATCAGGTTCTAGTCTGGAGACTGAGTGGGTCATTGCAAAAAAAAAAGTCACTTTGATGTCAGTTAATCAGCCATTTTTTGGTTGATTTTGATCTATGATCTATGATATCATTTTCAACACAAGTAGTACCTATGTGTAATGGCGGTGTAGTTTTATGGGTAAGGAACTGGGCTTGTAACCTAAAGGTTTGATTCCCAGATAGGACACTGCTGCTGTACTCTTGGGCATGGTACTTAATCCGCATCACTTCAGTATATATGCAGCTGTATAAATGGATACCGGCAGTGGATTATGGCAGTGTAGTATAATGGTTAAGGAACAGGCCTTGTAAGCGAAAGGTTGCAGGTTCGATTCCCAGGTAGGACACTGCCGTTGTACCCTTGAGCAAGGTACTTAACCTGAATCACTTCAGTATATAGCTGTATAAATGGATAATATGTAAAAAATGCTAAAACGTTGTGTAAGTCGCTCTGGATAAGAGCATCTGTCTGCTAAATGACTGAATGTCTGTGATGTATCTCATCCCAAACCCACTGCTGTTGTGTGGCCAAAAAGTACAGTTTTGGTATCATCTGACCACTGACCACAGCACCAGGTTCCTTCAACACTGGAGCTTAGTCTCTTTGTATTGTTACACTACATACACAAACCTTTTCTACGTAAACATTACCCTCACAACCCTTTTCTACACACACCTTTCCTATACAACCATTCATACACAAACCTTTTCTACATAAACATTACCCTCACAAACCTTTTTGACACACACCTTTCCTATACAACCATTCATACTCAAACCTTTTCTATGTAAACATTACCCTCACAACCCTTTTGTACACACACCTTTCCTATACAACCTTTCACACACAAACCATTTCTACATAAACATTACCCCCACAACCCTTTTGTACACACACCTTTCCGATACATGGTTTGCTCCTTTGGTGAAAATCTTTGTTGCCTTTAAGGGACAGAAAGGGAATTCTCTACGTTTTCCCCCGTTAAGCACTCGGCTAGCTGGTTAGCTCATTGGACTCACTGCTGAGCAGGCCATTTGACAACCATTCATACACAAACCTTTTCTTCATAAACCTTTTCTACACAAATATTGTCTACACACACCTTTTGTACACACACATTTCCTAGACAAACCATTTCCATTGTGCAGAATGGGGGAAAGCTGCTAAGTCAAGTCCAGGTCCCTTCATATTTTAATGCACCTTATTTTGGCACTCTCCACTTGATGCTCTTTAAGGTTTACTGTAACACTACGTATGAAATTGATACACTGCAAAAACCAAATCCTAACAAGCATTTTAGTCTTATATTTCGACTTTAGAATCTTATTTCTGTTACTTTTTTGCTAAATAAGTCTGCCAGTGGGGTGAGATAGTTTTACTCATTTCAAGATTTGCCAGTGGGGTAAGATAATTTCACTTGTAGTGGGGTGAGATAGTTTTACTCATTTCAAGATTTGCCAGTGGGGTAAGATAATTTCACTTGTCAAGCTAAAAGTTACTTAAAACAAGCTAATATTTTCCATTTTTGAGAAAGGAAATAAGATTTTAAGTCTCATTACAAGACTACAACACTTATTAAGACAGACACCTTCTGTAGTGTGAGTGAATAAGTGAATGACTAAATAAAATAAAAGTTCTCTTATGTGGACAGGTTCTCTGTGATGGGCAGCCCCTCACCTGGAAGAGCCTTTTCTCCAGTGTGTCCCTGCAGGGAAACAGATTTTCGCCTCTTAATTTCCACTCATCAGGTTAAGCTGACTTTAAGACCAGGCTACAGCACAGTAAGGAAGGTGCTCCTGTTCATTAACCATGAAGAACCAGTACTGGGAAACTGTAGATGTATTTACTTGGAGTTGTTTGAGTTTCTAACTTGTAATGAGTTTCGCTCACCAATCAATGGTGAATATGAGGGTATAAGCACCTTTATTTTCTTTCTGCACTCTGAAGAGGACATATTTGTTTTTACATTGAAAAGTAAATCTGACATTTTCCCCCATTTTTATTATTAAAACTTTGTTTGTGCTCTGGAGGCTGTGTGCTGCAGTGAGTTTACACAGGTAATCCCTCCCCTGTGGAAGGATTCTCATTGATCGCAGTCCTGGTACCTTTCAGCACTTTGCTTTCCCCCTGAATTGCATAGCTGGTCTGAAGCAGGCAGGTTTATCGTCTCTGTTATTGATTGTGATTGCTACTGGATATAAGACTTAGAAAATAAAATGAATTAATCTAATTTCTCCACATGCTACATTCTTTGGCCCTGTTTATACATGCGATTTTATGCCGTACACATCCAATTTCTTTACCGAGCTGATGCACGTCACATTTGATGACCATGATATAAACATAATAAACGGGACATGGATCATTGGGGGGGGGGGGGGGGGGGGGAGGGGTCTGGATTACACCTTTACCTGGATGTAAATGCTCCAGCATGCGCCTTGTCCTGTCACCAGCATTCTACTGACAAATAGCATCCCATAATAAGCGTGCAGGGGTTACATCATGCTGCTGAGTTCGTTGTCAGGTCAATTGGAACACTGAGGAGTCTGTGAGGGGAAGTGCAATTTAATTGGCCAATTGGACTGGATATGTGTGTAAACAGCACCTTATTAATTAATCCACCTCTTCATCTCTCTCTCTGTCTCTCTCCCTCTCTATTTCTCTCTATCTATCTCTCTCCCTCTCTATCTCTCTCTCCCTCTCTCTCTCTCTCTCTCTCTCTCTGCATTGCATAGTAATGTAAATAATTTTAAAGAAATCTGGTGTGTAAATGAGGCGATTTCTGCAGTTGACGATGAGGTGGGCTACAAGGTGTGCCTCTGAGGGAAATAGGAAAAAGGAAAAACAACAACATTGTACTAAGGGGTTTATTTGGGTCTTTGGAAAATTTCTTTTTGTGTTTTGTCCTTTTTAAAAAAAAAAAAAAAAAAATATTGTTTGAAAAAAAAAAATGACATGTTTTGAAGGATAGGTTTTGATTCTTGTAAATATGTTCCTGGCATTGTTTAAATAAAGGGGACATAAAAATCAAAAAAAAATCTCTCTCTCTCTCTCTCTCTCTCTCTCTCTCTATCTCTCTCTCTCTCTCTCTCTCTCTATCTCTCTCTCAATTCAATTCAATTCAATATGCTTTATTGGCATGACAAAATTTCACAATTGTATTGCCAAAGCTTGTTGATCAGAAAAAGGAACATGTCAACATTAGAAAAGATACAAACTAACAATGATTATACAACTGAATGATATATATACAGTAACACAGTAACAGGTATGTGTGTGTGTGTGTGTGTGATGCAGTAACAGGTTTGTATGTATGTGTGTGTGTTTGTGTATGTGTGTGTTCCATCACTCACTGTCCCTCAGACTGTGGCAGGCAGCGATGAACTGTGCTGCAAGTGTAGAGCACTCCGCTCTCTCCCCCAGTAGTACTTTAAATTTTTCTTGATCAGGGAGGTCATTGAAAAATGGGCAGATCCGGTTGAATTTAGGGAAGTATTTTTCTCTGATGTTTTCATATTTTTCACATTTGGTTGTGAAGTGCAGCTCTGTCTCCACCTCCCTCAGAGAGCAGTGTTGGCACAGCCTTTCCTCAACAGGAAGCCATGATTTTCGGTGGCGACCTTTTTCAATGGCCAAGCTGTGCTCACTGAGTCTGTACTTTGTCAAGGTGGTTCTCAGCTTCTTATCCGTCATGGTCAGGTAATCTGCCATTGCGTACTGTCTTTTTAGGGCCAGATAACACTGCATTTTGCTTTGTGTTTGTGTTTGTTTGTTCCAATAGTTGATGTAATTTTGTTTTTG
Source organism: Synaphobranchus kaupii (assembly GCA_029718625.1). Lineage (NCBI taxonomy): Eukaryota > Metazoa > Chordata > Actinopteri > Anguilliformes > Synaphobranchidae > Synaphobranchus > Synaphobranchus kaupii. The sequence goes on from CM056393.1 coordinate 922,537, forward strand.
GTAGGTTATAATTTGGTTGACTCTAATTGATTTAATATCTATGTGCTGGTCCTGAGGCTGTGGGTTGTTAGTCTGGGTGAGTGAACTAAGCATCAGGACCAGCTGATAGAGGGGGCTCTTTTCTTTGCTCAACTCTTGGCATTGCAGGGCTTTGTAGTGGTATGAGAGGGGGTCACTATTTTTTAAATGGTTCCAAAATTTGATTGCTCTTTTTTGAGTTCTGATTAATAATGGGTATTGGCCTAATTCCACCCTGCATGCATTGTTTGCTGTTTTTCTTTGTACATGTAAGATGTTCTTACAGAGCTCTGCATGCAGGGTTTCAATTGGGTGTTTATCCCATTTTGCAAAATTTTGATTTGAGAGTGGACCCCACACCTCGCTGCCATATAGGGCAATTGGTTCAATTACTGATTCAAATAGTTTAAGCCAAATTCTAATTGGAATTTCAATGTAAATTTGTCGTTTTATGGCATAAAAAGCCCTGCGTGCTTTCTCTTTCAGTTCATTCACTGCAAGATTGAAATTTCCCGTGGAACTTAATTTCAACCCTAAGTAATTGTATTGTGTGCATGTTTCTATGGAGCGTGTCCCTAGTGTGAAATTTGATGTAGTTCCCTGAGATTTGGACCTTTTTTGGAAGGTCATGGTTCTAGTCTTTTTCATGTTTACTGCCAGGGCCCAGGTCTGGCAGTACTGTTCTAGCAGGTTCAAGTTCTGCTGTAGCCCTTGGATGGTGGGTGACAGTAGAACTAGGTCATCTGCATAGAGCAGGAATTTAATTTCTGTGTCGTAAAGCATAAGACCAGGTGCTGCAGATTGCTCCAACTTAGTCGCCAATTCATTTATGTATATGTTAAATAGAGTTGGGCTTAAGTTGCAGCCTTGGCGTACTCCACGTCTCTGGGTGAATAAATTTGTTCTTTTGTTGCCAATTCTGATGCCGCATTTATTGTCTGTGTACATAGATTTAATTATGTTGTATGTTTTACCCCCTACACCACTTTCAATAACTTTGTAGAAAAGACCATTGTGCCAAATAGAATCGAATGCCTTTTGGAAATCTATAAAACAGGCATATATTTTTTCATTTTTTTGGTTAACATATATGTCAATTAGGGTATGTAGGGTGTAAATGTGGTCAGATGTGCGGCAATTTGGAAGAAATCCAATTTGACTTTTACTGAAGACATTGTGCTTTGTAAGGAAGTCTATTAGTCTTTTGTTAATTATGCTACAGAGAACCTTCCCCAGGTTACTGTTCACACAAATGCCTCGGTAATTGTTGGGGTCAAATTTGTCTCCATTTTTTAAAATAGGGGTTATGAGTCCAAGATTCCAAATTTCAGGGAAGTAACCTACACTCAGAACCAAATTAAACAATTTGAGAAGAGCCAATTGGAATTTTTTTGCTGCTATTTTTAAGCATCTCATTTAGGATACTATCAGGCCCGCTTGATTTATTAGTTTTGAGATTCTGAAGTCTTTCCTTCAGTTCCTGCTCAGTAATGGGAGAGTCCAATGGATTTTGGTTATCTTTTACAGCCAATTCTAAATTATGTAATTTTTCTTGGATATGATTTTGTTCTGAATTTATGACTAATGGTATTGTTTCATACAAAGTTTTAAAATGGTTAATCCATTCATCTCCATTTTGTATGGCCAATTCTTCTGGTTTTGCTTTATTGAGGGTTTTCCAGTTTTCCCAGAAACGGTTTGTGTTTATGGACTCTTCGATTAGTGTCAGTTGTTTGCGGGTATACTGTGCCTTTTTTATTCTGAGCATGCGTTTGTATTGTTTTAGAGTTTCACAGTAATTAAGGCTTAAATCTATATTGTTTGGATCTCTATGTTTTTGATTTGATAATTTTCTAAGTTCTTTTCTCATATTCTTACAGTCCAAATCAAACCAATTATCCTCCTGGTGTTTTTGTTTAATTTTTGATTGTTTCAGTTGGGATATTTTTGCTGTTTTTCCAAATATGTAATTCATTTGTTTTACTGCTAGATTGACTCCTTCTTTACTGTGAATGTATGTGGTATCCAGAAAGTTGTCTAATAGTGTTTGAATGTTTTGACTGTTGATTGCTTTCTGGAACTCTTCTGTGCTGTTTTGGGCCCATCTGTATGATCTGGTAAGATTGAACAGCTCGCTGGGCTTTGTGTGTGTGGTTGTGTTATTTTCTGTCTTTTTGAGAAACACAGTAATTTGGCTGTGATCTGACAGAGGAGTTAGTGCTTTAACAGTGAATGCTCTGAAAGAGAAAGGGTCTAGATCTGTTACCATGTAATCAACTGTACTGCTGCCAAGAGGAGAGCAAAAGGTATTTCTTCCCAGAGAGTCCCCTCGTAACCTACCGTTGACAATGTACAGACCCAGGCTTCGACAGAGCTGCAGGAGGTCTTTCCCGTTCTTGTTAACCTGTGGGTCAGAGCTGTTTCTAGGGAAGTTAGTAACATTTTTCATATAGTTATTGCCCATTATGTGAATATTACCTGTTTCAATGTTGAAATCGGGTAAGGAGCCTGTTCGGGCATTCAAATCTCCACAGATCAGCACATTCCCCTGAGCCTGGAATCTGCAGATCTCGTTTTGGAGGCAAGGAAAGGTATCATCTTCGTAGTATGGAGATTCACTTGGGGGGATGTAAATTGCACAGAGGAATATGTCTTTTTCTGTGTTTGTTTTCTCTTTCTTGATTTTAAGCCAGACATGTGATTTCTCTCTCTATCTCTCTCTCTCTCTCTCTCTCCCTCTCTATCTCTCTCTATCTATCAATTCAATTCAATTCTCTCTCTCTCTCTCTCTATCTATCTCTCTCTCCCTCTCTCTCTCTCTCTCTATCTATCTCTCTCCCCACTCTCTCTCTCTCTCTCTCTCTCTCTCTATCTCTCTCTCCATCTCTCTCTCTCTCTCTCCATCTCTCTCTCTCTCTCTCCCCCATCTTCAGTCGTTTGCAGACTCATTGTGTCATTCACTCATATATCAGCTCACTCACTCACTCGCCCACTCACTGACACATACGCATTCATGCACACTTTGTCACTCATTTAGCCATTGTCTCTGTTCTCACTGTCACTCATTACAATTAGGCATTTAGCGGATGATAAATGTCAAGAGCAACTTATACAGCTCATGTTTTTGCATGTATTTATACAGCTGGATCTTTACTGAAGCTATTCAGCTTAAGTACAGCTCGTAAACCTCCAGGGGCCTGTATCACAAAGCAGGATTACTGAGTTAGCTGGATAACTGCACTGAGTAAAACTTGGAACAGCTCCTTTTACTTTAGTCTATGTTCCAGATTTGGGAGTGTCCCAGGTTTTACTCAGTTTATCCAGCTAACTCAGTAATCCTACTTTGTGATACAGGCCCCTAATTAGAATTAAGGGCTAAAGTTGGCGACAATCAGGGGTGGTGATAAAATGATGGTGGGGGACATTTTTTAAGAAAAACTTCTGTAGCAATAAGATGTTTTAGATTGTAATCCCTGAGGACTTTAAACTGCATGGAACTCTTTCCTCAGGACAGGAAGTACGATGCGGTGCAGAGTCTCGTACGGTAAAGAGAATCTCTGCTGCTGTTGTTAGTGATGCCGGTCCAGACCGGAGCTTTTGCCCTGAATAACAAGGCAAGTTTAATTTATTAAAAATGCCAGCATGGTTATACTGGACCTTTTTTGGCTCCAAGGGGGATGACATCACAATGCATCACACTTCCATGTTGGCGTTTCCGCGGCAACGCACAGACTGTTGGTCTGTGGACAGATGAACGAAACAGACAGACAGACACACAGGCCGCACAGACGGTAGAAAGAAAGCAAGGAAAACACAGCTTAGGGAAACGCCAAAAAAAAAAAAAATGTAAAAAAAAGCTTTTTTTCAAACCGCTTGGACGGAACTGCCAACAGACAGTAAAAATTTTTACTGACATAAGCATATTCACGAGTCCACTGCGCTCTTCTCTGACCCCCCTGGATCCTGCCTTGCAGTCTAATTAGGCTAATTATCCACAGATAACCACCGCCGCTCTCTGTTAGCGAGGCAGAGCCAGATGTTAGCTCCAGACAGGGAGGCTGGGGGAAGACCAGTGTCCCCTGGGTCACGGGTTCCAGAAGCAGGGTCTCCTGCCTGCCAGAAATAAGATAGCCGGCGGGCGGGCGGGACCAAGCAGGGTGGTGTGGAATTCCTCTGAGGGATAGGCTAATTAGAGATCATCTGTGTGGATGTGAAACTGACCCACGGTTCATCTGATTGGGTGACCTGCTGACCCACTTATTCAGTCTTGCGCTGATGATTGGACTACTAATATTATCAAGAAAAAAGAAATCTCAATTATTGAACGTAATAGACTCTATAATTAAAATCCTGTCACTGAGGAGGAGGAGGAGGAGGAGGAGGAGGAGGGCTTTATCTTAACAAAGTGTGTGTTTTGGTTGATCATAGCTCTAAAATCACCACAAGAATGGAAGATGCGGCAATATTCAATTTGTTCTATTTTCATCGTGGGCATAGCATGTTAAATGAAGCACGGTTGTAAAAAGGGTTGGTTTAAGAGATTACACTACCTGTGGCTGCGGTGGCGGTATGACTGCATTCCGGATAATCGGATTCTCCGTATTTTCCACTTTTTTTAAAAGAAATCTAGGAAATTTCACCGGGGCAGACTGCTAACTGCTAACTTTGAAAGGAGCTCTTCTCGTGTGAAAACAGGAAAAACTGTTGAGCAGAATTCTAGGCATTTCAACTTCACCACTGGACCAAGAATGTTGCGAGTACCTTTAAAATAGTATCACTAGCTTATCAGCTTAGCTGAAACTAGCACAAAGCCAGGTTATTCTCAAACACATTAGTGCCAATGCCCCCCCCTTACCCTCCCCTGTCGTCACAAAAGTGTGCATTTTAGACGGCAAACGGGAAAAGAGCGGTGGAATGAACTGTGCGGCAGACAAAATTACCCATAATCCTTTATGTAGTGCTTTATGTAGTTTTTCTTTCATTTGGAAGAAAATCAGAAAGTCAGAAAAGGGAAGCGATAGAGAGAGAGATAGTCTTAGAGAGATAGTGAGAGAGAGAGCGAGAGAGCGAGAGAGCGAGAGAGAGAGAGAGAGAGAGAGAGGAGAGAGAGAGAGAGAGAGAGAGAGAGAGAGAGAGAGACTGTTTCTCCAGAACACAGAAACAACATGGGGGTTTTTCAGACGAAAGATGAGAGGTAGAATCGCAGGCGAGGTCATTAAAGGAATCGCCCGACTGACAGTGAGTGAGTGAGTGAGTGAGTGAGTGAGTGAGTGAGAGAGAAAGAAAGCAAGAGGGATATCTAGAGATAAAGATTGAGAGAGATAAGTAAAGTGAAAGAGAGAGACTTTGAGAGAGTACCACAGAGAGAGAGGGGAGAGTGTCTGACAGCCGTGATGGGTGTACACCCCTGCCCTGTCTCCACAGGCCATAATTACAAAAAGTGCCTGAAATAAGCACATTTCATCCACTGGAGCTGCTGTCTGCTGGCCTCTTGTGTGATGTGTTTACTTTAAAAACAGGGGAGCACACACACAGCCGGCCAGGTAAACAGGGAGCACACACACAGCCGGCCAGGTAAACGGGGGGGATATCATACTGTTTTACACATTCCCAAAACAAAATTGAACGGTGCAAAAAACATTAAGACCCTCAGAGGCTTTCATCGGGGGCAGCTGTGGATATTTTCCCTTCATGATTGGAGCAAGCTGATCTGTGGCTTTGAATTAATATTATAATTATATCTTTATATTAAAAATATTATTGTATTTTAATTTTGAATTATTATAAATGGACCAAAAGGCCTGTTTTCTTAAAAGCTATGCCCACTAATATTCCTCTGGATCCAAAACAAACCTTACCTTATAGTGCCCTTACCTGCCACTATTCTTACCTTATACAACCCTTACCTTAAACAACCTTTACCTTATACTATCCTTATGTTATAATACCCTTACCTTATTCAAAAAAGTCCTTAGAGTACCATTACTGTATACTATCCTTACCCTTTTCCACCCTTACTTATACAACCCTTACCTTATACTATCCTTACATTATAATACCCTAACCTTATTCAAAAAAGTCCTTAGAGTACCATTACTGTATACTATCCTTACCTTTTTCAACCGTTACCTTATGCTGCCCTTACCTTATACTATCCTTACCTTACACTATCCTTAGGCTAAGATCAGAATGAGTGCAGTAGTCCAGTATCTCATTTTGCTGTCACGCAGAATTGGAAGCTGGCAAACTAAACTGGTTGAATTTGAAGAGAGATTGATATATTGTGGTGCAGCACAGTGCACTCTTAACCATTTATAACTGTGGCTGTGAAATGAAGACTGGCCAATCACAGCAGAGAGAGAGGCCCGGGGGCCAGGGGGTGGAGTCAGCTGCTCAGCGTTCTACTGGGAGAATCTCCGCACCATTAACACCTTCACACTTATCATAATCTTCTAATTACACCGGTTCCTTAGCGCATATTCAACCACATGACCTCAGCGACCTCCAGCCATCTCATGCACTGCAAACAGCTAATTAAGGCCATAAAGATATGGAACAGGACCATGGGGGGGCTTAATCTCTCCCCCGAATTATTCTGCTAAAGTGAGGTTTTTTATGCTGACAGGTTATGATTCAGGCACCGAGCTGGCCCGCATGTAGACTCCTGATGGGCTTACAGAGAGGCTGTGTATTGCTCTAGGCTAACTGTGACGCAAGGCAGTGAGAGCTGGTCCAAGATAACCAGCCCATAACTGGATCGATGCCACAGAGACTACCTTTATTTACTTTATTTATGTATTTATTTAATTTTCTAAACCACTTACTCCTGGTCAGGGACGTGTACGGGGGGAGCCTATCCCAGCATGCATTGGGTGAAAGGCAGGAATACACCCTGGACAGGGTCACCAATCCATCACAGGATCATAAGACCATTCGCTCACACATTCATACCCCAAGGACAAGTTACACTCTCCAATTAGCCTAACCTGAATGTCTTTGGACTGTGGGAGGAAACCGGAGTACCCGGAGGAAACCCACGTGGACACGGGGAGAACATGCAAACTCCAGGCAGAGAGGCCCTTGCTTTGTTTACCTTCCTGCTCTGTTGGGAGAGCTTCATTTCCTACAGATTTAATCTGTGGCTTGAGTATCCACTGTTTACAGAAAAGGCAACAATTGTACCGCTGAAGGTTCATATTTCGCACAGCGAAACTTGTTATTCCGTGCGGGAACGCCGCTGCGTTTGGAATTACAGGTCCCCAGTGGTGCCGCACCGTCGCGCCCACATTCTCATCCGCTGACCGCCAAATCCCCCCCCCCCCCCCCCCCCCCCCCGTGAGCAGGTTTGTTTGTCCCACGCTGTCAACCATCGGTTTGGGTCCGGCGGGACCCAAACACGTCCTCTCCTCTTTCTCAGAACCGCGCTCACAACCCAATTCTATCATTCACAGGCAATAAAAAAAGCCAGAGGACTGGCGCCACTGAGCGATATGCTTAATTCACAGCTATATTATGACTCCCACATGAATCCAGAAAGGCGACAATAACCAATAAAAGCACACAGAACACAACAAGCTGGATCCTGCAGCAGCACATACTGGATACCGGGTGAGGGCACTTAGTCCATGTCCGTATGTTTTTGTAAAAGCGGAGCTTCAATTCAGGTGATTTCCGTTGGTTTTTCTTCTGCATGGTGGCAGTTTTTATTTTTTATTTTTTAAAAGCACCACCCAGGGAACATCTGCGACAGCTTTATGCTAAGAGCAAATCTCAAAGGTCTTGCATTGAATAGGTGCTTATATAAAGGCAAGCAGGAAGCTCCTTTGGTGTGTAATGGGGCTTTTAGGTAAACCCAGATTAGGGACAAAATTTGAAATTGTCCCCCCTCCCCCCTCAGCTCAGGTGGGAATGCATTTCTAACATGTTTTTCCTCCATATAGAGGATGGAAAGATCAATGTTCTCGTTTGGACCAGCAGTCAGTGCTTCTTAGGGACCTCTGATCTGGATGACCTCTTACCTGGGGTGACTGCAGCACTGTAAACAGCCCCACCCCCACCCCCACCCCTGGCTCCAGTCGCTGTGTGTCGCTCGTTAGTGTTGCGGCTTGTGTTGTGCACCGTTGTGTCCCCCTGAATGACAGCTTCCCTTGTGCAGAACAGAGCCTCTGATCTACGATGTGCATTTACTGCCAGTACAACACCTAATGCCTAGAGGTGGTGACCTTTGACCTTTACGAAACCGATGAAGAAAGATGCTGTGCTGATCCGATACGGATCTGAGAAGAGAAAGGGCATTGGACAAACAGGTCCATAAACCCCCCCCCCCCAATGCTTATTAGCCATAAATGAGCACCAGAGTTTAAAAAAAGTGTCCTGTGGCGCCCGGAGGTAAAATACCATAGAGTTAAAAAAAAAGTGTCCTGTGGTGCTCGGAGGTAAAATACCATAGAGTTAAGCATGACTCCCATGGGGTATCTGTGGGGCTCCTTGGCTCCTCTGTTATGCAATCTTCCAGGATTTGGTGAGAGGGCTTGAAAACTCCCTCCCTGGTGAAGACAAATACAGGCTGAATTACAGTTATTTAATTATTTAGCAAGGGGGGGGGGGGGGGGTTGGCACTGCTCTTTGATGCACGGGGGGGGGGGGGGTGGGGTTGGGCAGGTCCTGTTCCTAAGACAACAGTGCGAAGGGGGTGGGCAGAAGGGGAGGGGAGGGCTTGTGGGGTCCAAAAACATTTTAACACAACACTCAAGCGTGCCTATGCCCTGGGCACTCCAAAATGATGTGGAACTCTATTTTTATAGCGTGAGGGCACAGCGGCGTTATACCCCAACGCACGCGAGCGCTAATTAGCGGCGCGGTGTCACTGTGGTGCGAGGCTGTTTTGTTCCGGGGCTCCTAGCGAGTCGGGGAGCAGAGGCTGTCTGACTGTCGGCCGTGTGTGTGTGAGCTCTGCGGGAGGAGTGATGAATTATTCACCAGCCCCAGCCCCAGCCCCAGCCCCAGCATGTCCCCCAGCCCCAGCCCCAGCCCAGCCCCAGCCCCAGCCCAGCCCCAGCCCCCAGCCCCAGCCCCAGCCCCAGCCCCAGCCCCAGCCCCAGCCACAGCCCCAGCATGTCCCCCAGCCCCAGCCCCCAGCCCCAGCCCCAGCCCCCAGCCCCAGCCCCAGCCCCAGCCCCAGCCCCAGCCCCAGCCCCAGCCCCAGCCCCAGCCCCCCAGCCCCAGCCCCAGTCCCAGCCCCAGCCACAGCCCCCAGCCACAGCCCCCCAGCCCCAGCCCCAGCCCCAGCCCCAGCCCCAGCCCCAGCCCCAGCCCAGCCCAGCCCCAGCCCCAGCCCCAGCCCCAGCCCCAGCCCCAGCCCCAGCCCCAGCCCCAGCCACAGCCCCAGCCCCAGCCCCAGCCACAGTGCCAGCCCCAGCCCCAGCCCCAGCCCCAGCATGTCCCCCAGCCCCAGCCCCAGCCCCAGCCCCAGCCCCAGCCACAGCGCCAGCCCCAGCCCCAGCCCCAGCCCCAGCCCCAGCCCCAGCCCCAGCCCCAGCATGTCCCCCAGCCCCAGCCCCAGCCCCGGCCCCAGCCACAGCCCCAGCCCCATCCCCAGCCCCAGCCCCAGCCACAGCCCCAGCCACAGCCCCAGCCCCAGCCCCAGCATGTCCCCCAGCCCCAGCCCCAGCCCCAGCCCCAGCCACAGCCCCAGCCCCAGCCCCAGGCACTGTTATTGCGAGAACTTGTTAGACAACAGCTCAAGAGGAAACGCGTCATCATCCTGATCCTCGCGCCAGCCTGACGGTGATGGGGCGGGGGGGGGGGGCGGCACGGCTGACAGGTGACTACACCTGGCTCCGTTCGTTATGCTCACACCGCGGCCTTTTCCCCTGGAAGTGTCTCAGCACGATGCCTCACAACTATCCTTTCATATCTGACTGCAACCGGGATGTTTCCTTCAAAACAGATTTAGAAATCAACTCCAGGGCTAAGATAAGATATACTTTATTGACCCCCGTGGGGTAATTTGTCCTCTGCATTTGACCCATCCTAACTGCTTAGGTGCAGTGGGCAGCCACATTGCAGCGCCCGGAGACCAACTCCAGTTCTGAATCCAATGTCTTGGTCAAGGGAAATGGCAGGTGTTTACCTAACCTGACATACATGTCCTTGGTGTGGAAGGAAACCGGAGTACCCGGAGGAATCCCACGCGAACACGGGGAGAACACGGGGAGAACACGCTAACTCCACACAGAGAGGACCCGGACCGGGACTCAAATCTGACTTTCTTGCGAGGCGACAGTGCTAACCACTACATCACCATGCCAACATCACCACCGTGCCAACACCACAGGTGATTGGATGAACAAGACACACCTGATGGATTGTCATTATTTATGAAAGCTTCGTTTTTTTTGCTCACCAAAATGCTTTCCCAACAGTATTTTTCACTATATTAAGTCTGAAACTCTTGTGCGTGAGTGCAACTTTTGGGTCCAAGCATTGAAATCCCAGACCAAACTTGGGTCACCTTGGGTCTCTCTGGCAACAGCCAATCACAGGCAATCATTCCAGCTGGAAGTCGCCAAGGCGCATGCTGTTTATCTGACTGCTCTGTTGTTTGCAGAAATGTTATCCACTTCTAGGGCAATGGCGGCTCTTGAATGACACGCATATGAAAAGCCTAAAATGTTTTTCAGCCGTGGAAGGCAAGGTTTTGCTGGGGGCTGGGGGTGTGTGGGGGGGGGGGGGGGGGGGGTCACAGCATTACAGCTGTGCAGAATTTTGCTTTCCTAAGGGTGCTTCAACTTCTCAAATGCAAATAAGTGAGGAAACAGCCAAGATGAAAAGTCATGTTTAGGTGTGTAATGCTCATCAAAAATAGTGTCACATCTGACACATTGTTCAATCTGCCATACCTCTCGTCATGTAAGGTAAATGCATGATGGGTTCAGAGTTCAGAGTTCAGAGTGTATTGATCTATGATTGGGCGTAGCAGGTGATCATGGTACGGCTGGCCTGTCCAATCTCGGCCTCTGGCCTCCCTGACTGGACATCTCGGTGCCATGTGGTATCGGGCACCACCGTGTTTTGATGAACAAAAGCAAATGTCATTCTGGAACCTAAGAGATAGGCCCTCACAGATAATATGGACATGTGTGTCAAGTCAAGGCCTCCGAGGGTATTTAAGCCTGATTGTGTTGAGGTGTGTTGAGGGTTGCTTGTGCTGTGCCTCAGTGATCTTCCCGCTGGCCGATGTGAGGTCATGTTATTGGTTTTGTGTGTGCTAAAAGGTTTCGCACAAACTAAAGGTCCTAGTAAATCAGGCCCAAAATGTATACAGCTCTGATGATTCATCTCATTGAGGCAGAATCTTGCCATTGTGACACTGGCCTATAGAGTGACACTGGCCCATTGTGACACTGGCCTATAGAGTGACACTGGCCCATTGTGACACTGGCCTATAGAGAATCAGATTGAGTTGTCTGTGATTTACAAGTGTGTCACAAATAGAACACGACTTCATTCAGACATTCACCTTCGGATTATTCATTCAATACGATATATATGACTTTCCCTAAAGAAGTTTTTCGGTTACAAGGACCACAAGCAGTTTCCTGCTGCCTGCGCTTACACCATTAGTGTATTCACCTTCGTCTTTGTCCGTATTAAACTTCGATGAAAGAATAAACCCTTGACATTGTGCATGTATGCCCGAAGAGAGGAGACTTTATTTAAAAAGGTGTAAAAAGTTAATAGAAAGAGTTTTACTGTGCGACGGGCTGCCAGAGAAGTGAGAATTTTAATCAAAATGGATGAATACTTTTTCACCTGGACCCTGGGCCTCCTCAGCCTTCGTGCGAACACACAGTTTTGCACCTGCCTGCTAAAGTCAGTCTTATTTTGTCTTATTCACACTCCAGCCTTTTGTTTCTTTCTGAAAACAGTTTGTATTTTCTTTTGTGTTCAAAATACTTGCGCCGTAAATGTTCACTGTTAAATTAACTCTGCATTTGACCCCTGTTGGACTTATACAAACTGTTAGAGTTGAATGAGCATTTACCATGTACTATTAATGCCCTTTACATAGATATTTAAAGTATTAAAATGGAGTAGATATACTGTATGTAAAATAACCAGTAGTGCAATAATTTGTTGGTCTGATGTACTAAGGTTGCCAGGTTTAAATAAAAGCGTGCATGAGAAATAATGTATTTTATACATTATGACTAAAAACATGACTAAAAACAAAATGCATCTGCTCATTGGATGAGCATTAATTATTTTATTTTAAGCTGTAAAGGATTAAATCAAATAGTGATCAAAGACGGGATAAATGACCAGGAACGGTTTCGATTATAGAGAAATATGAATTTTAAAGAAATGGTTAACCACTGCATTTAACATAAATAACAAAATGCCACCTACATATCACATTTGCTAATATATGTTAATGCTACCTGTCCTGGGTGTATTCCTGCCTCTCGCCCAATGCATGCTGGGATAGGCTCCAGCCTCCCCCACGACCCTGACTAGGAATAAGCGGGTTAGATAATGGATGGATAGATGGATGTTAATGTTGGACTAAAAATCGATAATAAATATTTTTCAGGAAGTACAGTGCAGTTATTAATGCCTTATGAGACATAAATTCCATACTATAATTTGAAGTGTGTCCCAATTTTCATTGCAAAGGGGTGTATTTCACCTCCTCTAACCTCTTATTCGATTTAGTCACTTTAACATTTGTTTAAATAGCTTAGTTAAAATCTATTTTGCAAGACAGACCTGGCAAGATGTTTTTACGGTTTACAAAGCACGTGAAAACAGTTTACATAACAACACTATATCTAAGGAAATACAAACACTAAAATATTAAATTCAGAAATCTCAGAAACACTTGCAGTCTTCTAAAAAAAAGGGTAATTTAACAGGTTTTTGAATGACTTGATTGAAAACTTGGTTGTCTAGTTTAAGAGCTTTCACTAAGTTGTTTTGCATGACGCAAGGCGCATAGTGATTTAAAGATATATTTTTTTCCCTTTCTCAGTCCATGAACGTGGGCTGCTTTTGCGGTAGAGATAAATTGAAATCTCAAAGCGAGGACACTTTTGGGAGTTCTACTTTCCTGAAAAACAAGCCAGACGTGACTCGAGCCTAGATGGCCCTTGTCTGAGAAGTCGAAACCGTTTGACGTCGCGTCCCTCAGACGGATCATTTGTCTTTCGGTCGCAGCCTACTGCAGAAATGATGAGAATGTGAGAGATTCGATCGTGCCGCTCGCTGGCTCGTTCTCTTTCGCCTGCCGGGTCGTGCTGAAGCAGTGCTTTTATTTTTGGAGGCGCCTGTTTAAAGCTCTTTGCTGGAAATTGGTGAAATTGGCGGAATGGGATTTCGGAGCGATGTCTAGGTAACGGGGTCATTAAAACGTGCTCTTCACACTGGCCGTAGCCCCTGTTATTGTAGCATGAGAGTGCACTGCCTTCGCTCATGCTGTTTATTATTGCTGAGGACATATCCCATAATTATCCGTGCGTTCACTGCGTGCTTTGGCTCAGAGCTTACCTCTGCTCAGTCTACCAAATCATTTAGTATACAAATCATGCGAAAGAGCAATTATCCTGCGGTTTATTCTACATTATTTCGCCAAGTGATAAATTTGCAGTCGAAAATTAATTTCTTCGAAAATGTAGGCCTATTCCAAACTTTTTTTAAAAATAAATTGGCCAGAATTAATGTAGGCTACACGAAAACATAATCTGCACAGTTTTTTATTAATTTTTTTTATTTTAAAGTCCACTGTTCTGAAGTAGCCCTGAATAGTTTAAAATATTCCATGATTAAGAATAGCCATTCCCCTCAGCTACATACTCAACCCTTTCTGCTTTTCTGAAAACCCTGCTTCAGAGCCAGGATTATTTTATATACACACACACACAGACCATCAGGAAATAGACGTGGTCTGGGAGGGCTGTTGGGTGGCTCTTCCTGTTTAGGCACTGTTCCAATGTGTGGATGGGATGGGTCCCAAAAGCCAGTGTTGTATCCAGATTGCACCAATACTGACTGAGGCCAGCAGCCCCGCCCTGCAGGATGAGGGGTAATTGGCTGTCGTGTTGCCCAGGGAGGGAGGGATGGAGTCGATCAGGATGACCTGGGCTGTGTATGAATCAGAGCCCTATCTACTGCGCCCTGTCTCCTGCATACAGTGGTACTGTGTCCGAATCAGAGCCCTATCTACTGCGCCTGTCTCCAGCGTACAGTGCACTGTGTCTGAATCAAAGCCCTATTTACTGCGTCCTGTCTCCTGCTTACAGTGTACTGTATCTGAATCAGAGCCATATTTATTGTGTCCTGTCTCCTGTGTACAGTGTACTGTGTCTGAATCAGAGCCCTATTTACTGTGTCCTGTCTCCTGCGTACAGTGGCACTTTGTCCGAATCAGAGCCCTCTCGACTGCGCCCTGTCTCCTGTGTACAGTGCTCTGTGTCCGAATCAGTGCACTGGCACAAGTGTGCTGTTTAATGTGCACGCGACCTGCAGTATGCGAACAATATCCGCCATACTATTTTTCAACCGTACTGTGGAAGTGTCGTAAGACATCCCACCCTTGCGCGGCCATGTCACATGTTGTTTTTGTTGTTATTGAAGGAAAACGTCAGCAAAGCTGCACCTCATTTTTTTAAGTTGCACGTCATATTTATCCGACCAAAATGTTTGTGTACTTCTTGAAAAGTGTGCTCCTGAATGTACTCAGCGAAACCCCGGAAGTAAGTGCATCATACAGGGGTTTTAAGTAAGTTTTAAGAGAAAATTTTGCCTACTTAACGACTTTTTCATCCTATCTACTCAACAAGCCTACCTAATAGTATGGAAGGGTGCTGATTCGGACACAGCTCTGGCCTCATCGCTCACTAGTGACCCCTACTGGCCAGTCGGGAGGCTGCAGCTCAAGCTTGCACAGGATGGGGTCTTTCACTGGGTGCGTCCCAATAGTCGAAAAATGCACCCTCCCTTCCTCCACTACCACCTCCTCTACTCCCTTCCTCCACTACCACCTCCTCTACTCCGTGCCCCGGAAACAGATCTTTGTGTTTTAATCTAATGTCGCTGATTACATCTTAATTACTTATTAATGGTTACATATTCATTAATGTCTCAACGCAAACCGCAATGTCATGTACATTATATTACTGGACATGCAAATACTTGTACTCAAAACGTTCAGACAGTTTTGCATACTTCTGGGTAGGAGAGGAGTGGTAGTGGAGGTGGGGAGGTGGGGAGTGAAGAATATTGGGACGCACCCGGCTCTGACTCACCGCACCCGGCTCTGACTCACATCTGTGCAAGCTGAGCCTGTGGGCTGCATTGTGAAGAAAGGCGTGGCGACATGACATCACATGTTTTGGAGGAGAGTCCCCATGTTTTTGAGGTTCCCCCTTTGGAGAGACAGTCAGGGATGAGACAGGTATGTTACTATGTGAGGTTCCCCCTTTGGAGAGACAGTCAGGGATGAGACAGGTATGTTACTATGTGAGGTTCTCTCTTTGGAGAGACAGTCAGGGATGAGACAGGTATGTTACTATGTGAGGTTCTCTCTTTGGAGAGACAGTCAGGGATGAGACAGGTATGTTACTATGTGAGGTTCCCCCTCGTTCTCTTGGCTGTGTGCTTCGGGTCGTTGTCATGTTGGAAGGTAAACCTTCGCCCCAGTCTGAGGTCCAGAGCGCTCTGGAGCAGGTTTTCTTCAAGGATCTTGGTGTACTTAGCTGCATTCATCTTTCCCTCTATCAGGACTAGTCGCCCCGTTCCCGCTGCTGAAAAACATCCCCACATCATGATGCCGCCACCGCCATGCTTCACTGTAGGGATGGTATTAGCCAGGTGATGAGCGGTGCCTGGTTTCCTCCAGACGTGACGCTTGGTATTCAGGCCAAAAAGTTAAATTTTGGTTTCATCAGACCAGAGAATCTTGATTCTCATGGTTTGAGAGTCCTCTAGGTGCCTTTTGGCAAACTCCAAGCGGGCTGTGATGTGCCTTTTACTAAGGAGGGGCTTCCGTCTGGCCACTCTACCATAAAGGCCTGATTGGTGGAGTGCTGCCTGGATGGTTGATCTTCTGAAAGGTTCTCCCATCTCCACAAGGATACGCTGGAGCTCTGTCAGAGTGACCCTCGGGTTCCTGCTCACCTCCCTGGCCGAGGCCCGTCTTCCCCGATTGCTCAGTTTGGCCGGGCGGCCAGGTCTAGGAAGATTCTTGGTGGTTCCAAACTTCTTCCATTTACGAATGATGGTGGCCACTGTGCTCTTTGGGACCTGTAAAGCTGCAGAGATTTTTCCGTACCCTTCTCCAGATCTATGCCTTGACACAATCCTGTTTCTGAGGTCTGCAGATAATTCCTTTGACCCCATGGCTTGGAGTTTGCTCTGACATGCACTGTCAACTGTGGGACCTTATATAGGCAGGTATTGGCAATTCCCAATCATGTCCAATCAATTGAATTTATCACAGGTGGACTCCAATTAAGTTGTAGAAACATCTCAAGCAGTATCAGTGGAAACAAAATGCACCTCAGCTCACTTTTGGGTGTCATATCAAAGGGTGTGCACACTTGTGTACATATGATATTTTACATTTTGATTTTTAATGAATTAGCACAAATGTCTAAAAACCTGTTTTCACTTTGTCATTATGGGCTATTTTGTGTAGAATTTTGAGACAAACAAATGAACTCAATCTATTGTAGAATATGTCTGTAACGTAATAAAACGTGGAGAAGGTGAAGGGGGTGTGCAGACTTTCCGGCTTGACTGTAGTCTATTTGTTTAGGTTTTTAATGTCTTCTATCATTTATTGTTGTGTATATGCTATGCATAGTAATAGCATAAACAAATTTCATGTTTTTAATATGACAAATAAAGCAAAGGTTTCTCATCCTCAAGAAAACATTTCAACAGGTAATTTACAGTATCTAAAAACCCAACAATTGCAAGCTAATAATAACACAAGTTGCAGCAATGACGTACATAATCATATCTTAATCATAATTATCGCTGTAATTATTATAATTGTAAGGATGACTGAACTGTGGTCATTGTAATTGCTCTAATTTATCTTCCTGTTGTGGTTGTGTGTAAGTGCTTCGTGTCTATAGAACTTTGTGAATGAGCTTAAAGTTGTTTATTTTTTGGTTTTTCTGGTTTAAGGAAAAATTACTGGTAAAAAAAAACAACTATTCTTGCTAATGATCATCATAAGAGTTCCTGTTCAGGCAGCACATTGTGAATTATGACAACATAATGAGCGTTCCAAGGTCTGAGCATGCTCAGTTGGACTTACAAAGATAGTTTTGGGTTTGCTAATGATACCTGTGCAGTAAAGGTTGCGCAAGCATACGTGTGAGAGCGGCACTTTCGCTCACAACACAGTGCGGTCTCTCGGGCAGTGACCTCACAGTCGCCCGCGTATGTGTGGGGGTGCGAGCTTTATTAGCCACACAGCTGGGTATTAAAGGCTTAATCAGGAGCTCACACACCCACGCTGAGGTTAGATTGAATAGTACAGAATCAACTGGAAGCTTCATTGTCCAGGCAATTTACCCTTGGCCTCACATTGATAATAAAAATTACAATAAGCATTCAGTGTGCAATTAAACAGACACGCTGTGACAACATCAGGAGAAGTCCTGCTGAAGAGAACAGCTGCCAGGCCTCCGTATTACATCCTGCTCAGTCAGCACTGGCCCACAGCCGCCGGTTTCAACACTGCCCCGGTCCGGCCTTGAGTGAGGCATTATGGGTAACAGATCTCGTGTTCTGCCGTGCGCTGATATTCTTAAAAGCCCTGTGCAATTGAGGTTCGTTTTTGTTTTGTTTTATTGCATTTAACCCTTTGAAGAGTAGGTGTTTGGACCTTTTCAATTCAATTGTACATCAGTGTTCTAGAACTCCAGTAGTGATTGTTACATCAGCATTTGAATGTTCAGTTGGGAACATTCTAATCACATATTTGTGATCTTATACCTTAAAGGGTCAGTGAGTTCATTAAGCCACACGGTTAAGAGGTATACTTACTTTTGTTCAAATCTATCAACAGGAAAAATAATAACAGTTCATTTTGACATGAAGCGTGTTATTTTTTTTTTCTGATGTGTCTATTCACAGTACTTCTCTGTGGCTGCCCACCTAACGGTAACACTGCTGGTTAAAATGCCATATCATTTAAGCAAGAAACTTGAGGCAGTGATCGGACCTCATGGTCTGAGAGCAAATGGCCTGAGGGGACCCTGAGAAACAGCCAATGAAAACGCTGAGTTACTGTAGGTTTTCATTGGCCGTTATTCAAATAATGGAGGGGAACAAAAACAAATACAACAGCAACTAAAGCAATTATTGTAAAATTATTATTATTAGTATTATTATAACATTATTATTTCAGCTAAGCCATATAACAGATATGGGTCATATATGGGTCAGAGATTAGCACGTTATTTTTGGGAAAGTATAATTAATTAGAGGAAAAATATGGAAACACTGTCTCTGAAGTGTAAATTCTTTGGCACTTTACTAACAGAATGAACCATGAAAGAACATACTTCAGATGCTGTTATTTTACTGGAGATATCTTAACTCACAGACAGATATACGGGCAGATCTATCTAAAGAGTTATCCATTGTAGAGTTGTAAGTAATGAAGGTTGTTATGGTGACAGAACTTGCAGCCCTATCTAAAGAGTTATCCATTGTAGAGTTGTAAGTAATGAAGGTGGTTATGGGGACTGAGTTGTAAATAATGAAGGTGGTTATGGGGACAGAGTTGTAAGTAATGAAGGTGGTTATGGGGACTGAACTCACTTTGCAGCTCATGGACCTGGAGCTGGAACTATAGGGCGGCAGTGTAGCAGTGTGACGTTTGGGGAACTGGGATCGCAACTCCGAGGTTATAGGCTCTAGTCCCCGGTGGGTCATAGCCACTGTATGCTTGAGCAAGGCGCTAAACCCAAATTACTTCAGTAAAATTCCTGGCTGTGTAAGGAGATTATATGGAAAAAAAACCTAAGTGTATAAGTCTCCTTAATGGCTAAAAAGAACTCCAAGGGGTAATTACCTAAACACTGACGTTAGGAATACGTGCTAACATCGAAACTACATGACATAAGGAATATGTTTTCCCCAATGGTGCTGTCTCCCTGAAATTCCCTCTGAAATCAAGGTGGCAAGGCCGGTGGGGGGCTGTCTGAGAATGCTCACCAACCAAGCCAGCAAGTCAACTTGTATCTGTCAGCCTAGCGATTGTGGGGATTTAGGGGGGGGGGGGGGGGGGGTAAAGACATTAACGGGGCCGGGTACATGAGGGCCATCTCTAATGACTCAATTATCAATCCAGCCCTCTGCCAGGAAGCA
The DNA here is from genome assembly GCA_029718625.1 of Synaphobranchus kaupii. Taxonomy (NCBI): domain Eukaryota; kingdom Metazoa; phylum Chordata; class Actinopteri; order Anguilliformes; family Synaphobranchidae; genus Synaphobranchus; species Synaphobranchus kaupii. The sequence continues at coordinate 941,944 of CM056393.1, forward strand.
GCTGCTCATCCAACCCCCCACCCCCCACCCCCCACCCCCCAAACCCCCACAAACAGGGGCCCTCCACATTCATCCATGTTAATATTAATAAGGCGTGGCTCGCCTCCGTACCTAGGGGACTCTCTACCTTTTCCTGGCTGACAGGTGGGGGCACGGACTGAGGGAAGAGACAGACAATGGGGACAGAGACAGACCCGCCCTGAAGGATCTCCGCTTTGCGAGATCCGTGCAGATTAATGTGTGTGAGTGCAGACGTGGCCTGTCTCACAGATTTAGATGGGATCTCTCCTAGCAGCTGCTAATGTGCTTCGCTCTTACCTGAGGACTGGGTGGGGGGGGGGGGGGGGGGGGGGGGGGGGGTGAATATGTTCAATTGTGGGGGAAAGAGAAGAAAGAATCATGGTTGGGGAGGAGGGGGTTAAGGAACGAATGTGTTTAAAACTTTAAATCTCTGCCTCCATTTGCTTGTGCGAAAAGGAATCTAATAATGGGGCTTTTGTGGCTCACTGTAGCAGGGCCGTGTGCAGAAAGAGAGATACGACGGGACTAAAGGAAGCTGTCAAAGGAACGCCGTCGGGCGTTTATCCCGGACGGGCGCGTCCCACAGGGACTCGGTGTGCTGAAAGACCTGCAGCGGGCGGGGCGAAACAGGGTGCATCCTGGTCCTGGCTCCCAACAGCACGATGCCTTTCACAGACAAGCCCGATCAGGAAGGGACTGGCCGTTCTTCCTCTGCTCAGAAACCAAACGCTGGAATAACAACAGGCACAGAGGATCCTGCTGCTCTTCTGACAGCCTGCTTTGTGCCTCATGCAGTCCATGCCAGCAGTCATTCGGTGAGATTATTTCTGCGTATGTGCGTATGTGCGTGTGCGTATGTGCGTATGTGTGTGTGCGTGTGTGCGTATGTGCGTATGTGTGTGTGCGTATGTGCGTATGTGTGTGTGCGTATGTGCGTATGTGTGTGTGCGTATGTGCGTATGTGTGTGTGCGTATGTGCGTATGTGTGTGTGCGTATGTGCGTATGTGTGTGTGCGTATGTGCGTATGTGTGTGTGCGTATGTGCGTATGTGTGTGTGCGTATGTGCGTATGTGCGTGTGCGTATGTGCGTATGTGCGTGTGCGTATGTGCGTATGTGTGTGTGCGTATGTGCGTATGTGCGTGTGCGTATGTGCGTATGTGCGTATGTGTGTGTGCGTATGTGTGTGTGCGTATGTGCGCACGCGCGTGCACCTGCGTGCGCACTGGATATTTCAAAAAATTAATAAATACAATCCATTTATGTAGCTGGATATTTACAGAAGCCGTTTAGATTACGCACCTTGCAGGCGTGCAGTTACTGCGCCAGACAGCAGATGCAGCTCTGATTGCGAATGGCCCAGGTAGGGTGCAGGTGCCCAATCGAACGGCAACAGCGGGGGGGGTAATGCTCATGGTAAACCCATTAGTTTTTACCCTTGTTCTACCCTCTACCTCCATCCTGGTGTGTGCTCTGAAGACGTGTTGGGGACATGCAGACCAACGTGCACCGGAACCTTCGCAGTGAAACCATGGTAACAGCTGAAGCAAATGTGACGGCAGGACTGGAGTGTATGGACCCTGGGTATGGACCACAAGGCATTTTGGGAAAAGCAGCAGGTGTTTTAGCAATCAAGGTGAGGATCTGGGAAAGGACTGGGAATCTGGGAAAGGATGAACTCCCAGACGTACCACTGGCTTCCGCTTTATATTTAAACTTCCTGTTCCCACAACATAAGGCACACACACACACACACACTTACATACCACCACCCTCACCCCACCTTTCCAATCCTCCAGCTCTGTGTTTAAAACTGCAATAGTGAACACATGGGCGTGAATAAAGTTTGTTCATTTGCGGCATTTAAAACAAAATCCATATGGGTTCACCCCTCGAGAGAAACCCCCCAGGCATTCATCGGAAACTGCTGCCGCTCCATAAACATGGGCTCCTTTACAGCATTAAATGAGATCAATAGTTTTTCAAATTCATCCCGGAGTAGTTCTACTGATCAATGCAGTGGGCCCAGACTTCTACAGTGTTCCCATTAGTTATTCTTCTCCTGCCGTGCTCTGCGAATTTCCGTCCGCGGGTGTGTGTGTGTGCGTGCGTGCATGCACACCTCCCTCAGACCAACAAGGAGATCCTTCCAGGGCGGCGCTGATTAAGGTTCAGCACAACAAAAGCAAATACTCCCCCATCGCTTCTGCCAATAACCTTCTCAAAGTATCCAAATTACTCTGACTCACACAGATTATATTATTTCACATAATCCGTTTATACAGCTGGATATTTCCTGAAGCAATTCAGGATAGATACCTTTCTCAAGGGTACAACAGCAGCGCCGTTTTTCTTATTGTGACTTGTTTCTCATTGTTCGAGAAACGATCGACACTTTCAGAGTCCGATCACAGCGTGACCGGGCCAAGACGGCCGAACAACAAAAGAAGAAGAACGTCGAAACAACCACAAAAGCATACAAGCTCTTGGCGTTGAACATTTAAAAGAACATTTTAAAAGGGCCTAGTGTGTAAACAACACCTTGATACAATATCCCACTCTCGTACAACAGGTAAGCCAACACACTAAGGAACACAATATGTCCACACAGGAAGTCCCTGTGTCCCCCACAGGAAGTACAGGGACGACGTTTATGAAGCCACGGTGGTCTCCCACGGGGCGGCCTGCTGTTACCCAGAATGCCTCAGCGCAGAGGCTCAGATGTGTTTATCTGGCCGAGGTGAGAACTCTGGCATTTTCCATTTTCACTTTGCAAAAGACAAAGGACAAAAGTAAACAGACACGAGACAAGGCAGCCGGGTGTTAATCAGCGAGTTTCATTAAGAGGTGATACTCAACGTGCTTCCTTTTCTCCCGTGTCACTCATCGTAGATACTTCAAACGGAGCGCGTTTCTTTGCGGCACAGAAATTAGTTTTTTAAAAACTGTGAAAGAAAAAAGAAAATCAACTGAATATTAAATGGACGAGAAATGTAAAAAAAATAAATAAAAGGATAAAAAAACAGCGAGAGGCACCTGAGTAATTGTTGATATTCTTGCCTTCAGCCACACTAATTTAACCCTGCATTAATCCTAGAGTTTTCCTGCAAGGCTGCCTGGCTAAAATGAATGAGCAAATGAATTACTCAGAACAGCACAACATAATAGGGTCAAAGTGGTCCGGTCTATTTGACATGTGGAATGGTGCTACACAATCAAACCACGGTCCACAAAATATTAAGTCATTTTTGGGTTCATGATATATTTATATAATATAACTATCGCTGTCATTAAATTGATAAAGATGCCACAGACAGAGGCAGGGGATAGAGAGGGTTCTGGGTAATGCCCAATCCATCTGTTGATTTTTTTTTTTTTAGTCTGGGAACAGTTTTGTAATGTATAGCCTCACAAAACTTACCAAACAGCATTACAATATGATGCTGACCAGATTACAGTCGAATAAACGTATTTACCGAAGTGACAAACATTCACACAAAGTTATCCGTCTTGCAATTCAACCTACGGTCTGTTTCTGTCCCAGATTCAACCCTGTAGATGCCACATGATATACAAATTTATCACCCTCATACCCTTGCCCTGGATATACAAACTGGCTGTTACAAATCAGGAGAGGCATCATCCAATAGCCTCTCCTGATTTGTGATGTGCACAGCTTTCACCATTACTGGTCTATGCAGCCTCAGCATGCAGTGATGGAGAGAGAATGTTACTGCATACTGGTACTGTTTCATCATCATGCTGGAATGCTTAAGAATTAAACATCCACTGTGATGTCATCAAATGGGGACACAGCCAGGGTGGTGCTGCTCCCCTGATGTTCTCACCCTGCGGGTGTGTCCCAATACTCCCAATACATCCTCCCCTCCTCTGTGCCCCGGAAACCGATCTTTGTATCTAATCTAATGTTGCCGATCACATATTAATGGTTACATATTAAGTAATGTCTCGATGCAAACTGCAATATCAGGTACACTGTATACTGTACATGCAACTACTTGTAACGTACAGGCTGTTTTGCATACTTCCTTGTAGGAGATGAGTGGAGGGGACGAGCGGAGGAAAGGAGGCGAGGAGAGATGTTGGGACGCACCCTGCATCACAGACAGAGAGGACAGAGCTACGGCATTAAACCACATCTTTTCTTGCGCAGCAAAGATAACGAACATAACAAAAGTCCCGAATCATTTTAAAATGTGAACAATAAGGGAGGGGTGCTGTGGGTGTGGCCTATCTGATATGTTCTTGGGTCACATGACCAGCCAATCACTTTTATGATTCTGTCGCTCTACAGGGAGGATTTCTGTGGAGAGTTGCATGGTCTGACAAAAAACACTACCAAAGGTCGATTAGAGATCAAACGTCTCCTAGAGACCGTTTCAGTTACACTAAACTAATACCACATGGCTTAAAAAACATGCCCCGTAATATTTTTATTTCAAGATTAATTATGTCTTAATTAGGCATAGTGCTTTCATCTGGGTGGATACTATCTGAGGTTATTTTCTGTGAGGTTTATAAATAAACACACCTGATGTTCTACAATGTAATGCTTCACTGATCTGGACTGTTTTGCCTTTTTAGTGCATATGATTTCCAAGAAACTGCCAGTGCATATGTTTGTAATAACTAGAGGAACAAGTTTTTCGCCCACCTGCAAAATTACTGTTCATAGGAGATATTGATGTGAATCAGTACAATTACTCTGACTAATGGGCCCATTTAAAATTTCAGAAAAACTAAAGAAAACTAAAACGCAGCGTGTGCTCAATTAGTTGCAACCCTCTTTGTCTGTCCAACTATTGGATGTTGGCCCTTGGTGCTCTGCAGAGCTGGCAGTTCATCGAGGTCTAAAGAGAAAGAGAAAGAAAAAGACTGAAATTCTGTGGTACAGTTTCACTTCCGATGAACCTGAGTGAACGCAGCTCTGCCCTCAGAGATACGTTTATTGCCGGGTTTGGATGTATAATGAAAAAGTACGGGGTAGAAAAGTAATAATGGAATAATCTCGCTGCACCAAACTCTATAGCTCTCACCCACAGTGGCAGTCTGTCTCTACGTTTCACATCCTTCCTGTTTTCTGTCTTTGATGCCTTATTTGGACGCACATACTGTGCTCGGTAGATTCAGAGCTTTTAGTAGATCTTTCTCTGCCAGCTAGCGAGTACTTATGAGCCCATTTGACACAAGGTTTAACCCTTTCAAGCTCAGAGGCCAAGAACCCTTTAAAGTGAAGGATCACAAATATTCCCGTCACGTGGCGCTGTCATGGCAACATGTAGTCCAGCTGTCTCTCGTGTTCGTGTTTGTTCATTTGAATGTATTTTGTTGTGTCAGGCTTTTGTCTTTTGTTTTTTTCATGCACTGTGTGTCTGTTGTGGTGTGGGGAGGCGGGCTGGAGATTTTTCGGGGCACTCCTGCTGCTTGTTTTGATGATATTGGCAAATTGTCTAGTCGGGATAATTGTGTTTGTGGTCGTCACCATGGAGACACATTCGCAACATATGCTCGGGAATGTCTGGATCTGCAGCAACAAAGTTTACCATCGCTCTTCACCGGAGTTGAAGATGTCGGGACTGATCCGGGAGTGCAGGCGGTCTTCAAAGGGCATCCATGGAAGGGAAGGAGAAGATGGTGCGGGGGAGGAGTGAGGCGATGAGTGGGAAGGATGACGCAGTTCGGTGCTCCGTTTCGACAGTGTACAGAGGCCGCAACATGGAGGCGGAGTTTGTGTGTTGGACTGCTAAATGACACTGGACATCTCGGGACAGCGGGGGCTATTCTTAATCATGGCTGTATTCAACTTTAATTCACTTAATTTGATATTGAATGTCTTTATTTGGTGTGTTTGTTTGTGTGTTGTGGGTCTGCCCCACTGTCTATGTATTTTTTATTGTTGCTGGTGGCTACAACTGAAGTTCCTTAAAGGGAAAATAAAAGTTATTCTATTCTATATGTAATGAGAATGTTCTCAACTGAACATTCTAATGCTGATGTAACAAATCAGTATGACTAGTAATTGAATGCAATGGAGTTCTAGAACATTGACTTAAAAAAAAAAAACATTCCAAAAAACTCTTCAAAGAGTTGAACTTGATTCTGGGGGGGCCGCTGTGTATGCCGCAATTACAACGCCTGAATTGTAGCGAGCTGTCAATCCTTCTTAATTAGACACTTCTAATGTCTACTGTGGGCGCGGCCAGTGAAACAGCCGACAGTCATGTGCCACTGGCCCCACCCATTGCAAGGTAGTGTGTAAACAAGAGTGTTTAATATGCAGATCACTACTAAACAAGGATTGCCGAGTGACTGTGAAGTGTGAACACATCATAATCTGTCTGCCCGAGGAGACTAAACCCAAGACCCTACACTGCAGAAATGAAAGCCAGTGTCCTAAACAATGCTGGTTTTCCAAGAGATGGACCCTAAAGAAAAGCAAACTGCTAGCTGTCCTTATACTGTACATCACACTAGTTCATATGGAAGCACAAATATATGGCCATCAGGATCCAATCTGGGAACATTCATATACAGATCCTTTCCAAAAAATTTGAATATCATGGAAAAGTTTTTTTTTTTCCATAATTCCATTCAAAAAGTGAAACTTTCATAGATTATAGATTCATTACACACAAAGTGAAATATTTCTAGCCTTTATTTGTTTCATTTTTCATAATTTTGGCTTACAGCTCCAGAAAACCCCCAAAACAGTATTTCAAGAAATTAGAATAGTGTGTCGAAAATCAGCATTTACTTCAGTTATTTCAGAGAATGAATGTTTTAGACTGAGTGTCACACTATCATCTAATTTACTCAAAACACCTGCAAAGTTTATCTCAGTTTGGTTCAGTATGGGGAAGACTGCAGACTTGACAATTGGCCAGAAGACCATCATTGACACCCTCCAGAAGATGGGTAAGCCACAAAAGGTCATCGCTAAGGAGGCTGGCTGTTCACAGAGTGCAGTGTCCAAGCATATCAATAGAAAGTTTAGTGGAAGGGAAAAATGTGGCAGGAGAAGGTGCACAAGCAAAAGAGATGACCGTAGGCTTCAGCGGATTGTCAAGCAAAGACGATTCCAAAATTTGGCGGAGATGCAGAGGGAGTGGACTGAGGCTGGAGTCAGTGCTTCAAAAACCACCACGTACAGACGTATCCGGGACATGGGCTACAACTGTCGGATTCCTCGAGTCAAGCCACTCCACTCATTCTCTGAAAATAACTGAAGTAAATGCTGATTTTCGACACACTATTCTAATTTCTTGAAATACTGTTTTGGGGGTTTTCTGGAGCTGTAAGCCAAAATTATGAAAAATGAAACAAATAAAGGCTAGAAATATTTCACTTTGTGTGTAATGAATCTATAATCTATGAAAGTTTCACTTTTTGAATGGAATTATGGAAAAAAAAAAAACTTTTCCATGATATTCTAATTTTTTGGAAAGGATCTGTATATATTTTTTTAATTGTGTTATTGTGTGCTTGGAAAATCTATTTTCATTCCCACATTTGAAAAATAAGAGAAAGAGGAAGGAGAGAACCCACCTAAAAAACCCACGAGGTGACGATAACGGTCCTGTTCCGGTTTTCCGTGATTAGCGAACTCGCCAGGTTTACTGAAGAACCCTCCACACGCACACGCATCCTGTTTCTGTAACGCTAAACATGTCACAGTAACTCTGTGCCCATCCAACGATGAAAGGCTCACAGCAATGAAAAGTGACATGTAATAACAAAGTGATCAGAGGTTTCGAACCTGAACTGATTGAATCGTTCATTTCTAATCAGGCTTTAAATTGACATCAACCGAACAGAACAAAGTGCAGACAAGACACATTAGACTCAATCCAGGGGGGAAAAAATCCCCTGAAAAGGGGGATTGTTACTATCCTGGCATGCTTGTTAATCATGCGTAGGAATCCAAAACAGGCAGCCAGTAACAAAGTAAGTCATCCGCGGTTGTAGGTCAACAGCTGCTATTGATTCCAACACAGCAGTGTGCCATCGCAACCTCAGATATATCCCAGCTTTTGATCAAACAGATTGCTGTATGAATCTTCAGCTGGCTCCTGTGCTGTTCTTTGAATTGAGACGTGATTCACCGACATGGAATCGCTTCCAGACAACGATGCTTATCGCTGCCCAGATGGCTCGTGCTTTAGTTGGATGTAACACTTGAAAGCTAGACCCTCAGAAGTCCGTAGAAAGTATGCATGTCTTCACAAGTATGCATTCTTGTGATGGATGGAGTTAACCACTTTGCAGAGTCGATTTCGGAAGGAATTGAGTTCTCTTCATGTCATAATTCATTGGTTCACTTTTTTTTTCTTACAGGCTCACTTTCTCGCCATCTTGGCCTCGGCCTGGTTAAGGAACTGCATTCAGAACACTATCACTCCAGCGCGCATTAATTTAGAAAAGCAGGAGTGATCTGCAAAGCATCATGGGTCGCCGTCCTCCCCCCTCCAAATCGGGGCTGTGTCCGAATCAGTGCCCTTCCATACTATCACTTGTTGAGTACACTGCATGAGAAATTTTTAAGTAGGCAACATTTTCTCTAAATGTAGTGTACTTAAAACCCCCAGCTTTTTTCTGGGGTTTCGCTGAGTATATTTGGGAATTGGGAGCATACTTTTCAGGAAGTAAACAAACATTTTCCTCCCATAAATGTGACGCACACAGCTTTGCTTCAACTTCAACAACAACTACATGTGAGTATGGCCACGCAAAGGCAGGACGACGTCCACAGTGCGGTCGGAAAATAGTATGGAGGATATTTTTTGCATACTCCATGTCGCATACTAAACACTATGCAGTAAACAGTATGCAAATAAGCTCTGATGGAGTCCTTGCACGTGACATTCCACTTCCTGATTTCTTTTAACATACCATTCTTTCTGATTTTAAACCAGCAAAAAAATATAACCAGTTGTATTTCACTAATACTTTACATTATATTACATTATAGGCATTTAGCAGACGCTCTTATCCAGAGCGACTTACACAACTTTTTTTTTTTATTCTTTTTTTTTTAATCATGTTTTACATATTATCCATTTATACAGCTGGATATATACTGAAGCAATTCAGGTTAAGTACCTTGCTCAAGGGTACAACGGCAGTGTCCTACCTGGGAATCGAACCTGCAACCTTTCGGTTACAAGGCCAGTTCCTTAACCATTATACTACACTGCCGCCCAATAATACTCCCTATTATTCAATTTAAAACTTTCCTGTCCTGTTTGCATATTTTTGATCTTTCAGAAAATGAGTGAATTAGTTGCTAGAAAATGGGTTACAAATAGCAGTTTTCCAAAAAAGAGAGGTACATTACTAAGAAACAACACATTACATTATCAAACAGGCTTACGCAGTCTGCTCCTACTAAGAAACAACACATTACATTATCAAACAGGCTTACGCAGTCTGCTCCTACTAAGAAACAACACATTACATTATCAAACAGGCTTACGCAGTCTGCTCCTACTAAGAAACAACACATTACATTATCAAACAGGCTTACGCAGTCTGCTCCTACTAAGAAACAACACATTACATTATCAAACAGGCTTACACAGTCTGCTCCTACTAAGAAACAACACATTACATTATCAAACAGGCTTACACAGTCTGCTTGTTTATATTTTATATATTACAGATGAATAACATCATTACTGGTTAATTACCTTGATCAGAGATTCAATAGCTAGTAATAATATCACTAGTGCTACTGGGAATCAGACCTACAGCCTTTAGCGTGCAAGCACAGTTTTAACAGTGCTAGCACACTTCAACTTTGTTTGAAAAACCTTTGTCTGAACTTTTACTTGGTCAAAATCCTTCTCCAAGGTAACTTGCAGATCTTGGAATTTACATATCTATTTTCACATCCTGATATTTGCAGAAAGCAGTAGAAAGTCACAGTCAGTCTTTTACATGTACTGTTCGAGGATCTTTACAAATGAATCAAAATCAAAAAATGGAATTGTAGGTTTCTGTGATGCTGAGAAGGAGAGTGGAGGAACTTGTGGATTTAGTTTTAATAATACATATTAACAAATTATTTTTGTTGTTTATTTGTGTATTTTGGGAGTGGGGTGGAATGTGTGATGAGGAGTGCTGGAGTCATTCTCGTCAGCACTCCTCATCGCTTTTTATTTTTCCATCTCTCCATCTCTCTCTCTCTCTCTCTCTCTCTCTCTCTCTCTCTCTCTTTCTCTGTCTCACCACACCTCTCACAGTGCCACAAGTACTTTCTTCCCTTTTTGACACTAAATTTTGCCTGAGTTTTTTTATTCAGTCGTCTTCATAAGATTGTCATGGTCGCTGCCATGCTGCTGATCATCTACTATTTGTTGTTATTTTGTCTTTTTATTTTTTATCTCATCCTCAGATTTTGCAAACTTGTGGACACTGAGTTTATGATCCAGGAAATGTATAGATTTACCTGTTCCACATACAGGGACAAAATATCAGAAACACCTACAAAAGCTGAATATCTCGTAACTGATAACGAGTAGGCCCACTTTTTGCCTTCAAAACAGGGAAGTAGTGTGTAGTGGGATATTGGCCCATTGTTCAAGAAGGACAGTCTCCAGTTCTTTGAGGGATGAAGGAGGTGGAAATCTAGTTTGCACTCTGCACTCCAGAACTTCCCATAAAGGTTCATTTGTGTTTAGATCTGGTGATTGTGCAGGCCATGGAAGGCATTTGATGTCATCCTTGTGTTCTTGGAACCATTCTTTAATGTTTTTAGCAGTGTGTATGGGGGCGTAATCATGTTGGAATATGGGGACATCATGAGGGAACAGTGTTTGCACCATAGGGTGCACCTGGTCTTGTACAGTGGTTTCATATTGCTTGCCCCTTACACGTCCATGGAGAGCAATCATTGGACCCAATGCGTCCCATGAAATGGCTGCCCATACCATTACAGGACCACCACCAGTTGGCAACAGACATTGTGGATTGAATGCCTCCTTAGGCTTTCTCCAAACATAAACCCGTCCAGATGTATTAAAAAGAGTAAAAGATGACTCATCAGACCATATCACTTTTCTCCATTGCTCAGGGGTCCAGGTTTTGTGTTCCTTACACCATGTTATGAGTTTTTGTGCATTAGCCTTAGATACAAATGGTTTCCGAATGGTGGCCCTGCCATATATACCAGCTTTGTGAAGCTCACAACGTACTGTTTTTGTTGAGACTAGTTCAGATATGGATTGAATCAATTCTGTGGTGATTTTTTGAGCTGTAGTTCTGTGGTTATTAGCAACTATTCTACCAAGTGTCCGTCTGTCCCTGTCAGAAAGCTTTGACTTGCTCTTGTTCTTTTTTGCTGATGCTGTTTTTTGGTGTTGGGCATATGTTGTCATAATTGTTGACACGTCCCCTTGCCACCTTAGATAATTTTGCCGTTTTTGTGACCGACGCACCCTGCAATTTGGGCACCAAAAAAAGTCGCACACTCTAATATTTTGTTGGACCGCCTTTAGCTTTGATTACGGCGCACATTTGTTGTGGCATTGTTTCGACAACCTTATGCAATGTCACAACATTTATTTCCATCCAGAGTAGCATAAGTTTTTGGCTGAGATCTTGTATTGACGACGGGAGAGTCAAACCACTCCGTAAAGTGTTCTCCAGCACATCCCAAAGACTTTCAATGGGGTTAAGGTCAGGAATCTGGTGGCTAATTCATGTGTGAAAATGATTCATCATGCTCCCTGAACCACTCTTTCACAATTTGAGCCCAATGAATCTTGGCATTTTCATCCTGGCATATGCCCATTGATGGGATAACCTGGTCATTCAATACATTCAGGTACTTCGCTGACTTCATTTTATTGCTGCATAATGTTGCTGAGCCTAGACCTGACCAACTGAAGCAACCCCAGATCATAACACTGCCTCCAGAGGCTTGTACAGTGGGCACTATGCATGACGGGTGCAATGGCGACTTTTTTTTTGGCCGGGCAGTGTATTTGGCCCCTTTGAAACTTTGTTAGTATCCTCATCTTGCTTTGCAGACTTACCTGGCAAAGTGCTGCTGGTTAGACCTCTTTTTATTCAAATTAAGGAATCACCTGTGTAGATGCATTTGTAATTGTGGTTTAGATCTGCGCAAAGGGGTTAATTTGATTGACAGCGAGTTGTTTATGACAATGACATCACAGGGACTTGAGTTTCTCCAAATATAAAAAGGTCCATTGCACTGGCTTGTTACTGGCACATGAGGCATTAGAGAACAGCCAGGAATGCTCACACATTTCACGTCGAAACTGAAGACAGTGTCACATTCAGTATGTAAACTTGGCTTGTCATCTTAGCTCATTATCAGCGTTTTGTGACTATTTCCCTTGCCACAGCCAGCAATATAAAATTAGCTGTTTTTATTATTTATTTATATTTCTTTTATCGAGTCCACACAGTATGAGTGCTGTCATGACACTTTATCAGGGAGAAGCAGATGATTACCTTGCGCTGTGTCACTGTGGCCACCGTGTATCTCTTCTCTGGTTTGACTCTGGTGTTGCCTCGTCTAGTGAGGTCATCACCTGACATGGCCATCTGCAGCATGCTAATGACAGCTGTTTCCTGCCCCCCCAAACCCTCCACCCCCCACCCCACGCACATACACCCAGTGAGTCTGCATGTCATTATGGCCCCAGCGTTTGAATGTCACTCATAAGTGGCGAGGGCGGGGCATAGTGACATGGGGACTCTATGACCCCCCCCCCATGCCTCTGCTGGGTACTGGCCTTTGCAACACCCCGGCAACCTTTTTAGATGCCAGTGATGATTGACTAGCTAATAGATGAGCTCACACTTTGTTCACATCGTTTTGAGATTGGTCTTTTTTGTTAGGTAATTTTTATTTATTTTTTTATTTTTATTTTTTTTTTCTTCTCTACCAATCCCCGCTTAACTGGATGGGAGACCTCCTGGGAAAGCAAGGTTGCTGCTGGAAAAGGTGTTGGTGGGCCAGTAGGGGGCACTCTTCTCTCTGGACCAAACGGAAAACGCTATGCCCCAGCACAGTGATGGGGGCACTGTGCTGCTGTAACCTCACAGAGTCTCACAAACAGCCATTTCTGATGAAAAGCAAATGCAACTTAACGGGTAAATGCTACACTTTATCTTGTAGGGCGGGGTTGGACTACATAGTTCCCGTATATACCTTTACCTGGACAAAGCAGAGCATTCCAGACATAAGTGATAAGTCTTTTCCTCTCTCACTGACTATCAGGAAATGAAAATATACTTAATGACAATTTCTAGTGCACTCACACTTGTCAGAAAACATGCGGGAGCAAGCCGCGTTATAATGTACCGCGTTATTCAAAGATTAATATTAATCAGTCCGAAGTGGCCAGGAGTTCTTTCTTTCTATATTGACAACGAAAGAAGCCAAGTTATTACTCTCGTTAGAAACACGACTGTCAAAAAGGTATACAGTACTGTGCAAAAGTCTTAGGCACCCTAGAATTTTTATATATTTTTTTCTTAGATGTTTATTTTTTGTCTTCTGCATTAGTATGTCAGTAGAAAAACACACACAAAGATTTCAAAACATTTATTTTCCAAAAATTGAATTGAACTCTTCAGTGAAAAGATGAACAAGGAGTTCTGTAACAGATGGTATGGCCTCCACAGAGCCCCGATCTCAACACCATCAAGGCTGTCTGGGATTACCTGGACAGACAGAAGCAAGCGAGACAGCCAAAGTCTGCAGAAGAACTGTGGCAAGTTCTCCAAGATGCTTGGAACAACCTACCAGCTGATTTTCTTATAAAACTGCACGTCCGTGTACCTAAGAGAACTGATGCAGTTTTAAAGGCAAAGGGTGGTCACACCAAATATTGATTTGATTTAGTTTTTTACTGTTTACTGCTTTTTATAGTCAATTGTTTGATATTTAGAAACTTTTCATTTCATTATTCTTGAAAGCATCTTCGCTTTTACAGAATATTTTCACATGTGCCTAAGACTTTTGCACAGTAGTGTATATATATACTGTATATATATTTATCTAGGTTGCTCATCGGTTATGCTGTACTGCCATCTACTGGCTAGTTTTCGTGTTGCAGTGGGTTTGGTTCTGACCGTTCTGATAGCACCTCGTTAATTGTGAGAACTATTGAAAATAGCTGGAATTATGTTGGATTGTGAATCGTGTGCCCACTTCATTCATCCACAAAAATGGAGGTCGAAAGAAATAATAAAAGTGAGCCACAGTTCAAAGGATGACCTCGACAGCTGTTAAACGCTTTTATTCATACAAGTATCCTATTTTGATCAAGTTGTTTCTCGATGTTCATTCAGAAACATGCCACTCACTCACTGTCACAAAATACCAGTCCGTGTTGCTATTACCAGCAGACAGTTATTCGCTGCTAAAACTAATAGCCTGACTATTTCCTCCGATGTATAGGAACGCAGAACGCTCGTTCATAGTTCTGATACAAGTACCAAGATACACATTCTCAGTCAATTTTAATTTGGCAAGAATAGCCACCAAAGTAAAGCTAGTTTCTTATGAACAGTTTCAAGCATAGTAAATAAATTAATTCAATTTCTTGAAAAGCACAAGACTGAACACCATAATGCGCATCTCTGCAGACTTTGGCCGCATAAGTTTCAGTTGACTGGACGTCTGTAGTTCACCTCCGGCTCCGCCCGCTGTAATGGGCTGTCCTCCGATCTAACAGAAAATCACTTGTGTTAACCTTCCTCCAGTGTTCGTTGCTACCCCCCTTACTTTAGTGTTCCCGGCCAAATTTGACCGGTCGGTTTTAATTGCTCTTATATTAACAGAAAAACCATGAATCATCACCAAATTTTTTTAAACACCTTTTAAACTGTTAAACAATGTAATCAATTAGTGGTTAACATGAGGAATTGCAGTGAATATACAAAGAACACACTGAAAATGTGTAAATAAAAATTTAGCCTCTCTGACAGTCGCTTACTCATTGTGCTCAGAGTAAAATAAGATCAAGAAAGCTTTATATATAGGGTCTGTGAAAAGGTATGATGCATTGGGATAGGCACATAAACACAAGAAAGAGACAAGCAAACTTCAAAATTCTTATAACAAACACAAATTGTTTTGTCTTGTGTGGTTCACCTGGGCACATACAGTAAGTTAATTGAGAACCAAGCCCGTGTGTGTGTGTGTGTGTGTGTGTGTGTGTGTGCGGGCAGGAAGGAGTGGGTGGGGGTGAGGGGTTATGGTTGTGGATGTGTGGGTCGGTGGGTGTGTGTATGGGGATGTTTTCCATCTAGATGAACATAATATAGTCTTACCCATTAATTTCCTATGGCGGTCATTTTTGACCGGGAACACCACAGGTGTAACAAAGTTGAATAAACCACTCAAAATTTTATGAAAGTGGTGATCAGCTTTTTTTACATGTTCAAATGTCTAGTGTGGAGGATAACATACAGTCTTGAGACAATCAGATGGAAAATACAATATTTATGGTTTAGGAAAGTTTTAAATCGGTCAGATTTGACCCAAACACAATAGGAGGGTTAAACAAAACTGTTTACCCTTAGCTTTCATTGACGGTTTTATTTCCTTGTAATTAAGTACACGTCCATCATGCTGGCCTACGTTTAGTATGCTTTTCCTGAGTAAAACAGTGACACATTGTTTAGCAACAAACGAGCAACAGGCCCTTATGCAAAGAAATGCAAAATATTGGACACAGCTCCTCAAATTTCTTCCACAGTGCACCATCGATTCACGTTCTCGGCCAATGTTGTCTGGCAGGCGCAGTCACCAGCGTCTCCAGCCCCCCCTCCACTGAGAATGTACTTCCTGACCAACTGCATAGCATACTTTTTGTTGTTTTGTAGAAAAAAACACTAAACGCAATGGTCTGCAGAGGTGGAAATCCAGGGGACATAAAGTGAAAGTCCTACCATGTGTTTCTTCCACGCATAGACTCAGTCAGCTGATGTCACTAATTAGTTCTACCTCCTAACTGAAGAATTACGTTAATTAGCAAATCCAGGTGATTGGAGCAAAATACTGGGGAGGCATTGGGCGTGTTCGGCTAGAGCCGATTTACGTCATATCTGCGTCGGTCTGCGTCGGACTGCATCGGAAACTGTCCAAGATGGCAGAAAAGTCGGTGCTGTGTGAACTAAGGCGGAAATGACAACAGGAGGTTAAGCAAGGCGCCTTAGCAGCGGTGCAGCCGCTCTCGGGCGCCTTCATCAACATCGCCGCGCCTTCAAACAAACCAACAACAGCATTGGTTAGAGTGCGAGGAGAGAGATGTGTTTCGTCATGACACACGCGGATCGTTTCACAATATCGCCACCTATCTCGGCGTATTGATTCTACTCTAAAAAAAAATCTTAATGAAATTTACCACTCCCTAAGTGTTCAAACACCGGGATAAGGGTTATTTATTAAATCCTACAATGTAATAGCAGTATTTTCCTCTTTCCCTTCTCTGTTCTCTTTTCTATTTTCACAATGAATATTTATTCCGTTTTTTCTTATTATTGCTTTATTTTAAAATATTTTTTTTATATAATACAATCCTTTATTGTTTTTCAATTAATGTGATTTTGTTTTGTAAAGTGAGCTTCTAGCATAAGCCCTGTAGGGTTTCCAACCTCTCTGGCATATTTCTGTAAATGACTATGACTTGCATTTGTTCTTTATTCATGCAAATACATAAATATGTGTTTTGAGAGTGTGGGATTGACTAACATAAGGTCGCTACTCTGGTTATTATTGAAGTACGAATGCAAAAAGTACAATATTGGTAATGCTACATAAACAAATTAAGTTGCCAATTCTCATTCTTGACTGCTTCTGTAATCCATCTGCCTTGAGATAAATTAGGAAAAGTTTTTCCTCTAACAGTAGGCCTATATAAAATCTGTTGACTGAACCAAAAAGTGTATGAAGAAATAATAACAAAAAAAGGCCTGTCCAAATATAGGTAACAATGTTTTATTCAATACTTTATTCAACTATATTTGTAATTATACCATATTCTATAGAAAAGTAAAGATTCAACTTTGTTATACGGAGTGGTTTGTTTTTGCAACAGCTTGTTTAAGTGTAAAATCCTAATTGGGACTGTTGTCCAAAAAAGTGTCCTCTCCAGAACATTTGGTGTGACCATATAGAACATAAAGGTAGCACCACCAAATGATAACTCATTAATTTATTTCAAAGTATTTGGATGTCTTTTGATGGGGAAAAAACTGTTACCTAATCAATATTTCTCTTCACCATCCTTGTTATCAGTAAGACAAGATCTTAACGCACTTGTTCCTAGTTCGGAAATGCACTGATGTACGTCGCTCTGGATAAGAGTGTCTGCCAAATGACTATAATGTAATGTAATGAAGGTATGACCTGCTGTCCGTCATTGTGTTGAGAAGTGGAGTTTTCCCTATATCCAGATGGGACAGTGTATCGCCAGACCTCTGCATGTCACATGCCAGCAGAGAGAACCACATACAAACAACACAATGCCATTATAACATGAAGGGTATTAACAATTAAACTATATTAAGCAACACAACCTGGGTACAATGCTGTACATCCATCTTACAAATTGTTGTAAGATTAATGATTGAGATTAAAGATCTAACACTGTTATTATGGCTATGGGTTGATTAGATGTGGGTGGTCTGGTCTCCAGAACAAAACAGATAAATTATACCAGCAATTAAGCAAAGAAATAAACGAAAGGTAAATAAACTGTATAACTATTCCCCTCCACCACCATTCAAGCCACAATGACACAGGGTTATTTCTGTCATTTTGTATGTTTATTGTCAAATCAGAAATATATGAACAATGATTGGTGACAGGTAAAAGGAAGATGGCATGTTGATATTGGAATACATCTTATGCAAATACAATTCTATTTATCCATACATTACCATAACTGGCAAGGAAAATGTCATCTTTCTTGACATTGTTCCCTCAAAACACATAATGACTCCCAGTATCCCAATGTCCCTATATGTACTATATTAGTTATTCATTCATACAAACTCAATTTATCTTGTTAAAGACATTGGATGGCATTCAATTCAATAAGTTCTTTGTCAGGGTCCAAACCTGTTGTCATGTAATTTGAATAAATCATGAACACTGACTTTATGAGTAGCTGAATCATGTATGCTATGTATAATGTTTTAGTGTGAAAATAAATCTCAACAGACTGGTCAAGTAAAGGATATATACAGTGAACAGTGAATATTTGTTTCCCCTGTGTTTTGGCTCTGTACTCCAGCACTTTGGATGTGAAATGATACAATGAATTAGAGGCTAAAGTACAGACTGTAAGCTTTAATTTGAGGGCATTTTCATCCATATTGTAACTGAAGAAGGCTGCAGTACAGGCCTGGCTTAGCATCACCAGTGAAGATACAGAGCATCTGATGATTTCTACAGCTCGCAGACTTCAGGCAGTCCTTGCACGCAAAGGATATGCAACCAAGTATTATTATTTCATAACAACATTATTAATGATTAGGATTAATACACTTTTCATTTATGTCACAAGGAATATCTTCAATGCATTAACATTAACTCTAAAGAAGTCCCATGAAAGAGACATTTCTCAATTATATTGGTACAGATATTCTGCAATAAAATATTCTTTAGAACCACCACTCAAAAGTCTATGAAAACATGCATGTAAGTTATGATACTTAACATAGCTACATTGATTCTCACATTACAATGTATGGCTACCGATGGCTATGATGTCTTCTGGGTTTAGATTAACTAAAATTACATGTCTACCATGTTTGCTAGTCTAAACAGAGATGACAGGTGTAGTTTATGCCATTTCATAAATTGACAGACAAGAAACAACTGAATATGAGCAATAGAACATAAGCAGCCTAACAGGTATGTTACCATAACAGATGACAGCTTAGCTAAATAATTTAGTTATTCGATAATGAAACGGCACCCAGTGCTTTAATTACAATGGCAATTATGGATATTTATTCAAGAACGTTAATAGCAGTTTCACTGTGGAACAATTCGGCGCTTAGCCAAAGTCGCATAGCAAAAGATAAATATTGACTACCCTAACAATACAAGTCATTAAATAATGCAAGTCAGTATTAAAACAACCTTCATTCGTTCTCCTCCATTTCTTCAAGATTTTGAAGTAAAAAGGACATTTCTGTCGCCTCCAAGTCGTCCGCAACAACAAACAACACGGCTAACTCCTCCATATTGTTTTTCTCCCTGCCGGTTTCAGAAACGTCAGAAACGTCCGAAACTGTCCCAGTTCGATCTGCTCAGTGCTCAGGCGTTTGTCATTTCCGCCTGCTCACCGATGTCTACTCGAACACGCCCATTTTACTTTATGTCCCCCTGGATACACCTCTGATGGACTGTGATTAGCTAGGATCACCGCCAGACGTCCCTGGTCCAAACGGACTCAAAGGCGCTGAATGTTGCTGTTGGAAAAAAGACGCCCACCACGCGAAACAGGTCACATGACTGCAAGACAACCGACATGATACAGCGTTATAAATGACTGTGAAGTTTTACAAGTTCAAACTTTCTAGCATGATCTCAAAACGTAAGCGTTTTTACTTCCGTGTACTTGAAATGTCTTCAGAATTTGGAATTGTCAACAACAATACAATGGGCAGCTATGTGATATTTAATTTTACGTAATCAATAGCCTACATATCTAGCTATAAAATATCTGGTTATAAAGCTACGCTATAGCTAAGCTAGCTGGTAACTGTGTCTTGAATGGAATTTCCTGCCAGTGTCGCATAGTGAAATGGATGTTATTTATATAAGCTCTGGGAGTGAGGAAGACTCCGACATAGAGATTGTGAGCGTTTACAAGAACACCAAAGACAAATCAAAAGAATTTGCCAGGCAATGGCCAAGCTTTACACCGGTAAGTAATTTACTAGTCTATTCATGTAAGCCCTTGTCTGACGTTTCACACGTTTCCGTATGTTTGTTATGGGCCGTTTGGCCCGTTTCACAACTTTCAGGCTAACCACATGGGTAACTTTTTTAAACGGGACTAGCGCGGCGAGGTTGTGCTGTGCTGCGGTGACATTTAAAGCAACAAGCCTCCCAGATGGTCTTCTTACCTCGTGTTTTTTAATTTTTTAAAGAGAAGTCGATCAAGGGTCTGTGATCGTGCACAACGGAACAAGTGCTAGAAAAATGAACAAGGGAAAGTTAGCAGAAGGATATTTGTTTATTTTCTATCCAGTATTTTGCATAGGCTAAAGCTCGCTTGTTTGTTGTAACTTTAGGTGATGTCAACTTGACAGGTTTATTTGATTTGTGCGGAGGCTAGAATGCATAGGCTACAGGCCTAGCAGTAGCACAAAAATAAGACCACACAGCTTACATTATACGCCGTGTTAGGCCTATATGTCTAACTAGACACCTGTCAACATCGGGGAACACAAAGCCCGGGAGTTGATTAAAACAAATAGGGTAGCCTAAACAGGATCAACGATGCCCAGGTTGCCCTAGGTCCTAAACAGTATCTTAACGTTGCTTAAAATACTGGAAGTTGACTATAGTTAACGTTAGCAATCTCAAAGTGGTGTTAATTGCATCTCTAGGGACGACGCCAGTGATTAGCTATCTCACATTGTGTCCCACCACCATTGTATGAAGTGCATGTATTTTTACTTTTAATTCAGCTATTTCTGAACAGAGACTGTTAGCTAGTTTAATCATTAATAATTAGCTTGTCGGCTTGGTGCTACGCCGATTTCTGGTCTGTATCGGCTTGTAGCCAACCAGCTGAGCTGATAAGGGGTGTGTGCAGGTTGGTATTATATTTATTGAAATATCTTCTGAGGGCAGCATTGCATGTGATTGGTTGTCTCAGCCATCCAAGCAGCGATGGTTATGGTTAGGGTTACGGTAAGGTTTGCAATGCTGCCCTCAGAAGACATTTCAATAACTATAACACCAACCTGCGGGGGAAAGGGAAGGGCGTGCCGCCAAAAATATTCACCTGATGTGTTGGTACCACAGAGTTCTGTGGTTGGTACCATAGACTGTATACAAATTGGGTTATTACGCTTGTGTAGACTGTCGGTTTATTTTTATTTTGTTTCCACACAGACCCTGAGGTAAAAAAATCCCGGTGTATAGTAGCTAGGCTATTTACAGAGAAGATGTGGAACGTTAACGGAAATTAGCTAGCTAGCTAAATAAATAAATGTTTAACTTTAATAAACATTAATAAACATACAATGTTTATTAATAGTTAACTAACGTTCACTAGCTAACGTTACACTCTCAAAACAGATGTTTTTTTGTTGTTGTTGTTTTTACACTAAGCTAACGTTATAAGGACAAGAAATGTTGTGTTAGGCAAACGTTACTTTCAACAGAGTCCATTTTATTACGCATACATTGTATAAATTGACATAAAATGTTTTGAAAGTAACACAAAAAAGTGTGTTGGATATTAACACATAATTTTTGAGAGTGTAGGCTACCAATGTGATCTAAGTTAGCTACCATTAGCCAGCCGGGTTACTAACTTTAATATACCGGTATGGTTACACTAAGTTACAGTAGCAGTTAGTGTAAAGGCATAGTGAACTTTGTTAGAACATAATGTTGTATAGCTACCTGGCCCCGATGTGAGTCGTAATATTCAAGCTCACCTTCATGACTTTCTCCAGTGGTCAGCAATTGGCTAACGAAGAGTCACATTTTTTTTTCTCTCCATTCACTTCCATTACATGGCGAAACAGGTCTCAAAAGCACACTTTTAGCACATAATCGAATGCAAACAACGCGGATTATGACGATATACAAAATCACGACATCCGGAACCGAGCGTTTGAAAAGATGCTGCGTTAGTAAACAAACCAAGCAGCAAAGAAGCTAAAAACCATTGCCAGTTCTCAGAAAATTGTTCAAAATCAAAATCAATCAATCAAAAATTGTTCTAAAGTTTCAAACGCACGGTTCCGGATGTCATGATTTTGTTGGCCAGTTGCAGACCACTGGAGCAAGTCTTGAAGGTGAACTTATCTCATATCGGGGCCAGGTAGCTATACAACATTATGTTCTCACAAAGTTTACTATGCCTTTAGTGGCCGGTGTTCCGTAGATAAAAGATTCTATAGTTACCACCAGGCCATCTCAATATAAAGTCAAAGATGGGTAAATCAACGTTACTAAACATTTCACGTAAATGTAATTGAATAGATACACATATATATGTGAACATAATTCATTAAACATATATTTTAATTGTAAACGATACATCTGGAAAGAGTGGTTTATTTCTAATTATGAAGAACCTGGAGCTGAATATGCTGTAAGGTTACATGTTAAATATACATACATATTTATGAGTTTAATATGACTACATAATTAAAGATAATTGTGGGATAACACTAGTTTTCGTCAATCTTAGGTTATAGTAAAAATGGATTGAATACCATTATAGTTACTTGAAATAATAAACGTAGCTAACAAAACTAGAATATTGCGTTAGTTAATACTGCCCATATTATGTTGAAATAGCCAATATATTGAAGACGTCAACATTGTACAAACTGACTCTGTGTAAAATAAAGTTGCAGAAGATTGTGTGTGAGGAGATTTTTACAGTTTCATTCTCTTTATTTGTCCCAGCCTTACATTGACCTTACAGATTCTTCCTGGGAGCCACTGCAGAGGCGGAACCGAAGAAGGGGAAATGGCTCCCCATTGGTCGTACGGGGCTTGAGTGAAAACAGCCAATCAGAAGGCGAGGCAGAACCACTCAGCTCAGGACTAGAACTTGCAACTCCGGTGAGAGAGCGAAAGACACTTTGTCACTCTCCGACAATATCCCGTGGAAAAGGGGACAGGGTTCCAGACTTTCTTGGCAACCTCATCTCGGAAACCTTGGAATGTTCTGTTCGCCAGCCTTCATTGGAACTGAGGGAAGAGCAGAAGCCTCAGGACTATTTGGATAGCAAGTCTTGGAGTTTTCCCTTGAAATCTCACTGCCAATCTGCCTCCGAGAATCTTTTAGCGAAAGACGAAATTCCAGGATCTCCACTCTCTACTATTTCAGAACCTGCTTGGATCTCGCAGATACACAAAAGTGAGCAGAAGACTCCAGGATGTCCAAAACCTCAGATTGTCACCCCTAACCTTTCAGATGAAATGCCAGTTTCTTCTGTGGCATCATCGTGGCTGGAGTACAAAATGGATGATGCAGTACAAGACGCTGAGGCGAAGGTGAGGCCTTTGTCCGCAGAAGGAAGTTTAGGTGAGACTGAGAAAGACTTCCCAAACTACTCCAATGTCACTTCTCCGCAGAGCCCCTTCAGTACGTATTTCTGCCCCAGTGAGATAGACCTGATGCTGCACTCCAACACAACGCAAAATGGCTCCCCATGGGGCGTGGAGGGCTTGAGTGATAACGGCCAATCAGAAGGCAAGGTGGAACCACCCGGCTCATCACTAGAACTTGCAACCGCGGTGGGAGAGCGAAAGACACTGTGTCACTCTCCGACAATATCCCGCGGAAAAGGGGACAGGGTTCCAGACTTTCTTGACAACCTCATCTCGGAAACCTGGGAATGTTCTGTTCGCCAGCCTTCACTGGAACTGAGGGAAGAGCAGAAGCCGTGGGACTATCTGGACAGCAAGTCTTGGAGTTGCCCCTTGAAATCAGAGGCAAAGGTGAGGCCTTTGTCCGCAGAAGGAAGTTTAGGTGAGACTGAGAAAGAGAAGAGCAAGGAGCCAGGAGATTTGGGAGCCGGCTTTCCAGACTACCCCCATGTGACTTCTCCTCATAGCTCCTTCAGTTCGTATTACTGCCCCAGTGAGATAGACCTGACGTTCTACTCCAACAGCAACAGCACGCATGAGTCACTGGACGGTGTGTCCGTGTGTAGCCCAGCCCTGCCCCCGACCCCGCCCACCCCCTCTTATTACCCAATCGGAGACCATCTCCAGGAGGATTTAGTCTGCAGAGCCTCGCCCAACAACGGGCTGCCTCGAGCAGAGGTCTTGAGTGACAGGCAGCTCAGTAGCCCGCCTCCACCCTCACCCGGGGCCTACCTTCAGTTTTCAGAGTCTGAGCAGTCACCGCCACTGCTTTTGAGCCCCAGGTCTGTGTCCCCGACCTCTACTGAGATACTCGCCAGCGACTCATCTGATTGGCAGGAGGATGACGCCGAGCTGACGGACGACTGCCCTCCCAGCCTCCTCGGTAGTGTCTCCCCCTCTAGGCTCCCCGCCAGCGGGGAGATGGAACTTGACGCCCCCTGGTCAAACCCAGGAGCGGGGAGCACTGCTGTCAGCGAGGGGGAGGAGCTGTCAGGAACAGAGGCGGAGTCTGGCGCCCGGGAGGCCAGCCGGAAGGACCAGCAGTATGTGTCACGAACCCAGTTAAACAGGCTGAAGCGTTTAATGGGGAGGCCACTACAAGACCTGGTGAGGAGAACTGCATGAACACACACGTGCACACACACGCGCGCTGTCACACATGCTCGTATACGTTCCCATAGCTTGTGCACATACTAAAATACTCACTCATACACACGTGCAAGCATAGACACTACTGTTTCCACACAGACTCTCAAAACACACACATTTTGCACTCGCATGTAATCACACTTGAATACATACACGTCATTCCTCACAAAAAAATGGTCACACATTTGGCCAGACCACATAGATACACTCATAGATCACATCCTGGCCTGATTTAGCCATGGCCCGTGCCGCCACTGGCTTCTTTTGCTTCGGCAGGGCGGAGACGACAGGCCAGAGTCCGTGGATGACGACGTTGGAGAAGAGGATGAGGAAGAGGACCCGGGGCCCGTGGAGCCTGTCTGCAGACAGGGCCTGAGCCTGGTGCAAAGCGCCATGGAAGAGCATTGTCACGAGAGCACACTGCAGCTGCTCTCAGACTTCCTGCACCCCCGCCTCTACCCCCCACCTGACGTGGTGTCCCATTTAATCAGGGGCATTCTGCTGGACCCAGAGAGCAGCCCTGCGCTGGTCCTTCAGGCCTACAGTCTTCTCATGAGGATACAGAAGTGAGCACGTGTATTATTTAAAAAAAAAAAAACTTTAAAAAAACACACATTTTTAAAAACCCATTAAGATTCTTTTCTTTGGCACTGCTGGTGTACAGTGATCAACCAAAACACAAAAGGCCATGAAGACCTCTTTGAATTAGCTATCAACATAGAACTGGCTTTAATTTAGGGGGGGAAAAAACCGCTACCGCATAGCCCACATTTAATTACAAAGGGCGTTGAGGCACTCTTTTAATTAGCTAGCAAGCTAGAACTGGCTGAAGCAGAGGGTGCTCTTTTAACTAATAGGCATCTTTTAATAGAATGAATAGCTTGCTAGCGATATCATAAGGGCCAGTATTCAGAGTAAGACCCATCGCCATAGAAAATTTGTCCCAATTAGTGTGAATCTGTTTTTCACCCTGTAGATTATGGTGATTGTGGAACACGGGGTGTAATGGCAGTTTATCATCGTCCTCTTTAACACAGGCCACAGGTCCAGCTCAGTGGAGCTAACGCTCTTATTCTTATTATCCTCACATTTTCACAACATTTTCATGCTATTGTACGTTTCATCTTATGGTTTTTTAGGGCCATTCACGTTTAGCATCTACGCCAGTGTTTTTATTCAGAGAATGCTCAACATGTGCCACATGTCCCATTTCAGCCTGCAGAAGGCGCTGTTTGAACCAAAAACACTTTTTTTGTACATTGAACCTATGGTCTAGGTCTATGGTTTTATATAGGCTATATTTTTTCTTAAAATTTTTACCTAAAAAATTGGACTAAAGACAGTTGGCCTCACATGCAGGTGGTGATCTGTGATAGCAGGAGTCCGTTTGTTTCTGATGTTTAGTGAGTTTGTGCTTGTCTCTAACCTCCAGAAACCACCCTGCTACAGTGTCCACTGTGCAGTGGGACTGGGATCTCCTGGCCTCTGTCATGGATGAGCGGGTAAGAGCCTTAACACAGTCGCTGAGACCATCAGAAACATCCACAGAGAGCCTTAACACAGTCGCCGATACCCTCAGAAACATCCACCCGAGAGCCTTAACACAGTCACTGAGACCCTCAGAAACATCCACCCGAGAGCCTTAACACAGTCGCTGAGACCCTCAGAAACATCCACCCGAGAGCCTTAACACAGTCGCTGAGACCCTCAGAAACATCCACCCGAGAGCCTTAACACAGTCACTGAGACCCTCAGAAACATCCACCCGAGAGCCTTAACACAGTCACTGAGACCCTCAGAAACATCCACCCGAGAGCCTTAACACAGTCGCTGAGACCCTCAGAAACATCCACCCGAGAGCCTTAACACAGTCACTGAGACCCTGAAACATCCACCGAGAGCCTTAACACAGTCGCTGAGACCCTCAGAAACATCCACCTGAGAGCCTTAACACAGTCACTGAGACCCTGAAACATCCACCCGAGAGCCTTAACACAGTCACTGAGACCCTCAAACATCCACCTGAGAGCCTTAACACAGTCACTGAGACCCTCA
Source organism: Synaphobranchus kaupii (assembly GCA_029718625.1). Classification (NCBI taxonomy): domain Eukaryota; kingdom Metazoa; phylum Chordata; class Actinopteri; order Anguilliformes; family Synaphobranchidae; genus Synaphobranchus; species Synaphobranchus kaupii. The sequence continues at coordinate 968,533 of CM056393.1, forward strand.
AACATCCACCTGAGAGCCTTAACACAGTCACTGAGACCCTGAAACATCCACCCGAGAGCCTTAACACAGTCACTGAGACCCTCAGAAACATCCACCCGAGAGCCTTAAAACAGTCACTGAGACCCTGAAACATCCACCCGAAAGCCTTAACACAGTCACTGAGACCCTCAAACATCCACCTGAGAGCCTTAACACAGTCACTGTGACCCTGAAACATCCACCCGAGAGCCTTAACACAGTCACTGAGACCCTCAAACATCCACCTGAGAGCCTTAACACAGTCACTGAGACCCTGAAACATCCACCCGAGAGCCTTAACACAGTCACTGAGACCCTCAAACATCCACCTGAGAGCCTTAACACAGTCACTGAGACCCTGAAACATCCACCCGAGAGCCTTAACACAGTCGCTGAGACCCTCAGAAACATCCACCCGAGAGCCTTAACACAGTCGCTGAGACCCCCAAACATCCACCCGAGAGCCTTAACACAGTCGCTGAGAGCCTTAACACAGTCGCCGAGACCCTGAAACATCCACCCGAGAGCCTTAACACAGTCGCTGAGACCCTCAGAAACATCCACCCGAGAGCCTTAACACAGTCGCTGAGACCCTCAGAAACATCCACCCGAGAGCCTTAACACAGTCACTGAGACCCTCAGAAACATCCACCCGAGAGCCTTAACACAGTCGCTGAGACCCTCAGAAACATCCACCCGAGAGCCTTAACACAGTCACTGAGACCCTCAAACATCCACCTGAGAGCCTTAACACAGTCGCTGAGACCCTAAAACATCCACCTGAGAGCCTTAACACAGTCGCTGAGACCCTAAAACATCCACCTCAGAGCCTTAACACAGTCGCTGAGACCCTCAGAAACATCCACCCGAGAGCCTTAACACAGTCACTGAGACCCTCAGAAACATCCACCCGAGAGCCTTAACACAGTCGCTGAGACCCTCAGAAACATCCACCCGAGAGCCTTAACACAGTCGCTGAGACCCTCAGAAACATCCACCCGAGTGAATCTCTCTGACAAAAAATAGTATTTAAAATTACAAAACAACATTTTTAATGACACTCCAGTATGTTATTGTACACACTATATGTATATAATGGTTCAATTTGTAATAAATAAAATAAATAAATAACACGCACAGGACCTCAGGGAGCTTGCCCAGCTTGCCGTACTTGTAGAGGACGCGGCGGCCCGTGCCGAGGTAGTAGGTGGCCAGCGGCCGGCCGTCCTCGCTGAAGTCGTGGATGACGGAGGTGTTGCTCTCGGGGGGGCTGTAGGTGTTGCGGATGTAGCCGATGGACACGTGGGTGGACATTACAGCGTAATGGAAGAGCTATGCATCGTAAGAACATTAGAACAATGGCATTTTATAGATGCAAACGCACATAGTATGCCTCCATTTGATCCATCCATGTGTACAGTGCACAATACAGTTTACTCATCTGAATTGTAGTACGTCGCAGCAAAATGAGCTTTGTACAGTTGACTGTGCAACAGAATGGCCTTTATGATGAATTGGCCTGAATCAGTGCGCGTAATTATTCTGTAATTAGGTGGGTATTGATTATTCCCGCATTTCACTTAGCATCAAAATGAGTAATGTGTTATAGTTTTGATGGAGTCCTGAAAAGGTATTTTTTTGGACTTCATGCCTCCAAGTCAGAACAGTCTAGCACCATTTGTTATTTTATTTCTTTCTATATATGTTTTTTATTTTATTTTTATTTTTTTTTCCCTCCAAATTTTTAACAGTGGCACATTTCCTAGATGTGTGACATAAACAAAGTCAAATTGACACAAAAAATATTTACCAAGAATTCCATTCTGGCCACTGACAGGATGCTGTCAGCACTAAGCCCCCCCCCCCCCACCCCCCCCCCCACACACACACACACACACACACACACACACACACCGCCAGATGGAAAGCGGTGTGAAATAGAAGAATAGCCCCAAGCCGCTGAGGGAAAGCGGTGAGCGTGTGAAGTAAAAACGCTGACGTGTGTATGTGTGTGTGTGTGTGTGTGTGTGTGTGTGTGTGTGTGTCTGTGTCTGTCTGTCTGTCTGTCTGTCCCCCACCCCCCAGACTCCGGAGCAGAGGCTCCCCACAGCGGTGCTCTGCCTGCTTCTGCAGTACGTCCTTCAGACGCTCGACGACGACTTCCATCTGGGCCTGCGCCGACTGCCGGGCTCCATCGCCAAAGCAACCATTTCCTGCAACAGACACATGGCAGGTGTCAGGTAGGGGCACGCGATACGACTGTTCTGTGTCGTCACCGCACCGCCACAGTTTCAACCGCTGGCTCTCATGTTCACCTTCTTCCTTTCTGCATCACGTTTTGCGATTTCCCTCAAATACAGTACAGAGCACATACAGTATCAGTCACAGATAGCACATTGTGTGTAAAATGTTTATTTTATTTTTTTTGTGCCTGTTGCAGGCCCAAGTCCACGCCCATTTGTCAGTGTCTATTTACACCTCTGAAGTGAACAGGAAACGCCACACCCTAATCATGGCTGAGCAGGGCTGGGGTCACATTCCCTCCCAATTCAGTCTGTCTATTGCGTTACATTACTGCCATTGAGCAGACGCTCTTATACAGAGTGATTTACGCAATTTATTTTTTGCCATTTATACAGCTGGATATATAATAATAACAGTGCCTTGCATATAGCACCTTTCTCACACACTAATGATTTACAATGATGGTGGGGGAACTCGCCTAAACTACCACCAATGTGTAGCACCCACCTTTCTGCCTCTGTCTGTCTGTCTGTCTGTCTGTCATAATTAAATTGGCTTGTCCCAGCTCATGCCCACAGATTGATAATGTGAATTTGCCTGAGTTCCCATTGCATTGATCTTCATTTACAAAAACCCATTATTGACATATAATATAATATAAACCAATTTATAAGCAGCATTTGTATTTAATTAAGTTTATTACTGTATCTCAGTGGCTCAAATCCACAGATGAAAATGCAGCTGGTCAGAAACAACAAACCCAGGCACGCGCTGAAATCTACATTTTACAATCCTCATTTTCATTTGGAAACGAAACTAAAATAAGCAATATCCGCCAGTTTCCAGCTCATGTCTGTGTGACTAATCACACAATATAAATGCAAATTCAAAAAAAGTGTTGTCTTTGTAATGATTGTATTTTTCTCAGTTCAGTTGAAAATGATCATTATGTGAGTTGAACAAAGACGACGGCACTGCGTGAGATAAACATGGATCATCTGGCACATCTAATGGTTATTAGTAATTATTATTCATCAACAAGTGAAACATAAACATCCTCAAAACTTTTATTCTCGATTATACACTGCCTGGCCAAAAAGAAAAGTTGCCGTTGCACCCATCATGCATAGTGTCCACTGTACAAGCCTCTGGAGGCAGTGTTATGATCTGGGGTTGTTTCAATTGGTCAGGTCTAGGCTCAGCAACGTTATGCAGCAATAAAATGAAGTCAGCTGAGTACCTGAATGTACCGAATGACCAGGTTATCCCATCAATGGGCATATTCCAGGACGACAATGCCAAGACTCATCGGGCTCAAATTGTGAAAGAGTGGTTCAGGGAGCATGAGGAATCATTTTCACACATGAATTGGCCACCAGAGCCCTGACCTTAACCCCATTGAAAGTCTTTGGGATGTGCTGGAGAAGACTCTCCCGTCGTCAGTACAAGATCTCGGCCAAAAATGAATGCAACTCTGGACGGAAATAAATGTTGTGACGTTGCATAAGGTTGTCGGAACAATGCCACGACGAATGCGCGCCGTAATCAAAGCTAAAGGCGGTGCAACTAAATATTAGAGTAACTTTTTTTTTTTTTTGGCCAGGCAGTGTATTATTCATCGTATTCTTCATACTGTTAATACTTTTTTATTTGTGCTGACATTTTTCCTTGGTCTGTTTCATGTTTTGTTTTGCTTTCTTAGTTTTTTTTTTTTATGCTGTAGGCATAATTCAGCTTTTGTAAGCATGCTCACCCCACCCTCAAGTCGACGTGGACGTTTGTTGTTTTACAGAGATGTGATCAATTGGTTGGTTGCCGCGGTGATGAGTTCGACAGGTGACCCCGGGGAACCTGCTTGTGAGGCGGAGGAGACGGAGGAGAAGCAGAAGGAGCGAGACGAGAATCTCAAGTGAGACAAAGCGTCGCTGCTGTGCCCTTTTCTTTTCTTTTCTTTTCTTATGTTCTTCCTCGGAGGAGGTGTGAGCTTGTAAAGTACTGGAGAGTGGGATTATTATCATTATTGTTATTATTATTATTATTATTATTCCAAAGCACTGCACTCATGGACATGGTGTAAAACTGTTTGGTAAATCGTATGTATAAATGGAAAAAGGGCCTCTCTGTCCGATCCGTTTCTGTTGAGCATGTTCTTCTGTGTGCGTTATGTGCGCTTCATCTCTGTGTGCGTTACGTGTGCTTCATCTCTGTGTGCTTCATCTCTGTGCGTTACGTGTGCTTCATCTCTGTGTGCTTCATCTCTGTGCGTTACGTGCGCTTCATCTCTGTGTGCTTCATCTCTGTGTGCGTTACGTGCGCTTCATCTCTGTGTGCGTTACGTGTGCTTCATCTCTGTGTGCGTTACGTGCGCTTCATCTCTGTGCGTTACGTGTGCTTCATCTCTGTGTGCGTTACGTGTTTCATCTCTGTGTGCGTTACGTGTGCTTCATCTCTGTGTGCGTTACGTGTTTCATCTCTATGTGCGTTACGTGTGCTTCATCTCTGTGTGCGTTACGTGTGCTTCATCTCTGTGTGCATTACGTGTGCTTCATCTCTGTGTGCGTTACGTGTGCTTCATCTCTGTGTGCGTTACGTGTTTCATCTCTGTGTGCGTTACGTGTGCTTCATCTCTGTGTGCGTTACGTGTGCTTCATCTCTGTGTGCATTACGTGTGCTTCATCTCTGTGCGTTACGTGTGCTTCATCTCTGTGTGCGTTACGTGTGCTTCATCTCTGTGTGCGTTACGTGTGCTTCATCTCTGTGCGTTACGTGTGCTTAATCTCTGTGCATTACGTGTGCTTCATCTCTGTGTGCGTTACGTGTGCTTCATCTCTGTGTGCGTTACGTGTGCTTCATCTCTGTGGGCTTCATACACCGCCATGGCACCATTACCCTTTTTCAAGCTGTTCTCTCCGTATTTTTCTCCCATTCAAATTCACCAGCCAACCGCGCACACTGCTGCATCCTTCATGCAAATCATCCTCCTACCAGCTGACGGGGTTGTAGCAGCAAATTCCCCAGCGGTTGCTCCACGGGGAAGTGAATAACATAGGAGCACAAATTGGCTACTATATTGGGAGAAAACGGGGAAAAATCAGACGCAAATTCTATTTAATAAATGTATACAAACAAGCAATTAACTTGTGCATCAGTATTAATGGAGATAAATATTCCACAGTATTCTAGCATGTAGCATGCAAGGTTGTGCTTATACAGATACACCATAGATTGTGTGTGGCTAGCAGAGGTGTAAATTTCAGGGGTCAGAAGTCCTGCCATGTGTTTTTTCCACCCATGAGCTCAGCCAGCTGATTTCACTCATGACTTCTACCTCCTGCCTGAAGAACTGTGCTGCCTAGTAAATCCAGGCGATTGGGACAAAATACTGGAGAGGACCTTTTCCACCACTGGTGGCTAGCCAGCTAAGCTATATGCATCCAGTATTATAATAATAATAATAATAAATTGTATTTATGGTGTGCTTTTATTTTATCCAAATGACAATAAAGTTGACTTCATCAAAACCCTGTAAATCACTGTGAGTTGGAGTCAACATTTTTAGACCAAGGAAAGTGAGCTCAGGTTTGTAATATGTCCGTTGGTCAAAAGGTTCTTGGAAGTCTATTACAGAATTTGAAGCATCCTTTATACTTTCTATATCCTCAAACCTATTTTATACTTGCAGCACTACGCTCAGTAGAATGGGTTCCAAAAGGCTCCAGGCTGTGTCTCTATAGGGGAACCATATCTAGTTCAAATGGTTATTTGTCAGGAAAAATGGTTCAATCTGGGAGCTTTCACACTTTTCACACCTACCGTAGGGGGTTCTATAAATAACTAAAAAGGGGTCCCCTATGGAGACAAGCCAAAGAACATTTTTTTTTTTCTGCGAGTGTACATTCTCAATATCTCTCTTACCTACTATGGCGCTTAGCTTTATGTTATAGGATCATGTATTAACTGCTGCTGTTGGTGGCGACAGGTGATGACTAGGCACCGGGGGGGTATTCCACAAAGCAGGATTACTGAGTTAGCTGGATAACTGCACTGGGTAAAACCCAAAGCAGGATTACTGAGTTAGCTGGCTAACTGCATTGAGTAAAACTCGGGGGGGGGAAATTTTCCCCTCAAATCTGGAACATGGACTGAAGTAAAACAAGCTGTTCCGGGTTTTACTCTGCAGTTATCCAGCTAACTCAGTTGTCCTGCTTTGTGTTTTACTCAGTGCAGTTATCCAGCTAACTCAGTAATCCTGCTTTGTGGAATACCCCCCAGCTCTGCTTATTTCCTAACCCTGTCTGTGCACTTATGACAGTCTCTCTGGATAAGTGCCTGGGCTAACACTGCCTAAATGTGAATATAACACAATATTGTTTTCCATAGGTGTTGAGGTTTTACCCCCCCCCCCCCCCCCCCCCTCCCCCCCTCCCCCCTCCCCCCTGTGCTGTAGGATGGTGCTGACGCTGCAGAAGATGCTGGCCCTGGCTGTCGAAGTGGACTGTTACCCCACCACCAGCTCCAACAAGATCTCAGAGGACCTCCTCCAGATCCTCATCTGCACCGTCCCCCACAGGTGTCACAGGTCAGAGAGGAGGGGGTGGGGGTAGGGGGCGGGGCGGGGCGGGGTGGGAAGGAGGGCGAGTACCGGTCAGTTACTCGTGACTGACCGATTAAGAAACTCAAGTTGGGTTTGGCGTCAGCTCTGTCTCAGTTTAGCCAGTGTAAAGTTCTGTTCGTTAAATGAACATGAGTCTCCACAGAACATTACGGTCAAGTTTTCTATTGAATAGTGAATTTCCCAAATTTAAATGGAACGGACCCCCAAACCAGGGGGACAGTGTTCCCCATACAGGAGACTAAAGTTGGTTTTCCCACAGCTCACTGATGGATCACAGCTAACCACAGCTGGCTCGAGCGATTTGACCCTGTTGTGTGGGACCAGTGGTGAAACAAGCCGGATAACGAACACCTACTGTCTCTGTCCTCCTCTGTCCGTCTGTCCATCCCCTCTTTCTCCTGTGTCCCCCTGTCCGTCTGTCCCCTGTATCCTGTCCCCCCTGCCCCCTGTCCGTCTGTACCCTGTCCCTCTGTCCCTCTGTCCCGTCCCGTCCCTCAGATTGTTGTTCCTGCAGACTCTAGAGAGCAGGCTGTTACAGTGTAAGCTGGTGGAGCTGCTTCTTCAGCACGTCTGCGCAGACAAGACCGAGCTGCCCATGTCTCTCAGTCTAATACTACACTTCCTGCACAGTGCCGCGCTGTCACCTGACCCAACGGTGAGTACCCACAACCCCCTGCTCCTACAGATACTATACCACACACATCAATAATAATAATGCCTTGCATTTATATAGCGCCTTTCTCACACTCAAAGCGCACTCACACACACACACACACACACACACACACACACACCTTACTGCTCCTACAGAGAAATACCTGTAACCTCGACTAATTGGCCGTCATGCACCACATACGATTTCTACAGCTTTAGATCCCCAAGGTACACTGACGTTCCCAATGCATGCACAGCAGCTCAGCGAACATCCTCCCGCCTCCACCAGGGGGCAGTATATAAGCGTTTGCCCTGTGTTCCAGGATGGTGCGGAGAGCTGGAGGCGGTGGAGAGAGCTAGTTCAGCTCTTGTGGATTCTGGCTCTTAGCTATGAGGAGGTTACAGAGGGTAAGTAGGGATTCATCTGAAATTATTTATATTCAAAAACAAAAAATATATATGCAGGTTTAAGTTGAAGATTTAAGCAGGCAAAAGCAGAAAAACACAGGAAATTAACTTTTCTAAGGTTCATTCTGGCCTCTGCGTTCACTGATAAATTGGCTTAATATGTCCTGGAAGTTGTGCTGATGGCAGCTCAGGACTGCTCTGGGGACACTCACTGTTTGTGCTGGTTAAGGTTAGGCGTTGGGATAGGGATAGGTTAAATCTGATTGGGTTTAGGGTTAGACTTTTAGTCTTGGTCAATCTGCCCTCAGAACAGGAACTCGTGTCCCCTACAGGGGACATAAATTAATCACACTTTTTATCTTGAAATTGAGATTACTTCCTAACATAGACAGTGTACTTAAAAGCAGAAAAAAGCAGAAAGCGTGCTGTTTTAATTGATAAGTGGTGTGAGGTTCAGACTGCCCTTTAATAATACTTAAAGCATACGTTGCATTTGGATGTCAAACATGCAAATCGTTGTTCTTAGCAACCATAAACTATTCAAAGCTGATTTTTATCCTGTCTTCACTTTCCTCGTTGTAAGGGAACTCCTGCTGGGTTAAAGCTGTGTGAACCATCCCTTTGCTGGAATCTAAAGATTTTCTTTCCATTTTTACATTTTTGCTGTGTGGACCAGCACCAGTATCTGCCCCTGTGCTGAAGTTCACTTTCCCTTATTAGTAGATCTATATACAGGTGAAGTCGGAAGTTTACATACACTTAGGGTGAAGTCATTAAAACTAATTTTTAACCACTCCACAGATTTCATGTTAGCAAACTATAGTGTTGGCAAGTCAGTTAGGACATCTACTTTGTGCATGACACAAGTAATTTTTCCAACAATTGTTTACAGACCGATTATTTCACTTTTAATTCACTATATCACAATTCCAGTGCGTCAGAAGTTTACATACACTAAGTTGACTGTGCCTTTAAATTTTTAATATTTGGTCGCATATCCTTTGCATGCCATGACTTCCTGATGTCTGTGACCCAACAACATCAAAAGACTCTTGATATCTTATTTTCTGGTACTCTGACAAGCGATACTATAACGTCTCTGCATTTTAATTGATCTCTATGGGAATTGGGGGGGGTGGGACTAGATTTAGCTGTAAATTATGCTGAGTACCAGAAAATAAGATATCAAGAGTCTTTTGATGTTGTTGGGTCACAGACATCAGGAAGTTGTGGCATGCAAAGAATATGCGACCAAATATTTTTTAAAAACTATAGTTTGCTAACATGAAATCTGTGGAGTGGTTAAAAATGAGTTTTAATGACTTCAACCTAAGTGTATGTAAACTTCCGACTTCAACTGTATAAGCCTCTTATCAGACGCTTTTCTCCAAAGCAACACGCAGTATACATTAATGCATACATTGTTCAGTATGTGTAGGCCCCTGGGATCGAACACTCAACCCTATGCGTTGTTAGCGCGGCGCTCTACCAGCTGATCCGTAGGCTGACCTTTCTCCTTCCCAAGGTCACCTCCGACGGCCCGTCTTCCAGCGCGCGAAGTTCAGCCGCGCCCCCGTCTGGACCACTAACGATGACATCACGCGAGCGACGGTACAGGAAGCCGCGGAGTCCTTCCTGTCCCGGGCGTCGGCCGACGTAGGCCACGCCCTCCCTCCGCAGGTCCAGGAGCTGCTCTCTTGCCTGCAGGATCACCTGTTCTCTTTCTGTCAGCACTGACCTTTGACCCTGTGTTCCACCAGTGTTACGAGGTTTCAAATAAATATTTATTGTTCTATAAGCACTGGTATGTATTTTCTTCTTTTTTTTTAGGTCATACTGCTGTTGATCCTTTTTTGCAATGGTCAGTGTACGGTTACTCTGCTGAAGGTCGTCATCCTCATGCCACTGCAGGCCTTTTGCTAACAAAGATGTCCGCCTTTGAGTTCTCACCTTGTGGTTCCAGTTTCCACAGTTAATGAGTTACAGCTCTCAACAAGGATAAATATTTACTGTTAGTTTATGGGCATTTATATGTGTTTGTCCAGGGCCATTTGTAGAGTCTGAGAATTTATAGAGTAAGATCCAAAAAAACAATGACCATATATTCTGCTTAAGAAAGTGTGTTTAAGAGAGAGTGTGTGTGAGCATGTGCAGAGGGATGTGCATGCATGTAGAGGTGTGTGTGTGTGTGTGTGTGTGTGTGTGTGTATATGTAGAGGGGTGTGTGTGCTGTATGGAGGGGAGTGCATAAAAATGAACACCCTACAGTTGATGTTAAATCCTATCAAACTCAGTGTAAACAAATAAAATAAAATGAAAAAAGACCCCAGAGGTATTGCCATCTAAGGCCATGTGGGAGTATAATCCATCGAGATATCTAAGAACACATAATCACATTTACCTGAAAAGTAAGCTTGGGAGCTGCAGTTCTACCCACGGCCACAAGAGAGCAGTGTCAGAAATCTCTGCCTGGTGATGTGTGTATGACTGCATCACAAAGCCAGTCCACTGGGGGCAGTTGGGCCAGTCATATTGCAGACTTCCAACCTGAGAGAGCTTGGGGATTCATGGGATGCTAAACAGTCTCTCACTTTGAGTTCGCCTGTTCCCAGGGGTTACTGTTGCTGTCGGCGCCAGTCATTTTAAAGCATCCTGTGCGCAAAGATCCATATCGTGCACATTCTCCCAACACAGACACGCACACACACTGGTACACAGACAAGCACTTGGTAGAATAATGACATCATAGTGATTTTGTAGTCCTTTGCCGTCATGCTTGAAGCTACATGAACATGTGTGAATACAAGCTGTGAGCATGTAGAGGGGCGCGTTTTGAGCTCTGTGTCGATGTGTGAATGTGTAGCGGAGAGGAGACGGGTGTGTGTTTCAAACTGTATGTCGACGTGTGAATATGTAGCGGAGAGGAGAGGGGTGTGCGTTTCAAACTGTCGACGTGTGAATATGTAGTGGGGTTGCGCACGTTTCGGTCGGCCGCAGAACATCCCGTCCCGCGTCAGGAGATGAGCCTGTCGGGTCCAATTCTGCACGGCGCAGTCGGGCTAGCGCGTTTACCCAGTCTGCAGGGACCATTCTCTTCATGCTTTGTGTGATTCTAATGCGACGTGAGCTCTTGCTGGAAAAGCCTCGCTCCCTCTCCTTTAGCACTCTCAGAGTCTCCTGGTCCTCGTCGGGGGCTGGCTTCATTTTAAAGTGGGTCACCCACTTTGGAACCAAGACAAACGGCTGTTTCATACGTTTGTGTGCTTGAGGGAACAAGTTGGAATGGGGGGGGTGCTACGTTTAAATCACTCGGATGGTGCCTTTGCTGTGCCCATCAGTGAAGATGCTTACCCAGGTTTACTCTAGGGGAGGGATTTTATTTTCTGATCCAGGGACCCTCCCTGGCCCAAAAGGCATCCAGGTGACCCCCAACATATGTTAAAAGGGGTCATATTTTTTAAAAGTTTTTTTATATTTTTAAATATTTTCCCAAATCTATATATAGTCATTGAATATCAAGTCTGGTCAGGGATCCCCGACAGTACCTTCAAGGAGCCCCCTGTTGATAACCCAGTCTCTTGGTCTTGGAGAGGCACCCCTGGTCCTGGAGTGCCAGTGCCGTTTCTGGTTTTATTAAATCTGAGTTTGATCACAAGAGTTTGATGGATTATTAAGAGTCTGAACCTGAATATTCAAAGTCTGAATGGTGAAACGCTGAGTGCCTCCAGCACATGGTCATCCTGTGTCCATTAAGCCTAAAAATCCTATTATGTAGTTATAGGTTTGGATGGAGCCAATATCACAGACACCTCTGGCACTCCAGGACCAAGGTTGCCTACCCCTGCTCTAGATAACTGCATCTCGTTATTAACAAAATGTGTCCTTGCTAAAACTCAATCCACTGCATAACGGTAACAGCATTTGCATTGATCCCACTTGACTTACGAATATGCAATAACGTTTGGACTTCAATAATAGTTCATACAGTTCATTGCCATATTTGTAAACGTTTTCAATTAACTGAATGTGTTGGTGCCACAGACAGCCGGAGGCTCAGGGTTGAAGGATTTTGCCATTGGAAAATTGCATTCTGGAATATGTGCAGCTGTATAGCCTAACTGAGAGAGAGCCCGCCTTTCTAATCGCAGAAATGACAAAACCGTCAACGTCTCCAAAGAATCGTAGAGGCTCCGTCAAAAGCTAAACTGCATACGTGAATTCCGACCAGCGACTCTCCCAAAGCAGTAAAACTGTTGACACTCTCAAAACCCTTAGGGCATCAGTGTAGTATAATGGTTTAATTGTAACAGAAAGGCTATAGGTTTAATTCCCAGGTAGGACACTGCCACCATACCCTGGTACTTCACCTGCATTGCTTCAGTAGATTATATATCCAGCTGTATAAATGGATATGGATACTATATATAAAATTGTAAAGAGTGTAAGTTGCTCTGGATAACAGCGTCTGCTAAATGCCTGTAACGTAATATGTTTAACTGCTATAGGGGAGACAGCTTAGCAACCCCATGCCTGCATCGAGCAAATAGTTTCAACTAATTCTCCCGAGCTGGTGGGAAAGCTTGCTTGACAGAAATGGCACTCCATGGAAGAACAACAGCTGTTCTCCTCCAACTCTGCAAGAGCATTCCTTTGTTCTCTAAGATCAGACGACACTTGTGTTTGCGTGACTAATGAATCCTAGTGAGTACCTTCACCCATATATCCACACAGCATTAACCCGGAAGACATGTTTTTCATTCGTGTTGTACAGCGAGTCTTTATAGGTCTTCAATTTACCCAAGCTTTTGTCAGTATCCTGATTGTTTTAATACATTTACATCTGAAGGCATTTCTGGCATCTAATGGTGATTTTTAAGTGACCCCAGTGATACCCATGGTACATTTTGGATGGACTGGTTGTTTATTTGCACAAATGCATTTAAAAATAGAACTGGACAGAAATGCATAGGGTGTTGCAAGTGGGGACGGGTGAGAAGCCAGAGGTTGCTTACACCGGAACCTTCCTGTGAAAAGAATTTCGACAATTTCATAGACAAAAGAACAAAATGCATACACCAAGTCAAAATAATAAGCACAATATAAACGGCTCTATTCATTGGAAATGCAGGGCATGCTTTTTGTGTTCTCACGTTTTGTGGTAGTAATTTCATTGTCTCATTATTGGGCAATTTCTTTTACTAAAAAACTTTAAAGTACTGTCCTTTCCTCACCTGACATGTAGAGCATGCCGGTGAAAGACCTCCCAGAGAGGATCAATAGTCATTGCAGATCAGTGGAATGATGAAGGAAAGAAGGGAAACTGGTCACTACTCTGAATGGGGCCCAGTATCTGAATCAGGGTTGCCAGAATGGGTTAAATGATTTATAAAAAAATGATAGGGGAAGTTTCACAGTAAAAATGTATGAGGCAATGACAGGTGGGGGATTTTAAAAGGAGGTATGGGGACAAATTGTGAGAAATTTGTATGGAAGTTGACTGAAGATGAGGGGTGGGGATGTGAGTTGTTTTTTTAGGGGGAACTAATTCAGAAATTGGCAACATTTGAATCCAGATGCCAGGGGAAAATACACCATAAACAATCCCAAGGATGACAAGGCAAGTAGAGCTACTAGGGAACTTTGAATGAAATTCGTGTTTCCTACACATAAATCACATTTGAGCCTGTGCGTGTAACTGAACAAAAACGTGGTAGGAACCTGAGTCTGGTTACAGCGGGGGGGAAATCTTTCGGAGAAGAGAAAATCTTACAGTTGGTTATAGCTTAGGCCTACTGTGTGCTCAAAATAACTGCAACAGCCATATTAACCAGTTTCTGCTTTGAATGCAATTAAATTTCCCTTTAACACGTTTCCCTCTATCATTAGCGAGTCTAAAGCCGTCAAGAAAAGTTTAAATAGGCTATTTTGTTAAAACGGTCAAATCCGTTCATTTGAAATTCACAATCCATTTTGATTTGTGCATTCCTTATGCCACATTTTGGTTCTCCTTAAAAGTTTTTTATTCTTGTAACTGTCCTTTAAAAACACAATAACTTTGAAGAAATGTTAATTTGTATAAGAAATGTTCATTAATTCTAATTAAGCAATAGATCACAAGAGGGAATGCGTTATTGGAAATATAATCACTGCAGTGACGTCCCAGCAATGAGACCGAAGGTTATACTCTCCGCAGAATAGAATAGAATAACTTTTATTTTCCCTTTCAGGAACTTCAGTTGTAGCCACCAGCAACAACAAAAAAGACAGACAGTGGGGCAGACCCACAACACACAAACAAACACACCAAATAAAGACAAACAATATCAAATTAAGTGAATTTAATTTGGAATACAGCCATGATTAAAAATAGCCCCCACTGTCCCAAGATGTCCAGTGTCATTATTAAGCAGTCCAACACACAAACTCCGCTTCCACGACTTTCCTCCATACACGCAGTGTTGCGGTCTCTGTAAACTGTCGAAACGGAGCACTGCGTCAGCCTTCCCACTCGTCGCCTCACTCCTCCCCCGCACCATCTTCTTCTTCCCTTCCATGGTTGCCCTTTGAAGACCGCCTGCACTCTCTGATCAGTCCCGACATCTTCAACTCCGTTGAAGAGCGATGGCAAACTTTGCTGCTGCAGATCCAACGGACATTCCCGAGCATATGGTGTGAATGCGTCTCCATGGTGACGACCACAAACAAAATTATCCCGGCGAGACAATTCACCAATATCATCAAAACAAGCGGCAGGAGTGCCCCGAAAAATCTCAAGCCCGCCTCTCTGCACCACCACAACAGACACACAGTGCATGAAAAAACAAAAGACAAAAGCCAGACACAAAAAAATACATTCAAATTAACAAACACTAACATGAGAGACAGCTGGACTACATGTCGCCATTACAGCGCCACGTGACGTCGGTAATGTAACGTCAGTAATATTCAGTAACGCACTAATCCTCAAGTGATCTATTGCTTTTATACAACAATGTTAACATAAACGTTTAGTAATTAATGAAAAAATATTGAAACAATAACGTTTGATGAACTCATTCTTTATTTCGGATTTGCCAAATTGCTAGCACCCTGTTGCCGTTGCTATTGTTGTTGTTTATACTTCCTAGGCAACACTTTATAGAACGCATCTACGCAATGGCAGTGAGGTTCATAGATATAGAACCATAGATATGACATATCATGTAATGTAATAGTAATTTGGAATTCTGAAATGGAACAATTTGGCAGCCATCTTACCTGGGTACAGCTATAATAGAAACCTATGGCAAGACATGTACTTTCTAACCCACTGTGATGTCATAATCGGGTCTTAGAAGCCAGATAGCTGATGACTGGCTCATAGATATAAAACCATGGTTACTGGCCACCATCTTACCTGAGGTGCGTTCAAATTCAGCAAACAAGGCTAACGTTTACGAACATTTGCAAACTATTTCAAACTTTTTTCCGTTAGCTTTGTGTTCGCCGCAAACGTTTGCAAACATAAGCGAACGGTCTGAAAAGGTAGTTTGCGGCAAACAAAAATGGACGCTGGACTGAGGGAAATGTGTTCCCAGATGGAGATTTCAATTGAAGATACCGGTAATGCAAACAATTTGGAACTTCCTTAAAAAGCCGTTCAAATTTAACCGTTCAAAGAAAACATGTTTGCCACGCATGTTCGGCTCTGTTCGCTGAATTTGAACGCACCTCTGGGCAAAATTGTGCCACTAACTACGACATATGTCACATCTATATCTATGGTGAGGTTATACTAAATACCAGCACTGGTGGAACGCGTCTCGACCAATCACGTTACTCGCTCAAATCTCATTGTTGTATAAATGTAAATATATTATGCAAAGAATCTTCCACATGATGGATACAATTTCAACCATCACAGTAGCCTACAGAGTAACTTAAAATTCAAAGAAAGTGGCTGAATAAAGGATAAAAGCAAACTATATAATACATTCTGATTTGTTGACATTCTAATGCTGAATAGAACAGCTAGAAGGCTAAATTGTTTCTGGCCCAGTTTGCCTTTATACTTCAAAACTATCGTGTTATTTTTTCTGGGTTGCGTACGCATGTTGCTTTTCTCCTCGCGTAGAATGCGCACGTTTTTTGATAGGCTCATAATATCCACGTGATCAGTGTACACTAATAATAGACCAGCGTGAAGCGTGCGAAGAAAAAAACAACATCTATTGTGCGTGAAAGATTTGTGGAGGCGTAGTGCGTGAGCGTCTACTCACGGTACAGGCCGTCCTCAGCCAGCCAATGGCGTCCAGCGCTCTTATCACGACTACTCACGGAACAGGCCGTCCTCAGCCAGCCAATGGCGTCCAGCGCTCTTATCACAGACCCAAAAACATCACGGCCGCCATGATGCTTGTTTGCTCTCGGTGAGACAGCAGCGGATACGAGTGAACCAGAAACAAAGAGATCAACACGCACTCGTCTTCGTCAACTGGTATGCGTTTGCAGGTAAAAAATAAAAATAAAAATAAAATAAAATCTTATAATTCTCCAAGCTTAAACATATCTCCACATGTGTATATATAAAACACAAGGGCATATTTCTTTCGTCTTTGTCCCCTTTTGTGATGGGAGTTCACGGAAAACGAAACAATAAGGAGCGCAAATGCGCTGTTCAGGTGGCAATGTTGTTACTGTCTTATGGAGCAGTAATACAGCTAGCTAGCTAACGTTAGCTCATAGCGCCTACAATTACGTCAGAGGAGAATGATATTAGAAATTGAACAGCTGCGTTTAAAAAGAAATAAATATATTACCACAATATAAGTATATATCCTCTATCTTTTTAAAATTTATGCACATCCAGAACTGGCTAAGCAGCTAACTTGTTAACGTTACTTAGCCCGAGCTTGGTGACATGCTAACTGGTTCGCTAATTTGTAGCTTGCTAACGCTGGTTATCGCTTGGCTGCATACCATGAGAAACTAGCGGACGCTGCACGGTAGCTAATTAATATTTTTTTGGAATTTCTTATCAGTAACTTAACGCGTTTGTCTGCATGGCTAACATTGGTTTAGCACGCTACAAACTTTACACTTTTGTTATTGGGTTGATATCACAGGGCTAGGTACTATGCTAGCTAACGTTACCTTTCCAGCAGGTCGGTAGAGAGTCATTAGCCAGCTTGAGTAAAAATGTTCAGCTCCGCACCGCAGGTAAGTTGGATGTTAAGGGACCTAAGTTGCCTGCTTTCCGTTATTAGCTAGCTTAATGTGGGAGAAAGCGACCAAGCAGGCTAAAGCTAAACTGGGTAGCTAGCTACATGCTAGCTGCTCGTGCGTTTGTTGATGTTTAGGAATACGAGTGTGGTTTTGAATGATGTTGTGCTTCTGTAATGTTTGTTTTCATTTAGCTAACGTTAGCGTTGGCTAATTCCGACCTGGACATGTTTCCTGTTAACCCACATCGATATATGACGTACAGCGTAACCTTGTGCTTATTCTTTGTATAATTTCATAATAGCCAGTCGATTTAAGGCTTTTTTGGTTTTGTGGCCTGTCTTCCATTGAAAGGATTGTGCTAACGTTAGCTATCCAGCTAGCGCTAGCAAGGTCTGAGAAAGAAAGGCAGCACCGAGCCTCCAGTAATACACAACTATCCACCTCGTTCTTTGGTTGTGAACATGCATGATAATAACGTTAGGTTATTTTATCAGCTATGTTATCAGTTATTTTATATGTTTGGCTTGCACTTGTCCAACGACAACTTGGTTTGGGTGTATTCATTCAAATAAGGACGGTGCCCGAGTGTTTTCTCTGAAAACCTGAGGTTGAATTACTCAAACTTTTATTGAACTATATTTGCCTGATACGATAGACGGTGTGTTTATGTAACAAAGTGGTAAAACAGGTCTAACGTCAGGGCAAATCTAGTGTGGCCTGCATACAAATACACAAATCAAGGTTGGCTAACATTACGTGCCAAATATTTCATGCTAACTTTGATAGAGATCCACGATTTTGTCAAATCGAGTGAGGGTCGTAACTGCAGTGCATTACATTTATGTGCAAACAATAATTATTATATTTCTTGTTTTAATAACGGTCATTTTATAGCAGACGTTGTTAGGGTGTTCCAGGCTGGGTATTTTTTTTGATAAAGGGGAATCTTCAACTTGTGAGAGGAAACACGCATTTGGGTTTCCCAAGCTTCCTCCCGAAGTTTGCACATATCCATGCATGTATTACTGTTGTTATGGTAATATTGGTATGTTAGTCATTCTTAATCTTTAATTCAGTGAACAATTATCTGAGACCTACATTTAATGCCAAGTTTAGTCTCCAGTACCGAGGTTGCAGTCAGGCATGACGCGGAGATTGTGGCAACACAAAAGTTGCCTTATTCTGTCGTGTGTTTAAAGCAGGCATTTGCATGGTGTGGAGTGCCATAGATAAGTGAAGTAGACAAATGTGACCAAACAAATGATCTTGGAATAATAGATGTCAGCAGTGTAGTATAATGGTATCAGGAACTGGGATTTGTAATTC
Organism: Synaphobranchus kaupii; assembly: GCA_029718625.1. Lineage (NCBI taxonomy): Eukaryota > Metazoa > Chordata > Actinopteri > Anguilliformes > Synaphobranchidae > Synaphobranchus > Synaphobranchus kaupii. Next base: position 987,002 of record CM056393.1, read on the forward strand.
AAAGGTCGTGGTTTCGATTCCAAACTGAGACACTGCCGTTGTTCCCGTTGAACAATGTACTTAACCAGTACGTTAAACATGTATCTTATGTGTTTGTATACAGTATTGTTCAGTAACAATATCCAGCTGGGTATCAATGGATTGAATGCTGTGTAATCTGTGTAAATCACTCTGGCGAAAAGCGCCCCCTAAATGTAGCTGTGTGTAAGCGCAGGTACCCTGGACCGTGTGCACGTGTTGTCATCAGTTTCGCTGTTTTCTGTTGCAGCTGTCGGCACTGGCCTTCTGCTCTGACTGTTCGACGCGTTTGCTGTAAGAGCAGCTGCAACTGTTGCTTTGTCATTGCTCGCTGTCGTTTGTACACCTCTGCCGCCCCAGGTACTCGGATTACCCTTTTTAAAAAAAATCCCTTTTTTTTTCTCCACCCATTTAGAAATATCAATTGTTGTTCTCGAGTCACTGCTGGGCTGCATCAGTCTGTGCAAGGAGCCCTGCAACCAGAGCTCTAGCGTTTTGGTGGCCCTAAACAAGAATGTTGTTGTGGCCCCAAAGTGCTCCAACACAAATCACACCCACCACTTAACAGCTGAATTGTGTGGCCCGGGATTGGATGGCTGTGGCCCTAAGCGACTGCATGGTGTTTAAATGCCAGCGGGTGGCTCTGACTGCAACTAAAGCATGTGTCCTCCTCGTACACTTTCCAGTCGGTGTTTGACACTTTGCAGGTCACACATGGCAATACAGCAGCGCAAGTTCTGATTGGTGGAGAGACGCATCTCTCGCTGAATGCAGCCAAACGCTTCCTGGTGTGCCGTGGTGTCAGGAAAGCGGTGATAACGCTCGCCTGGCTGATGTCATAGCCAGGGTTTTGGCACCGTTACCACAGAGCTCAGCTTGTTCTCGCGGCGAGCGAGTTTATCAACTGATCCACTCAAGAGCCTGGGAGATTACCCCCGTTGCGTAATTGTGAGCCGAGGCAGGAAAAAAACCGGGAGTGCGTCACGGCGGCGCGGCGTCCTCTATCTCCATGCCAGGAAAACGGCAACTGGGCTCTGCTCACTGTGGCTTTTACTGCTCTGGCGCTGGGCAGAAGCTCGCAGGGGCGCTGAAGTTTCGCCTTCAGGCCCTGCACGAAGGTACCGTTTACCATGACTCACTTCCTCTTTTCGTTTTATCACCCCCTTTGTTTCCACAATGTCACTTATGTGCCGGTGTTAAGCTCTTGCTCTGGCTGATCTCCCTCAACACTGCTTGTCCTCAACACTGGCCAGCTCGCCAAATAAACCAGAACTCTGATCCATCCACCCTTCAACCTTGATTTGTAAAGATGCTTTACTAGTGAAGCAATTATTTTTTTATATTTTTTTATATCTTTATTTGCATATGTTCAGACAAATGATGACAGAACTGCGGTACAGAACCTGTTATGTGGTTTGTCTCCAAGGGCAAACGCGGTGCAAAATTGCATAGTGGATGTGGGACTGTGCAATTTACTTGCTTGTAGCTTGGAAAATCTACATACATATTAGCTGCATGTCATGTACATGTTTAAACTCCCATCATGCGCAACAAGAAAATTTCCTGTGACAAATTAGTTATCTCAATGTTTTTGTCACTGACTTGGAGAGGCAGTCTGAAGGGGGGTGCCCTTCCCAAAAAAAACAAAAAAAAAACAAAGCCAAATGAGATTTTACACGAGCACTGATTCTCCTGTTCTAGCTGCGCTTCAGCCGAGTGACGTCCGTCGCCCCCGTTTGCTTCCTGTCTGTGGCACACAGGAAGTAACAAAAATAAATGAATAAATAAACGGAGGCCTCAAATGGTGGCTGTTGAACAGCTGAAGTACGACACTGAGGAAGGACGCACCCCCTGTCAGAAAGGACACACCTCTGGCTCTCATGCAAGTCTCTGTTAGACGACTCCCAGCACAGCACTTGCAAACAGCAAGCTAACCACTTGTGGGGATTTTTTTATGTTAACACGCGCACATGCACACAGGCCAGGTCCTAGAGTCTGGCCTTCCTCTGCTGCTTTAGTCTGCTCCATACACACGCTTTAGCTTCCTGCCAAACATGCATGTTGGGTCTGCTACCCAAGTGTGCGCTGGTTAAGAGAAATCCCAGCCTTGCTCATTCTCCTGACTTCTTTTGTGTTATCACCGCAGCGTCAGACTTAGTGAATACTGGGCTGTACACAGTCATGCACCAGAATGCTAGCACTGTGTCTGAGGCGTTTTTTTTCCACCCACAGCTAGTTTGAGGGGAAAAAGAAGAAAAGAAAAATCGATACACTGTTTAATTTCCTCGATTGATTGATTGATTGACGTTTCGTCCGCAGTCTCTCTCCTCTCCTCCGCCCCCCCGGCCTGGTTTGGATGTTTACCCCCCATTAGCCTCTCCTCTTGGAACTGGCACCTGCTCCGCGTTCCTGCTCCTCCCTCCATGCAGTTTGGCGCTCTCCTGCGTCAGTAGTTCATGGGAAGGATGGAGCGTGGCGGTATGTGGGGGTCATGGCTGATGAATGCTCGGCACATCATGGCTCAAACAGCTGTGTCCTCAGCTGCATTTTTAACCTCGCGGGGCACCCCAGACCCAAACCAGCACCCGGGTTCACGGTACGGAGGGGGTACGCCCGTTCGACTGACGGGTGCGATGTTGGTCTTTGTTGTACACTTTTGTAGCCTACTTGGGCGTTTGGGGGCCGTGGTTTTTACAGGGCTTTCACTGCTTGATCTGTCTCCAGGAACTACTTGGGGTGGATTCCAATCGCTTATTTTATCCGTCCTTCTCCTCGGTCCTCGCCTGACCCGGAAATCGATTGACCGTTCGCCATGCTTAAGGACATTCCAAACCGCTGAATGTGCCTCGGCGGAGCGAGGAGTGGGGGAACGGGAAGTTCGATGAAGGTGCTTCAGTGAGGAAACGCAAGTGTAGCCTTTTGCGGAAGCCCGGACAAGGAAACGCAGATGTCGGCACAATTCGCAAGTTTTATTTCCAAGGCCAGATGTTGCCATGGCGATATTGCACGGAACCGTCAGCGTCCTCGCACGATTCGCACATCGTCAGCACAGCGGCGTCACAGGGGCATTTCTGCATTATTTATTATTTATTCTTTTGGAGGTGAAGGGAGGCTCTGCAGCACTAAAGCTCCTCACGGCGACGCCTAAAGAACACGACGGTTTCGCGTCTCCACCGTGGGCGGGCTGCGCGGGGCGGGGGGCGTGGTCACCTGGGCGTTGGTCTCCCCGGCCAAAGCCCAGGCACAATGGGCACTTTTTTTTACGATATGAAGTGAACCAGGAAGCGTAGGCGGGGGAGTGAGTGACGCAGCTTGTCTGTGTGCGTATGCAAACTCTGTGTGAACCAGCAGCAGGGCCTGCAGGGCATGATGGGTAATGACTCGAGGCTCACGCTCACGGGTTATTTTTGGCGTGCGGTGCGTGCTCTCTGCCCTGCTCTTACCCTCGGCCTGTGTGTTGTGTAATGGGTGGTGAGCTGGGCTTGTAACTCCAGGCTCCATTCCCAGGTCGGACACTGCTGTGCCCTTGTACCCTTGAGCAAGGTAACTTATCCTGGACGTCTTCAGTAAATATCCAGCTCCACAAATGAATACTGTGCAGAAAGTTGTGGAAATGGCAATAATGTAACGTAATGTATGAATTAAGTAACTTAGACGCTACATGCAACCACCGTGGTTTCATTCAGGGTCCCAGTTGCAACCTTAAATAAGTTCTTAGGCTCCTGACAGCACGACTTAGATTAATTTACACACCAAGAAGATTTCTCTATCTCTCTCTCTCTCTCTCCCTCTCTCTCCCCCTCTCTCTCTGTGCGTGTGTTGTGTGTTGGGGGACCCTCTCAGCTGAACATATATATGCTGATGTATTTTCCCCAGCTGTAGGTCTAATAAATGTGCTTAATATGAACTGCCTGTTGCTGGTGAGTCGGAGCCACTCTTTTATTATTTTGTTTTTAATCGCTGTTTATTGGTATCATAAATCCTCTCTGCTGGGAACCCTGAAACACCAACGGCAGCAGCAAGCGATGAAATGTGTCTGACGTGTGTTCAGCTTTTCATACAGCGAGAGGCTGAGAAGGAGATAGTCTGTGGTCTTGGGGGTCCTTCTCTACAGCCCCTCATTGTACGCATGGTCTGGTCCTGAGTGACCTGCTCTATAGCCTATCGTTGTATGAGTAGTCTGAGGTCCTTCTCTATAGCCCCTGGTTGTACGCATGGTCTGGTCCTGAGAGACCTGCTCTATAGCCTATCGTTGTACGCGTGGTTTTTGGACCTGAGGTCTTTCTCTATAGCCCCTGGTTGTACGCATGGTCTCTGGACCTGTGAGACCTGCTCTATCGCCTATCGTTGTACGCATAGTCTGTGGAATAGTGAATTGAGGTTCATAGCTTAATTTTGGTGTGCAGTGCGTGTGTATACTGCCAGCCCTGCTGATGCCCTGTGTGTTGGGTAATGGGGCAGCCACGCACTGCACTCCAAAAAATAACCTCTGACCGTGAGCCTCTCCACCTCTATTCCCCTCCATAATGCCTCCTTAGCCTTGGCTATGTTGGATATAATGTGTGGGGGTTACACTACTTTACTGTGTCTTTGTGTGAGTACACGTGCCTGTCTGTGTAATGTGCTGCATGCATGCATGCACGTGTGTGCACGTGTGTGTGCGTGTGCGTGCGTGTGTGTTCGTTCTGTGGGAAATCTCAGCAGACATGTATTGTACCCTACAGACCTACAATACAGTGTAAACTCAGTCTCAACTTTCAAAATATTTGCTGAAAAGTTCAGGGGGTGTCTTTTCAGGTCTGCATAGAGCATGTTTTAAGTTCAATTACTTATTTCTCACAGAAGGACAGTCCTTTTCAGACCAGGGTCTGAAAATAACACCCGTCAAATGCTGGTAAAATTTTGATTGTGGCTGGTAAGATTTTTACTCTAGCAGCCACGTAGGCCAGGTTGTGTTATATTATAAATGTAAAATGGCTGGTAATTTTTAGAATCCACAGGCACACTGGCCAGTGTGGGTGAAAAGTGGGTTAATTTCATGCCCTGCTTCAGACGTACCTCTTTCTTTCTCTCCCTGTCTTTAGCGTTCCTGTTTCTCAAGAGGGGAAATATTTTTCACATTTCTGCATGGCCTGAGGAGCCAGGCTGGAGCACAAACATGCAGTATGTCTCCAGTGTAACCATAATAACAACAACAACAACACCAAACATAAAATGTCCATCCACAAACATTAAAATATCTTTGCACCCACACTGGCGCCCTCTTCAGAAGATCCATGGTATTGTGCCGCTGCTGTTCTGTAGAGGTGACCTTCTATTTTTAATTAGGGGAAAAGATTATTTTAAGTAAGGACTCGTTTGGTTTGGCTTACCGGTAGAGACATCTCATTTCCTGCTGTGTGAAGCCCTGGATCAGGCTCTAATTCAATTAAATTTTATTTGTATAGTGTTTTTTATTTTTTTTATTTTTTATTTTTTTTATTTTTTATAACAGAGAACTGTCACAAAAACATTTTTTTTAGAGGCCTCACCTGCTATCGACCCACCTGTCTACCTTCCACTGTATGGTATTCTTAGCCATCCTGAAGGACTGGTCTTTTAATGGGGAAGCTTCCTCGTTCTGAAAGAAAGGATTGGATTCTGTTCTGTTGTACGATTAAAGATGAACGTCCCTACAGTTTGGGGCATCTTTGAAAAATGTTATGTCCTTTTTATCTAAAACATGGGTGTGCAACTCCGATCCTGGAGGGCAGGTCTGCAGGCTGGTTCTTATTCCAACCGAGTAATTTTGGTCACTCCTTTCCTCTCCGTATCAAACAGTGGCTTTTCTTGTCTGTTTTTTTTTTGAGAAATGTTGAGCCTGTCTCCATGATGATCCTTGGTTCATTTCTCACTTTCTGCCGGTAAACTAAAAAAAAAAGAAAAATGTATTTTTGGCCTTGAGAGGGCAGCTCTTGGTTTCTGGGCAGCGGGAGTGTTCCGGAGGATAAAGACGTGAGTTGGGACAGGGCGGAGCAGATGTGAGGCGGATTATGAGAACGATAACTCTGAACCAGAGAAACCTTGAAAATGTCAATTTAACAAACGCTGACCTCAGGTCAGTTCTGCCACAGACTGGGGAATCTAGTGGCTGTGAGTTAGAAATTAATTGTGTGTGTGTGTTCCTCACACTCTCCTCTCCTTGTTGTCTCAGTGTTACAGAGTGTGTTACAGGGCATGTTTAATCCTAACGCTCTCCGCTCTTTGCGGTCTCAGTGTTACAGTGTGTTACAGGCCGTGTTTAATCCAACACTCTCCTCTCCTTGCTGTCTCAGTATTACAGGGATGCCCAAGGAGAAATATGATCCGCCTGACCCAAGGCGGATGTACACGATAATGTCCAGCGATGACGCAGCCAGCGGAAAGAAGTCGTACTGGGCGGAGCTCGAGATCAGCGGTTAGTGGGGGAGGGGCCTCAGGGTGGGAGGGGCCTGTGGAGGGAGGAGGATAGGGTGGGATCACAACATTGTTTAATTCAATAGACCCTTTTGGAGTTTTTCAACAATGACGACGTAGAGAAGGTTCGCGCACATATTGGCAACAAAACAATGGTTGAGTCAGTGCTAAGTGAGTACCAGTCAATGCAAAGAGTACGGGAACTTCAATTAAAAGATCGGGTTAGTTATGTGAATAAACTAATCCTGCCGTCAGGTGAAAACCTCCCGGATCCTTACAAGATAACGGACTGGGAGAAGGATGTCACGAAATGGCCGTGATCTCTGTTCACCGTTAGCTAGCATTGCTAACACTTTACGTGAAAAAAATCCACCTTACCTGGTATAAAATTGGCACTGCAGACAAGAGCATTTTTTATGATGTCCTCTGTCCAGTCCAAACACTTAATAGCTTGCAACCACAACTTTCTTCGGTTGCTCTGGAAAGGTCGCAATCCAGAAGGAGCTCGAATTTCAGTCCAGTGGAATATCGGTTTTGACATCCGTACACGCAACAACCGGACATTTTTTATAAAGAATATCAGGTCAACTACAGTAAAGGCCTATATAATACAGCATGTTTACATGTAAAATATTTCCACTTCCGTTGCCAAAATGCACGCGCATCTTTTTGATGACGTATCTCGTAAAAGGGTCTATACTGTTGCCTTGCTTTCAAAACCTCCCATGCTAGGGATGTACCAGTACTGGTATCGGGATCGATACTGTGCTCATGTACTCCGATACACAAACTGATACCAACACAGAATCTTACAGGTTTACAGCCAACACGGTGTAAAGTGAAAGAGAATTACTATTTCTTGTTCTATTTTTATTGTTGATCAATTAATCAAATTGACTGTGCTCCCTCAACGAAGATTTTGTGTCATCAGCTCAGCAGTTGTTGATTTAATGGAAAACGGTCATTAGTCAGCGTATCATCTGCCAGTTATTATTTTGTATACATTTTTGTATGAATTTAATCAATTGTTCCATTTTATTTTATTTGTATAAGTGCATAAATTAAATAAACAGTGTTTTCAAAATCAGCAATCTCATTATTGTGGTAACTGAAAAATATATTTTTTTAATATGAAAAGTACTCATATCGGCAAGTTCCCAAAAGTGAGTACTCGTTCTGAAAGAAATGGTATCGTCCCATCCCTAATCCCAGAGCTTTATATGGCCAGCAAGTGTAATATTAGTCAGGCAAGCACTCCAGATGTGAGGCAGCCTGTTGCACAGGTACTTATGCTGGGCCTTTGAGTACTGGCCAGTGGTATTGCTGTGTTCCTTTTCCACCTGAGAGTTGATTGATTGGCCAGAGATTCCTCTCGCCTGCTGTCCTGGGCCTATATCAGTCTGTATAGAGAAGAATAAAAACCAGCAGCACTATGGGCCCCAACGGTCAGACTGTACATATATATTTGGGTGTATATGATATGCTGAAATGTACAGTATGTGTGTACATATATATTTGGGTGTATATGATGTGCTGAGATGTACAGTATGTGTGTACATATATATTTGGGTGTATATGATGTGCTGAGATGTACAGTATGTGTGTACATATATATTTGGGTGTATATGATGTGCTGAGATGTACAGTATGTGTGTACATATATATTTGGGTGTATATGATGTGCTGAGATGTACAGTATGTGTACATATATATTTGGGTGTATATGATGTGCTGAGATGTACAGTATGTGTACATATATATTTGGGTGTATATGATGTGCTGAGATGTACAGTATGTGTGTACATATATATTTGGGTGTATATGATGTGCTGAGATGTACAGTATGTGTACATATATATTTGGGCGTATATGATGTGCTGAGATGTACAGTATGTGTACATATATATTTGGGTGTATATGATGTGCTGAGATGTACAGTATGTGTGTACATATATAGTTGGGTGTATATGATGTGCTGAGATGTACAGTATGTGTGTACATATATAGTTGGGTGTATATGATGTGCTGAGATGTACAGTATGTGTGTACATATATATTTGGGTGTATATGATGTGCTGAGATGTACAGTATGTGTGTACATATATAGTTGGGTGTATATGATGTGCTGAGATGTACAGTATGTGTGTACATATATATTTGGGTGTATATGATGTGCTGAGATGTACAGTATGTGTACATATATATTTGGGTGTATATGATGTGCTGATGTACAGTATGTGTGTACATATATAGTTGGGTGTATATGATGTGCTGAGATGTACAGTATGTGTACATATATATTTGGGTGTATATGATGTGCTGAGATGTACAGTATGTGTGTACATATATAGTTGGGTGTATATGATTTGCTGAAATGTATGCATGTACGTATACTGCAGGTAAAGTGAGGAGCTTGAGCACCCCCTTGTGGTCGCTGACGCACCTTACAGCCCTACACCTCAACGATAACTCCCTGTCCCGCATCCCGCCGGACATCGCCAAACTGCACAACCTGGTGTATCTGGACCTGTCGTCCAACAAGATTAGGAGCCTGCCGGCCGAGCTCGGCAACATGGTCTCTCTCAGGTGAGGACTACATCTCCCATGATCCTCATCTTCGCACTCTGAGAGCCCACATCGGCGCAAAAAAATTGGAGCAAACTACATCTCCCAGGATTCCTGTGCTTGCCCGAGTGCAGTGGTCGTTGGTCCTAATGATGAGTTGAGATGATGTTCATACTGTTGCTGTCTGTATTTGACAAAAGGTTAAAAAAAAGCATTGTCGTTTTGTTAGCGTAACGTAGTGAGCGAGTGACACATGCTTTTTGCCATCTGCCATCATCTGTGTATGATTTCGGCTTGGAAAACGCGTGTTTTATATTTAGGTGTGTGGCTGACAGTTGGCCCTCAGTTTTCATTCAGTTAATTAGATTACGGTTAATAGAAAGACCATTTAATCAAAGACCTCTTTCCAACACAACTGACAATCAAAGAGCTTCAATCTTAAATGATTATATATCAGAAATCTGATTGACCTAATGTTATCTAAAGGTGTAGCCAGTGAAAATTTTGGGCCAGTCCAAAAAAAAAAAAAAAAAAAAAAAAACTCAGGCATTGACGATAGCTTGATATCAAAATGTATTTGCAAAACTCGTTATGTATTTGCGAAACGTTAATAAAACGAGCGAAACGCAATAAACTTTAGAGCTCTCAATGTACAGACTCCAGCCCTCTGAGCAGTTATTTCTTTTTTATGCACCTAAAGCTTCTGGGCACTGTGATTGAATAACTCCTGAGGATTTGAGATGGATTTAAACTTTTTATGGCAGTGGTACCCAGTCATGCACCATGGAGGGCTGAGAGTATGCAGGTTTTCATTCCAACCAATCACTACACCTGCTAACTGATTTAGTTCCCTCCCCTCAGCGGGTGCAGTGATTGGCTGGAATGAAAACCTGCATCCTCCATGACGCATGATTGGGCACCACAGGTTTATGGCACTGTTGGGGGGTCAGTACTGTAAGGGAAAAAAGGGAACGTCTCTCAGAGTTGATACAAGGTCTTTATTCCAGTCGAGTCGCACTGAACCCCGATTCACTGCATTTAATTATTTTTATACATTTCTTAAGCTTTCATCAAGACTGGTGAACTAGACCAGTGCACAGGATGGTGTGAATCTGTGACCCTTCTCAGTTAGGCCATAGTGTATTGGTCATCCGGCTCACTGAATTAGCAAGACTTTTGACTTCATTTCATTACATTTCGTATCCAGAACGACATACACAGCATTTGCATTTTTATAATTTTATCCATTTCTACAGCTGGATATATACTGAAGCAATGCAGGTGAAGTACCTTTAGCTCAAGGGTACAACGGCAGTGCTCTACCTGGGAATTGAACCTGCAAGCCCAGTTCCTTGCCCATTATACTACCCTGCCGCCCGGCTTTGAGTAGCTCCTGATCTTTCTTTCCTGTTTACAATTCTACTAATAATGAATGTGTAGCTGCCTTATTGTAATCATGATGAGATCAAGGGAATATGTGGCCAGTGGACATAATGGTATCAGAGAAAGATATTCGTTCATCAATTGGGGGGGACCTCAAGGAGCATCATAAATGTAGTGAATTGACTGAATTAAAATGGAATTGACCCCTGACCCTGCTTTAGGGCAGTGAATATCTGAATCGCTGAGCGTCGTCGCCGCCCCCTGCTGGTAGTAGCATGGCACAGCGACGTCACTGTGATTCACGTCTCTTTTTTTTGAGTGAAGTCAGTCCTCGCTTCGCCCCGGTTTCCATAGATGCTCCCGCCCACCTCTTTGCAATTGCAGTGAGCGCGGAAGAGCGCTTATTGTTCCTCTGTGCTCTGGGATCGATTACTCCTGCCTTTATTGATCGGGCTAATTAGGCAAGCTTCTCAGAAAGCCCCAATAATGCTCTGCCCGCATCCATGATGTCTCTCTCTCGAGCTGTGTGTTAGTCAGAGGGAGCTGTGGTGAGAACAGATCGGGGCTGTTTTAGAACCAGGGTACGAAATTAACACCAGCGAAATTCTGGTGTAATTTTCTACTCCAGCAGCCACTTTGGCCGGTAACCAACCAGGTTGTGTTATATTGTGAAAGGCAATGTGGCTGGTATTATGTTGATGGTGGATGGTGTTTTTAGAATCCACAAGCCACTCTGGCCAGTTGGTGAAAAGGCTAATTTTATGCCGTTTAGAACTGTGCCGGGGTGTTGTAGAACCGATGGGGGATGTGGAGGTGCACAGAGGGAGGCGATGGTGTGCTGAATGTTATGTGGAGGTGCACAGAGGGAGGAGATGGTGTGCTGTATGTTATGTGGAGGTGCACAGAGGGAGGAGATGGTGTGCTGAATGTTATGTGGAGGTGCACAGAGGGCGGAGATGGTGTGCTGAATGTTATGTGGAGGTGCACAGAGGGCGGAGATGGTGTGCTGAATGTTATGTGGAGGTGCACAGAGGGAGGAGATGGTGTGCTGAATGTTATGTGGAGGTGCACAGAGGGAGGAGATGGTGTGCTGAATGTTATGTGGAGGTGCACAGAGGGAGGCGATGGTGTGCTGTATGTTATGTGGAGGTGCACAGAGGGAGGAGATGGTGTGCTGAATGTTATGTGGAGGTGCACAGAGGGAGGCGATGGTGTGCTGAATGTTATGTGGAGGTGCACAGAGGGCGGAGATGGTGTGCTGAATGTTATGTGGAGGTGCACAGAGGGCGGAGATGGTGTGCTGAATGTTATGTGGAGGTGCACAGAGGGCGGAGATGGTGTGCTGAATGTTATGTGGAGGTGCACAGAGGGCGGAGATGGTGTGCTGTATGTTATGTGGAGGTGCACAGAGGGAGGCGATGGTGTGCTGTATGTTTTGTGTAATAGGAGAGTCTTGATTAAGGTCGTCCTGTTAAAAGGAAGAGCCTTGGACCAAAGGCCCAAAGGCCGCCTGCGTGCCACACCATCACAAAGACGCTTTACAAGAAAATGAGGAAAATTGGGAAAGGCCATTTTGGCAGTTTTCATATGCTTTATGAAAATCTTATCTTTGTCACACATAAATGTGCGCACACACACACATTACTGGAAAAGTGCTCATCCTAGTTTTGGGTTGTGGAGATGGAGCGGGATTATTTTTCCCGCTTTTCCCGGCTGGCGGTTTTCCGGCCCACCTCGTATAATTCCGGACACAATTCCGGCGGGTGGGCCGAGCGTGGAGCTGCTTTTTGGCGCAGCCAGGGTTTCTAAAGCATGCATCTCCCTGTGTCTTCCTCAGGGAACTGCTATTAAATAACAACCAGCTGCGGGTTCTACCCTTCGAGCTGGGAAAACTCTTTCAGTTACAGACACTGGGGTTGAAAGGTGAGTATTGCCGTGGAAACGGTAAGCTTTTTCAGTCCCAAGACCCATTTCACCGTCACCCCCTATTTTCGGACCGGGTACTGAGCCTATGTGTGCTTCTCTCTCTCCCTCCCTCTCTTGCTCCCTCTCTCCTTCTCTCTCTCTCCCTCTCTCTCTCTCTCTCTCTCTCACACACAGGAAACCCACTTGCACAAGAAATCTTGAACCTGTACCAGGAGCCAGATGGGACGCGACGACTGCTCAACTACCTGCTGGATAACCTGGCCGGCACCATCAAACGCAGTGAGTGCAGTCTCCGCCCACTTCCTGTCTGTGACCACGCCCACTTCCTGTCTGAGGCCCCACCCTTACATTACATTACATTCATTTAGCAGACGCTTTTATCCAAAACGACGTACAATAAGTCCTCCAGAGATGCCCTGCCTTCCCCACCTTAGTCCACTGACGTGTCAGACACACATACGTGCACCCCCCCCCCCCCCCCCCCACACACACACACTTCACACGTGCGGCCAAAATGGTCTCGGTTCGGAGCCCTGAACTCTCGTCCTCCATTCTTCCTCCACTTCCCCCCCTTTCTCTGGGAGAATCTTTTTTTCCTGGTTTTGCTTTTCCTGGAAAATGGAGAACTCCAAATGTGGATTTGTGATTTATTGCCTGTTTTTACAGGATGTGAGTTCAAATATAGAACTTTTTTTAAAATCATAGCTTGTCAGTTTTTGGTGGAGCGGATATGGGCGCTACGTCCTATAAATAGGCCATCCTGTCTATCAAGGTTTATTATAATGACTGGTTGCTGATGTCATATGATCTGTGGGGGGGTGTCGCTACAGAGAGGGTGATTATTAAGCCTAGGTTTTTTCCGCCCACCCCAATGTGACAGGATTGATGTCTGTACCCGTCTGTACCTGTCTGTACCCCCACAGTGCCCGCAGAGCAGCCCCCCTCCAGGTCGTGGATCATTCTACAGGAGCCCGACAGGACACGCCCAGCAGGTGAGCTCACCTGTGTGTTTTACCTGCCCTTTCAACACACTCGTGCACACACACACACAGAGAGAGAGCGCGCACACACGCACACACACAACGCACACTCCACATCCACACACACTCGCAAGTACGCACTGGCAGCGAGGGAGAGAGCGTAAAAGAGCTCACACCACATCCACACACACTCACAAGCGCACGGACACGTGTACACGCCATAGACTGTATAAAAATATGGACAAAGCCACTGTGACGTCACCCATTGCCTTTCCACGGCCTCGTAAAAACTGAATCGAGGCTCCGGATGCCTTTTTCGCCGCCCGTTTGTACAAACTGCGTCTGCTCCGTGGAGCCGAAGAGGACTCAACCTGTCCCTCTGATTGATCCTGAGCAAATGTTAATACCCTGTCCAAACGACACTATATTTTAAAAAAATCAGCACATGCAGAGGCATTAGATGAAGGAAAGGCACCTACTGCAATGACATTTTTTTTGTGGGAAAAAAATTTTTTTTTGTATTTTGACCACATTGCTGCCATTGACTTACATGGTGAAAGACCTATACTGGAGCCAATCACAGTGGCGCTAATGAGCAACGGCACAATTGCCGCTCCCAGCCCAACCAGGAAGTGAGCTTCAAAACGAAAGCCCAGTCTTGGCCCCTTGGTACACGCCGGTGACCACATGTTTTTTTATTTTTTATTTTTTTTATAGATTTGCATGTTTTGCTTTGTGTTCTTTATTTTATCTTGTTTGCTTTTTAAGATTTGCGTGTTCTTTGCTTGGTTGGGTTTGCATGTTGTGCCCTGACACTAGATAAAAAAAACAAATTGTCTCTCTCTCTCTCTCTCCACTCAGCTCTGTTCTCAGTCATGTGCTATAACGTGCTGTGCGATAAGTACGCCACACGCCAGCTCTACGGCTACTGCCCCTCATGGGCCCTCAACTGGGAGTACAGGAAGAAGTCCATCATGCAGGAGATCCTGAGCTGCAACGCTGACATCATCAGCCTGCAGGTGAGCCAGACTCCGCCCCCCTGGGGCTCTGTTTAAATTGTTAATAGTAGTTTAAATTGTTAGTAGTAATTGTACATATATAAAATGGAAATGTTGGATTTGTTTTAATAGTTCAGGGTCTGTCTTAAATACCCTCTACTTGAGGGTCTGGTCCACGCAAGGTCATTGGGTCAGTTTATCTGTAGGTACAGAAGTTTACATACACTTAGGTTGAAGTCATTAAAACTAATTTTTAGGCACTCCACAGATTTCATGTTAGCAAACTATATAGTGTTGGCAAGTCAGTTAGGACATCTACTTTGTGCATGACACGTAATTTTTCCAACAATTGTTTACAGACAGATTATTTCACTTTTAATTCACTATATCACAATTCCAGTGGGTCAGAAGTTTACATACGTTAAGTTGACTGTGCCTTTAAACAGCTTGGAACATTCCAGAAAATTATGTCATGGCTTTAGAAACTTCTGATAGGCTAATTGACATTATTTGAGTCAATTGGAGGTGCACCTGTGGATGTATTTTATGGCCTACCTTCAAACTCAGTGCCTCTTTGCTTGACGTGATGGGAAAATCAAAAGAAATCAGCCAAGACCTCAGAAAGAAAATTGTGGACCTCCACAAGTCCTCTCCTTCATTCTTGGTAGCCAAACGCCTGGAGGTACCACGTTCATCTGTACAAACAATAGTACGCAAGTATAAACACCATGGGACCACGCAGCCATCATACCGCTCAGGAAGGAGACTCGTTCTGTCTCCTACGAGTCCTACATCAACATAACCTGAAAGGCTGCTCAGCAAGGAAGAAGCCACTACTCCAAAACTGCCATTAAAAAGCCAGACTACGGTTTGCAACTGCACATGGGGACAAAGATCTTACTTTTTGGAGAAATGTCCTCTGGTCTGATGAAACAAAAATGGCCATAATGCCCATCGTTATGTTTGGAGGAAAAAGGGTGAGGCTTGCAAGCCGAAGAACATCATCACAACCGTGAAGCACGGGGGTGGCAGCACCATGTTGCGGGGGTGCTTTACTGCAGGAGGGACTGGTGCACTTCATAAAATAGATGGCATCATGAGGAAGTAAAATTATGTGGATATATTGAAGCAACGTCTCAAGACATCAGCCAGGAAGTTAAAGCTTGGTCGCAAATGGCTCTTCCAAATGGACAATGACCCAAAGCATACTTCCAAAGTTGTGGCAAAATGGCTTAAGGACAACAAAGTCAAGGTATTGGAGTGGCTATCACAAAGTCCTGACCTCAATCCAATTGAAGATTTATGGGCAGAACTGAAAAAACGTGTGCGAGCAAGGAGGCCTACAAACCTGACTCAGTTGCACCAGTTCTGTCAGGAGGAATGGGCCAAAATTCCAGCAACTTATTGTGAGAAGCTTGTGGAAGGCTACCCGAAACGCTTGACCGAAGTTAAACCATTTAAAGGCAATGCTACCAAACACTAACAGAGTGTGTGTAAACTTCTGACCCACTGGGAATGTGATGGAAGAAATAAAAGCTGAAATAAATCATTCTCTACTATTATTCTGACATTTCACATTCTTAAAATAAAGTTGTGATCCTAACTGACCTAAGACAGGGAATGGTTACTAGGATTAAATGTCAGGAATTGTGAAAAACTGAGTTTAAATGGATTTGGCTAAGCTGTATGTAAACGTTCGACTTCAACTGTATGTGTCGTTCTAGTGTATCTGCATAGCATTATATATTCATTAATTCTTTTAACAGGAAGTGGAGACGGAGCAGTACTACAAGTACTTCCTGGTGGAGCTGAAGGAGCAGGGATACGACGGGTTCTTCAGTCCAAAGTCCCGAGCCAGAACCATGTCGGAGTCGGACCGGAAGCACGTGGACGGCTGTGCAATATTCTACAGGACAGAGAAGTGCGTTTAGAGTCCCGCCTCAAGCTGTCACTCAAACCTGACGCACTGCGTTCAGAGTCCCGCCTCAAGCTGTCACTCAAACCTGACGCACTGCGTTCAGAGTCCCGCCTCAAGCTGTCACTCAAACCTGACGCACTGCGTTCAGAGTCCCGCCTCAAGCTGTCACTCAAACCTGACGCTCTGCGTTCAGAGTCCCGCCTCAAGCTGTCACTCAAACCTGACGCACTACGTTCAGAGTCCCGCCTCAAGCTGTCACTCAAACCTGACGCACTGCGTTCAGAGTCCCGCCTCAAGCTGTCACTCAAACCTGACGCACTGCGTTCAGAGTCCCGCCTCAAGCTGTCACTCAAACCTGACGCGCTGCGTTCAGAGTCCCGCCTCAAGCTGTCACTCAAACCTGACGCGCTGCGTTCAGAGTCCCGCCTCAAGCTGTCACTCAAACCTGACGCACTGCGTTCAGAGTCCCGCCTCAAGCTGTCACTATACGCACTGACGTTCTCTCAGCGAGTAGAGTGGTTTTTTTATTTGATTAAATTTTTTTTATTTGTCCTTTATTTTACCAGGTAAATCTCATTGAGATCCAGGATCTCTTTTTCAAGAGTGACCTGGGTAACAGACACATACAAACACATTGGACAAACAAGTACAGTTCAAAATAAAAATTCAGTCAAAACATTTACAAACATGAAAATCAAAAGCAACAAGCACAGGCTACATCCACAATATCAGCGATCAAAATTTTAAAATCCTGTAACGGAATGAAGTGTTCTAATCTCAAGGTCTTCTGTAGTTCATTCCATATGTACGGGGCAAAATATTTAAAACCCGTTTTGCCAAGCTCATTTTTTACATGTGGTGTATCTAAAGCTAAGTAATCTTGTGACCTAGTACCATATGTGCTGTATTTAAAGGCAATCAGCAGAGATAATAGGGAAGTTTCATAAGCAGAGCCATAGATAAATAAAATGCAATGCATGTCCCTTCTCTTAGTTAAAGGTTATAGGTGACCGTTTCTGTCGAATGGTCTTTATTTTGTTCAGCGATGACGTCGTTGATCTAATTAAGATGGACGTTGTGACGAGAGCGATTCTTCACCTTGAATTACCCACAGATTATTTTTTTAAATAATTTTTGAAGTTGGGAACAAATATTGCATTTATTGTTATGAATTATAATGGGCAGATGATCATTTGTTTATTTGCTCAGTGTTTTTGCGCCTTTGGCACCCGTTAGCGGCGTTTATAGTGCACCTTTTCAGACTGCTGCCTAACAGAAGAACAGAGGAAAGTTAATTTGCTCACTGTTTGCAAACATTAGCCGATGTTTACCTTGTGAAACGCACGTCTTCTGTCACATCAAGTGCTTTCTGGCATCACGCTCGCTCTTGGTACTTTTGTGAGGTTAAACGCAGCATTGGTGGGAGCGTGAGCTAACTCTGTCTCTCTCGCTCTCTCTCGCTCTCTCTCGCTCTCTCTCGCTCTCTCTCGCTCTCTCTCTCTGCCGCAGGTTTAGCTTGGTGCAGAAGCACACGGTGGAGTTTAACCAGTTAGCCATGGCTAACTCTGAGGGCTCGGAAGCCATGCTGAACCGGGTCATGACCAAAGACAACATCGGCGTGGCTGTACTGCTGGAGCTACATAAGGACATGATGGAGATGTCCTGTGAGTGTATATACACACATGCGCATATACACACACACTCACTCACTCACTCACTCACTCACTCACTCACTCACTCACTCACTCACTCACTCACTCACTCACTCACTCACTCACTCACTCACTCACTCACTCACTCACTCACTCACTCACTCACTCACTCACTCACTCACTCACTCACTCACTCACTCACTCACTCGCACACAGGTACACTCATTGGTTCAGCAGTGTGCCGCTTGCAGCTGCTCTGATTGGCTGGGTCCCCTCTCCTCTCCTCACAGCTGGGAAGTCCCTACAAGGCATGGAGAAACAGCTCCTCCTGGTGGCCAACGCGCACATGCACTGGGACCCCCGAGTACTCGGACGTCAAGCTGGTTCAGACCATGATGTTCCTGTCCGAGGTGAAGAACATCGTGGACAAGGCCACGCGCAGCCTCAAGCTGTCCTCCGTTTCCGGGGAGACCAACGCCATCCCGCTCGTCCTGTGCGCAGATCTCAACTCCTTACCCGACTCTGGTGAGTGCCAGAGGGGCGTTTTGGGAGTCGGTATGGGATCTGATGAGTAATAATGCTCTGTGCACCCTGTCAGTAACCTCTTACGGAACCACAGGGCCTACACTAAGGCTTTTACTGCAGACATTGCCCCAGGGGTATTTGCTGTAATTAGACCAGCGTATCAGCGTCATCTCTAACTGTGTGTGCGTGTGTGCGTGTGTGCGTGTGTGCGTGCGTGCGTGCGTGCGTGCGTGCGTGCGTGCGTGCGTGCGTGCGTGCGTGCGTGCGTGCGTGCGTGCGTGCGTGCGTGCGTATGCCTGCGTGTGTGTGTGTGTGTGCGCGTGCGTATACCTGCACGTGTGTGTTTGGTACAGGTGTGGTAGAGTACCTGAGTACAGGAGGGGTGGACTGCACACACAAGGACTTTAAGGAGCTGCGCTACATCGACAGCCTCACCAACTTCAACTGCAACGGCAAGAACGGCACCTCCAGCAGCCGCATCACACACGGCTTCAAGCTGAAGAGCGCCTACGACAATGGCCTCATGCCTTACACCAACTACACCTTCGACTTCAAGGTGAGCTTCTGCTCCTGCCTCTACAAAGACGTCCTTCTTTACAGCAGGTACCACGGCCAAAAGAAATGGAACGTGAGCCAACTTACTCAGAGGTGCAGCAGCACCAAAGTTTTACCACGCAAATATATCTTTGACCAAAAGAGCAATCTTTTAGTAAGTGTCAAGTATACTGTATGTGACATTGAAGTACATCTGTTTTATTTTAGTTTCCGTTTAGTTTCCCAGCTTAAGGACACCTGGCTTACATAACCAGAAGTTAACAGTTGTTAGCTTGCTAGCTTGGCGAGTTGGCAACTAGGGGCTTGATTTACCAAGACCTTTAGCAGGTGCAAAACCTTTTAGCACACGCAAAACCAATAACATGACCAATGATTGCACCAATCACTGGTTGTGTTATTAGTTTTTGGTCTTAGTAAATCAGGCCCTAAGTGTTAACGCTTCCAGTGTGAGTTTTGGTCAGTTTCCACAGCGCTGGTCATGTTGTCACTGCCAGCTTTCCACTTTCTGTTTTTCCTAAATAACTGGCGAGGACGAATATTTCGGTTGATGCTCTGGGTGTGATTTTTCTTCAACCATGATGGTTTTAAAAAAAAAATAATAATAATTTAACCAGTGAGTCTGTCTTGCCACAAGTTTGACCTTTTCTCTCTGTTCACAGGGTGTCATTGACTACATCTTCTACTCCAGGCCCCAGCTCAACGTTTTGGGGGTCTTGGGGCCCCTGGACCCCCACTGGCTCCATGAAAACAATATCAGCGGCTGTCCACACCCCCACATCCCCTCTGATCACTTCTCTCTGTTTGCACAACTGGAGCTGGTCCTGCCTTACCCTCCGCCGCTCAACGGAATCCACCTGCCTGGCCGCAGGTAGTCCCCCGAGCCATCGGGGGGGGGCTGCTGCTTCTCCCTCAAGGCCTTTTTTCTGTAAACTTAAGGAAAAAAAACTAAACAAAATGTGTATAATTCAAAAGTCCTACAGTAAGAGGAGTGGGGTATGGCCAACAGGGATATATATATTTTTTGTTTTTCTTCTAATCATTTTCATCCATTTTAAATGAGTCAAAACTTTGTGACAAGTCTACTGTTCGTCTGTTTGGACCCCCACCCCGCCCACCCAGCTCATTTTTTAGGCTTTTGGCTTTCTTTTACGGACCACACACAAGTTTCTTACCTCCCCTGTATGTTCATCTTCTTTTTTTTTTTCTTTTTTTAAATAGACCAATAGTTCAGTTTTAATCAAGGGTTAACATGTACACGGTCATATCCAGAGAGGAATGCGGACCTCGCACGGGGCGCCCCACTCATAGCAACCTGCAGGGGGCGCCCTGGGCCATGCGGGACGGGTTTGGACCAAGTAACCGCGGTTACGCCACTGACACTGTCCATCCAAACGTACCGCCGCTGGTTTTGGCCCCTCTGCCGTTTCAGAATTACCAGCTTAAGAGGCGGGGCATTTTCCCCCCCCCCCCCCTTGTGCCCGCACGATTGGTACGTACCACGCTGTAATACTCTCTTTGGTGCTGAAACTATCTCTCTGGGTGCTACCGTTGAGTCTTCATCTCCCATGTGTTCTGCCAAATGGTGCAATTTTTAATGTAAATTTGATGCGTGGCAGTGCTTAGCAAAAACAATGTCATTGGCTCTAGAAAACGCTGTATTTTCTTTCTTTTTTTTCTTTTTTGTATTTTAACATATTGAAATAAATTGTAAAGTAGGCGCATACCGCGGAGGAGGAGAGGGTGATGGATAGATGCACTTGTTTTTTTTTTCCCAGCTCGCAGGTTTACACGCATTTTAACGATTGACCTCTGCGGGTGGGTTGGGTTCAGCTTGCTTGTAAAGAAGATTAATGTGCTTGGGACAAAGGTTAAGCGCAGGTAGGAAAAAAGAAAAAAAACAAATGTTACGAGGTAACCAAATGATTATTTTAAGTAGATTGGGGTTTGGGGGGCGGGGGGGGGGTCAGTAACCACCTCCCTGACGTCCTTCAATTTAGACTGCAGGCAGGGAAGCAGTCGCTACATCTTCCCTAAAGTTTTTTTGTTTTTTTAATGTAACCAGAACATGTGACCTCATTCGGAACGTACCACCACACGGAATGGGGCGGGGGTGCGATTCGGCTGGAGGGGGAGGAAAATATACATCGAGCCACTTTCAGCTTTTCTTTTTTGGTCGTTTTTCTTAAACATTGGTAGCTATAGCAGATATGAACAAGCAGTAGTTTGAACGGGAGCAGCTCCTGCCCCCCCCCCCCCCCCCCCCCTCTTTCTCCAGTTTGAGTTGGTATGGTCCTCCTTCAGCTTCCTGTGTCCTGAGGGTAGTGTTGCAGTCCCAGAGCAGCCAGGAGGGGGGTGCTTCTCCTTGTGTCAGAGGAGAGTTTGGGGACAAGGAGAGAATCATATTTAAACTCTGAGAGGGAGTAACAATCTTTGTAACTCCGTCGTAGGCACCAGCACACACACACACACACACACACACACACACACACACACACACACACACACACACACACACACACACACACTGAGCACTGTCTTTAGAGGCCAGTAGTGTCCTTGGCCATAAATTCCATACTTCACTCCAGGGGTTTTTCACAAGTGTTTGTATAAATTATAAATTTGGATTTAGCCTTCACATGATTGTATATGAACCACAAAAAACCTGATCTATGGAATTTTTGTACTTAAAATAAATTATGATCAGATTTAGGGAAGAAAAATGATTGTATTGTAAATTAAGGCTAAATTTTTATCCGTTTAATGTTATTAAATAAGAAATTGAAATTACCAGCTTGTACAAAAGACGACAAAAAGAGGTTGTTCCAGGTTTTTGCCGCCACTGTTTTGCACTCCTGCTTTTTGTTTTATTTTTCCTCTTTCCTTAAATTACTGAGAGCGTTGCACTTGAAACTTAAATTCAAACCAAACGACAAACTGTTGCAGTTTTCAAACCCTGTAAAGCAGCTTTTCATGGAGACTGCGCACACCAACCACATACATATGCACAGGCCCGCACGTTAAGACGCTCAAATCATAATTTGTCAACAGCTGTGCGTCCGGTGACCAGGTAGCCACGCCCACACTCAGATGAAGCTCCACCCATCTCGGCAATTGCGTATCCCCAAGGGGGAGGGCGACTCCCTGCTCCAACAGCCTTCAATACCACTTAAAAACCCGCTAGACTGTTAGCGCTTCGCTCCGACGCTAAAACCCCTCAATCCTGAGGAAGAGGAAGTTCCTGCCTTGCACGCTTTTGAACCGCACTGCCCATGCAGTCGGTGAACTCCTGCACAACCTCTTTTTGATTTTATAAAATACTGTTAAAACAATTGTGAAGATTTTACGAGGTCTTTTTATGTTGTTTTTTTTGGGGTTTTTTTGTATTAGCTGTGGCTTATTTCTCATTTTTTGGTAGTTGGAAATCTCAGATCACGTGGCTAACAAAACATTTACGTGTTTCTCTTTTCTTTATATATATATATATTTTTTTTTCCTTTTCGACAGTGCTTAGGTCTGTTTTATTCTCTGTCCTTTGTCACACAAGGGTAAAAGGCTTCAGAAATACCTCTTAGAAGCCCCAGCCCACCTCTCCCTCATTGGCCAGAATTCAAGTCTGTAGTAAGGCCGTCCCCCTCCAACAGACCCGCCCCCTTTCTTATCTCAGGCAACCCTAGTAATTTTGATGATCGCTTTGATTCCCTGTGTATCCACAGCTTGGAACACGGCTATATTCTCTCTCCTCTGATAAATAGTGCCATCTGTTAAATACTTACCTGAAGCCAAGTTTAAGGTCAAAATTCAACTCTTAGCAGAACTCTTTTTGGGATGTTTTTAAGGGGGAAAGGAGGCAAATTTATCACTCCTGGAGCTCATTCTTGCCGTGACCAAACGAGTGGGATATGTAGCCTGGGATATGTAGCCTGGGATATGTAGCCTGGCTTTGCTCCAATCATCCAGATTTTTGTGGGTTGCCGAGCTTCCCTAAAATCCATGTGAAAACAACATGAAATGCTCCCTTTGTACTCCAAAAGCCCACTATAATTTCTGGATTGTTGCGTTTTAATTAATAATTAGCCCTCAAAGCACTTACGGAGATACCAGTAGTGCAGCTACCCCCAGGGAATTTGATGTTTTTTTAAACAATTAAAACCAAACCATTTTGCAAGAATTAAAAAGTTGGCATTTTAATCTTTTTTTTTTGCTTATTTTTTTTAAACAAAGGAAGATCCGGGCAAAGTTTCATCCTTGTCCAGGACCTGCTCCTCTCTGTACATTTATTTTTTTCTCGTAATTTTGTTTTGAACACAAAGCAAATGTCCAGTTTCTATAGACCTTGAGTTTCTGATAGTGTTGTAGTAGATTTAAAAATGGCTTCTTTTTTTGTAAAGTGTGAATAAAAGGTGTATCTCATGTTTCCTTTCTAAAAAATGAATTGTGTTGACATGTATATCATGAATTATCCAATAGTATTATGATTGCTTGGTTGATTTTTCTTTTACCTCCATTTTTCTCCTTTTTTTGTCATACTTCTCAAACCAAATGATTTTTTGTTGTAGAAACGTTAGCGAGATAAAATATGGATTTGTGTGGTTACTAATTGGGATTCTAATGGTTGGTATTCGGGACGAGATGGAGGCTGTGTCCTTTTTTAAAAAAAATGTAAACACGATTGCGAGCGATGGGTAGTCCTTGGTGTCCCCAAAACGGGAAATGTCCGACCTGTATCTTCAGAACGTCACATTAGGCTAGTGGATTTGTGAAAAGAAAAAAAAAAGAATAAAAAAGGGGGGCGGGCCTGGTTGGCCCCTGCTTTCTCATTGGTCAATGCTTCAGTAGGGAGAGCACTTTGCTACAGTGGTGTGAAACGTGTACGTTTAAAAACACAGCAGCCGCAGGTAGAAGATGTCGTAACGTAAGTCTACTATTGCGCCCTCTTGGTATCTTTGTTCTGTGTTTCTCAGTAGTGAGTTAAGTTTCTAAAGTGATGTTCTCTGCTATTTAGAGGTAATTTAAGGACACCCCCTTTTACCCCGCCCCCTGGAACCCACCCACTGAATCTGCTCTTGGGAGGGTAACCCTGAACTTCAGTTACCATCAGTCAGTTGTCAACATGCACTTTTTTTTTTTTTTTTGCCTGCAGGCATCTTACCCCTATCTAACTCATTTTTCTCCTTCACCTCCCTCCCTCCCTCATCCACCTTTCACTTCCCTGTTCATCTCTGGTTGTTCTCCAGGCGATTTGCCTGCTCCCTCACTCTCGTATTTCAGGGTTGCAATTACGACGTAAAAACAGTAGGGGGCGATAGTGTAGGCTGATGCTTCGCCGTTGCATTTCAGATTAGACGCGCGCAACAGGACGCAATGAGATCATCCCCTTGTTTTGACGGCTTGCGATGTCGGGGGAAAAAATCAGCATTTACTCCACACCACGGAAAACTCCAGAATCTTGGCAATAATAGTCTCTGATTTGGGGGAAACTTTATTTTTGTATAATATCTCAGAGCGTTTCCTCAGTACCACGGCCCTGACAGATGTCTCACACTCCTCTCCGGAGGGACGTGTTCACCTCCTACTTTTCACCTCCATCCATCCATCTATCCAATCATCCTGCCGGTTCTCCCCCTCTCCATCTTGTAAATTTCCCCCAATTTTATCCTCTCCGCCAGTAGTGATAGTCGTTCGAAAATCAGGATCGTCTGTCTGTAGCCGACCGAGTACATATATCGATATATATGTGTCACTATGTAATGCACTGGACCAACGTCTTGTTTACCATTTGTGGAATACCAGCAAAACACTTGCACAAAGTTGAAAAGGAATGTTGAGTTGATTAAAAAATAAAAATTATATATATGTGTGTGTATATGTATATATACTATATATATATATATATATTATATATGTATATATACTATATATATATATATATATTATATATATATATATAATATATATAAAAAGGCAGCTGTTTTTAAATCAATATTAGGAACTGTATAGAGGCCGAATGGTAAACAAGGCATTTCTGTTTTATCTTTAACTGTCTTCTTGGTTATCTTTGAACTAGTTTGTTTATAACAGGGTCAGCTTGTTTCCTTTACACCTATGTATTTTCCTACTTATGGTTGAAAATAAATTCTATATCTGTTTCAGTTTCTGTGTGCTGTCCTTTCTTCCCGCTGAGGATTCTGGGTAATTCCAGTGTCCAAAAAGTTGGGACCCCCCCCCCATAAATCACTTAAAATAAAATGGCCACTAACTTATGTTGTCTCTGCTGTGTGATAGGCTTGGATAGTTTGCCTTCTGTGATGCTAATTTCGTCATCGTTTAAGATGTCGTGGAAAATGTGTTGGACCATGTTGATTGACAGCACAGTACAACTGATTGAGCACTATTTACTGCTCATGACCAATTTTGAACAGTTGTATGCTCTACAGTTTTCACTACCAATTTCTTAATTATTTTAGAGGTGTCTGCAATTGCCTGCTTCTAATAACTCGTATCATTTGAGAATTTCATATCTACAAGTCTACAGTTGCCTAATATACCTTATGATTGCATAACATGACGCCCAATATTGTTTTGTTGTATAGCAAGCCTCTGTGTAATTATCCATTTTCTAATGCAGGCCACTAGGTGGCGCTAGCTGAACAGCATTTCGAGCTTAGTGTTTGTGAGGCGTCAGCTTGGCCAGTATCTGCCGTCCAAGGGTAGAACGAAGCAGCCCTGCTACTACCGCTGACAACTTCATCCGAGCTCGTCTTTGGGCAGCACGGCTGTCTGAGAAATCGAGCCCCATCGTCGGTAAATAAATCAATCATTTAAGGTTCTTTGGTCAGAGCGCTATACGAACAGAAACGGTCATTATAAAAGACACTGCTTTGTGCTTTTTGGTCACGAGCCCAATACTTTTTAGTAAGCATTGACGAATGCATGGAAGTGTGTTATTTTAATGCAAATGCCGGAGGTGATAATTCTGAGGGCATGGCAGGGTGAACGTGTGACAGTACTGCACAGCAGTCTCAAGCATAGACTGTCGGGGGGGAAACTGGCCGCCCAGTAGCTACATATTTGTGTGCTGGCTGTGGCAATGTAGCCAACAGGTTTATAACAGATCTGGGGAATATGAAATACTCGGATCAACACAAAATAATCATTAAATTACGCTTGTGATTTTAAGGCGGGGACCTTACGCCATGTTTGAGCGTGTTAGCCTGTCTGTGCGGCGCTAGCAGGCCAGTCTGATTGTGGGATTGAATCTATTTTTATATGGTCTATGGATTGAATGGACACTGTAGGCGTGGGCTAGAGTAGCCTGAACACTGAAGCCTCAAACTTGGCACGAGATGTGACGCGCCGCTCTGAACTGCTCTGGCCCCTGATCCTCGTACACGGCACGCGGCACTGTGCTGGATTATTCAGTACCAGCGACTGGGGACCCAACCCACGTAAACATGAAATGGAAGCGTCATACTCATACCCCCCGAAAAAAAAAGCTTTTTGGGCGGTTCAGGCCTTCTCTTTTGCCCCTCTGTCAAAAAATGCGCAATACAATTAAAATCTAATCGAATAAATTGTAATTTTATAAGCAGGTAGCCTCTAATATGTAGCCTCTAACCCAGATGTGTGACCAGCAGCACGTTCGCAATCACACCTGGAGAGGTTTGCATAACCCTGGCCGTGACCAGTGGATCTCCTTGGGAACTTGCCTACTTACGGAAGACGGTGCTGAAACGGGGGTTGCGTTTATTCTCGGGGTTTGTTTTTCATACACATTTCAAATTAACAGCTGGATATTAATTCAGACGTAGACTGCAGATTCACACTTGCTATGTCGGTGTCATCTCCGTATTAAAGAGCGTGTTTAACTGCACTGAACATATGGAGAGAGCAAAAAAAGATAAAATTAAATGGTAACGTGCAAAATAAGCTACCATCGTATATACAAACCGTAAAACAAATGTGCTGTGACGTTACATATATTTGGCACTTTTCAAAAGCTTTGCTCGTTTTTTGCCAAAGATATATTGTCGTTATATAAATCTTGGTGGTGCTGCACCTCGGGGTATGTCGGGTCATGTTTTATTTCTTCGAGCTGTGGTATTAGCTGTAAAAGAGATCGTCTTTTGAGGTACGCTCGCAAACACACTCTCGTGCAGTTCGTTCTTTGCTCGCGCGCAGACCATTCCTCTGTTGACGTGGCAGCGAGCGGTCGGGAACCAGTAAAGCGCTTGCAGATGTCGCTCTCTCTCTCTCTCTCTCTCTCGCTCTCGCTCTCGCTCTCGCTCTCTCATAGTTGACCCCCTTTTCCGACGGATAGCTGAATTACAATATGCCATGGTTGTGGTTAGCTTTGTTCGGAATCTGATCTTCCTGCACAATTTTGACTACTAAATAGTTATGCAGGCCTTGCTTGCTAACCAGAGTTATTTAAGGACTCGGAAAAAGGAAACATTTTTGAGACAACTGCATGTTGCTTTTGAAGCTCCAAGGAAAATATAAAGATGTTTTAAATGCTGTACTTGCGTATGCAGAAGCTGAACTGCTTTCATGCTAAGAGGTGTGCATGAACGTTTTAATGGTATCATGAAGCCACATGCACATAAATCAGTGTGGGCAAGTGAAAACCGTCGCTTGTTGTATGAAAGTCACAAAGTGATTTTCAAAAGGGTCATCTAGTGTTTAAGTTAAAAAAAAAACAAAGAAAAATGAAATGTTGACACCTTGATATACTGTGGTGGGAAAGTTTGCCATGTCACACTGAATTCCAGCACTCACCTTTTTTCTTTTTTCTTTTCCTGGCAGGTTTGGTAATGGACGGCCATGTGCGTCCTCCTAAGCTAGCAATAAAACATGATTCAAATTAAGCTAAAATATGTAAATAGATTAACGATAAAAAAAATATTGATTTATAGAACTGCCGTGGAAAAGTGTGCCAAAACACATATAACAGGGGAAAAGAGTTCTGACATGATATCGGGAACAGATGACACGGACACAGAAAACCACATATTAACCCCGGGGTTTCTAATTTTGAGGTTGTTGTTGGCATTCGACAGATTCAGGTACAGGCGTTTGCATTGTAGGGATTTCATCTTTGATCTTAGTTTTGCTTTTCTTGTTCCAGTGGTTTTATAGCCATGTTGAATACACCTTGTACGTCACTTTGTGTAAAAGCAGCTGTTAAATACCTGAATTGTAAACTGTAGAGACATTATTACGGCCAGTTCTCAGTGCACCTGCAACTGGATTATAGCATGATGCGTATATGACCTTTGACCCCTCTCTCATCCAGTGGAACGTAACCTGCCTGAAGTGGCTTCCATAAAGAATAGACGCTACCCTGTTGTTAGAGAGATTACCAGCTCAACGGCCTCAGGGTTCTACCAAGTGAGATTATCCATGGCCTCAGGGTTCTATCAAGTGAGATTATCAACGGCCTCAGGGTTCTACCAAGTGAGATTATCAACGGCCTCGGGGTTCTACCAAGTGAGATTATCAACGGCCTCAGGGCTCTACCAAGTGGGATTATCCACGGCCTCAGGGTTCTACCAAGTGAGATTATCCACGGCCTCTGGGTTCTACCAGGTGAGATCATCCATGGCCTCAGGGTTCTACCAGGTGAGATTATCAACGGCCTCAGGGTTCTACCAAGTGAGATTATCAACGGCCTCGGGGTTCTACCAGGTGAGATTATCCATGGCCTCAGGGTTCTACCAGGTGAGATTATCAACGGCCTCAGGGTTCTACCAAGTGGGATTATCCACGGCCTCGGGGTTCTACCAGGTGAGATTATCAACGGCCTCAGGGTTCTACCAAGTGAGATTATCCACGGCCTCTGGGTTCTACCAGGTGAGATCATCCACGGCCTCAGGGTTCTACCAGGTGAGATTATCAACGGCCTCAGGGTTCTACCAAGTGAGATTATCCACGGCCTCAGGGTTCTACCAAGTGAGATTATCCATGGCCTCTGGGTTCTACCAGGTGAGATTATCCATGGCCTCAGGGTTCTACCAGGTGAGATTATCCATGGCCTCAGGGTTCTACCAGGTGAGATTATCCACGGCCTCCGGGTTCTACCAAGTGAGATTATCCACGGCCTCAGGGTTCTACCAAGTGAGATTATCCACGGCCTCTGGGTTCTACCAGGTGAGATTATCCATGGCCTCAGGGTTCTACCAGGTGAGATTATCCATGGCCTCAGGGTTCTACCAGGTGAGATTATCCACGGCCTCAGGGTTCTACCAGGTGAGATTATCCATGGCCTCAGGGTTTTACCAGGTGAGATTATCCACGGCCTCGGGGTTCTACCAGGTGAGATTATCAACGGCCTCAGGGTTCTACCAAGTGAGATTATCCACGGCCTCGGGGTTCTACCAGGTGAGATTATCCACGGGCTCTGGGTTCTACCAGGTGAGATCATCCATGGCCTCGGGGTTCTACCAGGTGAGATTATCCACGGCCTCAGGGTTCTACCAAGTGAGATTATCCATGGCCTCGGGGTTCTACCAAGTGAGATTATCCACGGCCTCGGGGTTCTACCAGGTGAGATTATCCACGGGCTCTGGGTTCTACCAGGTGAGATCATCCATGGCCTCGGGGTTCTACCAGGTGAGATTATCAACGGCCTCAGGGTTCTACCAAGTGAGATTATCCATGGCCTCGGGGTTCTACCAGGTGAGATTATCCACGGGCTCTGGGTTCTACCAGGTGAGATCATCCATGGCCTCGGGGTTCTACCAGGTGAGATTATCCACGGCCTCAGGGTTCTACCAAGTGAGATTATCCACGGCCTCAGGGTTCTACCAAGTGAGATTATCCACGGCCTCAGGGTTCTACCAAGTGAGATTATCCACGGCCTCAGGGTTCTACCAAGTGAGATTATCCACGGCCTCTGGGTTCTACCAGGTGAGATTATCCATGGCCTCAGGGTTCTACCAGGTGAGATTATCCATGGCCTCAGGGTTCTACCAGGTGAGATTATCCATGGCCTCAGGGTTCTACCAGGTGAGATTATCCATGGCCTCAGGGTTTTACCAGGTGAGATTATCCACGGCCTCGGGGTTCTACCAGGTGAGATTATCAACGGCCTCAGGGTTCTACCAAGTGAGATTATCCACGGCCTC
This sequence comes from Synaphobranchus kaupii, assembly GCA_029718625.1. NCBI lineage: Eukaryota > Metazoa > Chordata > Actinopteri > Anguilliformes > Synaphobranchidae > Synaphobranchus > Synaphobranchus kaupii. The sequence continues at coordinate 1,017,080 of CM056393.1, forward strand.
GGGGTTCTACCAGGTGAGATTATCCACGGCCTCAGAGTTCTATCAGATGAGCCCTCAACCTCTGTACTTGAAGCACTGCATGTTGCTGATAAACTATCAGCCTCCATTTTATGGCTCTCTCCTCAACCAAAATTGTCTTTTTCTACACAATCAACGCATTCTAATTGTAAAACAATTAAACTGCACCGAAGAGACTTGGAGCATTAAACAAATTAACATAGAATGCTTGAACTAATAAGCATAACACACAAGAAACAGAAGTATGATCTATAGAGATAACTCCAGTTTATATCTCAATGGTATATTCCATGTGCTCAACTGTAAACAAAATAAAACTAAAGGAGCCTAAGGCTCCAGCCGTGCCTCTCCGAAGGGCCTCTTGCCACGTGAAAAATGGCGTCGTTCCCCTTGTCCTCCTCTCTAAAAAAGCCCAAGGCCTCTTCTCCTCATAGTGGTGTAGCTCCTTGTGCAAACGCTTCTCAGTGCATTCAGCATCCCCCTGAGGTAATTACAGCAGCATTTAAAAACACTTACGCAGCCATCTTAATAGCTGGCTACCCTTTTTAATATTATAGTCTTGACTGCAACCAAAGTGCCTGTGTAAACTATGTCATTCGATTCTTAAGATTATGGCATAAATTGGCCTGACAGTCTACCAGCCTGTGGAAGCCAGAGGTGGGAATTTTCGTACTCTCACCAATCATACTTTTCTTCGTTCATTTCAAACTTTTCAGCAGCGTGTATGTGTCGTCTTGTTCTCTGACAGAAGTGGGACTGGCTTTGTCAAGATTAGTGGAGACGATTTCCTGCTTCTGGTGTTAGAATTGGGAGATTTCAGATACTTTTAAACATTTTTGAGAGGTTGTTATTCTTCCTTTGAAGCTAAATTCATGCTCAATTTCTTCTCGCGGGACTTGCAAACCTAGCTTATAATTTATTATGATATACTGTAAAAGCCTGCTTTTTATTCCCCAAATTGCAGTCTTTTGGGAAACGTGCAATTAAAGTTCCAGTTTTGTACAGTCACATTGTGTGGGGTCTACTGTACTTTCACAAAACTCACTCCCCTATGTTCACTGCACTTCTTTATCAGACCTGTAGGGGGCAGTAGTGTCCTTTCTCTGCCTTCAAAGGGGATTGCGCAGATCTTAGCTTTCAGATCAACATGCTATATTATTTTTTAACTTCCCTTATTTTCTCTAAAAAGGTATATGTATATATATATATATATATATATATATATATATACTATGTTTATAGTTCATTCCAATGACAACCGCAGGAAACTCTGGGATGCATGCAAGCCTTTGAACAGCTAATTAAGTGTTTCAATACTTAATCTATTTGCCATTAAATGGCATTAAAACAAACTAAAACAAGCAGGCCCTCCCCCCTCTCGCTCGCCCCTGTTAATTGAACAGCAAGGAGGTCATGTAGCGTGTAGCGTGTAGCGTGTACGTGTTGCATTAAGACTGGTCATTATTGGGAAGCGTGCACTCATACCAGCGCTCCTAATGAGTGTGAGACTGGCGGCGGGCTCAGTGTTTAATAACGGGTAATTATCGGCGGCTTGGCAGAGCGGCTGAGATTGGCACCCCAGCTCCCCCCGAGGGTGAGGCTGGCACATCACCGTCTCCACGCCGCGCGTCGGCCACCAATCTGAGGATTACTGGTTGTGAAGGGCGAGAGGAGGAAGGAATAACCGGCGCTCTGAGTCCTGAGATGTACGAGTTCAGGGGCTCATAGAGAACAGGCAGCAATGGCAGCTCTGGGGGGGTGCTGTATGGAACAGGGACCCCCCGCAGTTTAGGGGTTCAGCGCATTTGCGTGGTGAGCAGCAGACCCCAGTGCTGCCACGGCAACCGCCCCCCCCCCCCCCTCCCCCCCTCCCCCCTCTCCCTTCAGGACACCACAGCCTTCAGCACGCTGTAGCCAATCAAACGGAAGACAGTCAGCCCTTCACCTTTTTCTCAAAGTCTAATAAAGTGTTTTTGCGGAGGTGGAGATGGATGGGATTGAGAGATGGAGAGGGGAACAGAATAAATTGTAACTTCACCGTCGCGTTTGGGCAGATGAAGCGGGGCGAGCGTTGGGAGCATTGCATTGTGGGTTATTGGGAGGGGTTATAGATGGGCTGCTTTCCGCTCTTCACTTCCTTTCTGCCAGCTTGTTTCCACGGAAACTGTAAGCTTGTACTGTCGAGTCCTCCACTCCCCAAACCCAACACTTCCACTCTCAGAAGCACCATCAGTACAGATAATATACCACACCTGGGCAGTACAGTCTCACCTCACTGATAATATACCACACCTGGACAGTACAGTCTCACCTCACTGATAATATACCACACCTGGACAGTACAGTCTCACCTCACTGATAATATACCACACCTGGACAGTTCAGTCTCACCTCACTGATAATATACCACACCTGGGCAGTACAGTCTCACCTCACTGATAATATACCACACCTGGACAGTACAGTCTCACCTTGCTGATAATATACCACACCTGGACAGTACAGTCTCATCTCACTGATAATATACCACACCTGGGCAGTACAGTCTCACCTCACTGATAATATACCACACCTGGACAGTACAGTCTCACCTGGCTGATAATATACCACACCTGGACAGTACTGTCTCACCTCACTGATAATATACCACACCTGGACAGTACAGTCTCACCTCGCTGATAATATACCACACCTGGACAGTACAGTCTCATGTGGCTGATAATATACCACACCTGGACAGTATAGTCTCACCTCGCTGATAATATACCACACCTGGACAGTACAGTCTCATGTGGCTGATAATATACCACACCTGGACAGTACAGTCTCACCTGGGTGATGATATACCTCACCTGGACAGTACAGTCTCACCTGGGTGATAATATACCTCACCTGGACAGTACAGTCTCATGTGGCTGATAATATACCACACCTGGACAGTACAGTCTCACCTGGGTGATGCTATACCTCACCTGGACAGTACAGTCTCACCTGGGTGATAATATACCTCACCTGGACAGTACAGTCTCATGTGGCTGATAATATACCACACCTGGACAGTACAGTCTCACCTGGGTGATGATATACCTCACCTGGACAGAACAGTCTCATGTGGCTGATAATATACCACACCTGGACAGTACAGTCTCATGTGGCTGATAATATACCACACCTGGACAGTACAGTCTCACCTGGGTGATGATATACCTCACCTGGACAGTGCTGCCTTGCCTGGCTGATAATATACCTCACCTGGGCAGTGCTGTCTACCTGGCTTAAGCTACCTCACCTTGACAGTACAGTCTCACCTGGCTTAAACTACCTCACCTGTTTAAGGACGGGTCAGTTAAGAACAGCACCTGCCCATCTTGTCAAAAATCTCTCACCTGAGCAGTGCTGTGTCACCTTGGCAACAACATCTGTAATTCAGCAGGAACAGGTGATAACGTGGGGTCTCCCCAACCCCCCAAACCTCTCCGGTGACCCGTATAGAGCCACAGAGCACGAACACAGCCAACCATGTCTGATCCAGGCCCCCCCCCCCCCCCCCTGGGCACGTCTGATCCAGGGGTCCCCCCCTGGGCACAAAGGCATCCAGAGGGCCCCCATCATAGGCTAGCATTTTTAAAACATTTGTTTTGAAATATTTTCCCAAATCTAAATATAGTCATTGAATATCAAGTCTGACCCCTACAGTACCTTCAAGGACCCCCAGGGGTCCACAGACCCCCCTGCTGAAAACCCTGCCGCTGAACAAAATTCCCCTTCCCATGACCCAGCTCTCCTGCTGGACCCATCGCAGGGTCCCTCGAGAACGCCTAAACTGCTCCCCTCTCGGTCCTCGGGGTGGGTTTTGTCGAAGCTAAGAAGCGGTTGGCTGGCTTGCCCTCTTTTTCTCTCTCTGCTTGTTGTTGTTTCCCAACCCTCCGCTAAGTATGGGTGCCAGCAACTCCCAGCATGCATCTGTGCACGGCAGTCTGGGGTCGAGCGGAGCTCGGGAACGGGCCATTGTTTACGGCGGCTCAGTCACTTGTATTTATAGGTGTGCTGTGAGAGCCACTGGGTAATTACTCCGCGCCGATACAGATGATGGCTCTAATTGCCGGGCTTGGCTCCGCAAACACGCCGAGTGTTTTATTCTGTCTGCAGCGGGGCCGAAGTGCCAGCTCACGTAGGGAGAGGAGAGAGGCCTCGTCTTTCTGCATCTCTGTTTTCGTGGGACTCTTCTGTTGACCGGTCGCCGCGGACGGCGTGTGCTTGTAGGGTCACAACGTGCGAACAAAACCAGTCCAGAATCTGCCACTTCAAAGACTGTCAATCTTATGGTTAATATTATTCTTAGTATTGTTAATATTATGACCGCTAAATATCTCTCCTCTGCCAACCCCTGACTCATTGTTATGGCCTATCAGTACATATATATGTTCTGCATTATGACATTCACCTGCAAACCTCTTCCATCAGTTTTCTAATTAGACACGATCCCTTGGCAAATCATTCTCAAAAGCCTTCATTATATGCCTGCAAGTCCTGCACAAACAGATCATTTTACTTATTATCATAATAATTGATAATTAAAGTGTTGCGATGTGTCAGAGTAGCTCCTTGTTCATTTTCACATGGCATCTGTGTTGCAAAAGTGCCGATAAAAAAAAAAAAAACACATCTTTTTATAATGAAGCGAAGGTGTGCGGCTGATGAGGTGGGGATTTAGCGGTTTGCGCTGTTCAGAGTTATTAAAGTCCAGCTCTGCAGCTGTACGTGTGTAAACACTGATTTCTGATCTGATCGAGCAGAAGAACACAGTCCCCGGTCTGTGGAAATATTAATACTCCTAAGGCCTGAGCCTTGCTCACATGCAATGTGTGTGTTACCAATGCACCTTAAAACTGTGCGACGATATCCGCCACCAAAAAAATAAATAAAAAAAAAGTGTGTTTTCCGAAGGGAACCGTCTATCAAAATGCAAAACAAAAAAAAAAGAGCACAAATCTTCACATCTCCCTAGATTATGAGATTGTGTTTGCTTGGGCTGCCGCTCTCCTGTGGAATTTTAATTTGACGAGCCGTAGCTATCTGCTAAAGGCGGTTGCTTTGATGATTTTGAGGTTTTAAAAGTTTTTCAAGTCAACGTGCAAAACCTATAATATACTCCTGCCCGTGGCTCTGCTTGGTACAGACTGTGTTGTGGTGTGGTAGAGGCAGTTATCAGTTGAGCATTTCACAGCAGAGCAATACGAGGGTGTAGAAGACTGGGGCTGTGTCCGAATCATCCTATCAAGTATGCCAGTTGAGTGTACTTTTTTTTTAAAAACTGTTACGCATGCGACAATTCTGAGAATTGAGTGTTCTTTATATCCCCGGACGATATACTTATTTCTGGGATTTGGAAGATAACCATATGGAGGATATTTTTTGCATACTGCATGTCGCTAAACAGTATGCAGTATACAGTAAACAGTATGCAGTAGATAGGGCTCTGATTCGGACACAGCCTGGGATTTGGATTGGGACAGATACTGACTGCGTTTCAGGGTCCCCCGTGGGGGTATAGCGGGGCAAAAGGAGATCGGCCCCCCCTTGATTCCAGCGGGAATCACCCCGGGATACGGAGGGAAACACGGGGGGGGGGGATGTGGGACTCTTCTGTCGGAAAATGATCGAGCGCTATCGACCGAAGCCGCCGCCGCCGCCGCTGTGCTGACAGTGTCCTCGGTGGCCCGCGGCTTCCCGCCAGTTTCGTTCTTTCATTATTTATTTACCCGCTTCGCTTGCCTGCAATCAGAGATCTGACCGTGGCGGCTGTAGACCTGTCGGGGGGGAACACGGCGGTTGTAGGCCTGTCGGGGGGGGGGACATGGCGGCTGTAGGCCTGTCGGGGGGGGGGGGGGGGGAACACGGCGGTTGTAGGCCTGTCGGGGGGGGGGACATGGCGGCTGTAGGCCTGTCGGGGGGGGGGGACACGGCGGCTGTAGGCCTGTCGGGGGGGGGGAACACGGCGGCTGTAGGCCTGTCGGGGGGGGAACACGTTCGCTAGAGGGGCCCGCGACACCTCGACAGACCGCCGTGTGACACGTATGCCTGACAGTAGCGTGACAGATGCACGACAGGAGAAAAAAAACCTAACAGGTGCGCGGCCGAACAGGTAGCTAGCGGAAAGGTCCGCTAACCAGACCAGATGACAAAGAAGTTAGGGATCAATGGCGTCTGCTTATAAATATTCATAATATTCATGACCGGTTTATTCATGCACGTATGTTCGTGGTCACATAGGGAGGCAGCCTGCCGTTGTGTCCGTTTGTCCCCGCAATGACACCATGACAACCACCTGTCACTGTCCAATCACTCTGATGACACATGCGTTGGGTGGAGTCCTGTGTTGGGGTTCCTGCTGAAAAACACACCAAATCCTTAAAAATTTTACATTTGGCTCCACATTTGTTGTCAACACTTCCTTTATGGTGATTGAGTAGATCAGAACACACCCTGTCCCAGGAGTGTAGTTTGGGGCCAGCTCCTCGAGTGCCATCCTATGATTTTGTCCACTGAAGTGGTTTTAAGAACTCTATGTGCTATTTTCCATAAGCTAATCGCCCTACGCAAACCGGCCACGCCCTCCGCCAGCCGTAACACCCATCGGAAGAGCTTTGAGTTGTGTGCGTTACAAACACTAAAGATTTTTGAGTTGTGTGTTACAAACACTGAAGATTTTTGAGTTGTTTGTTACAAACACTGAAGATTTTTGAGTTGTGTGTTACAAACACTGAAGATTCCTGAGTTGTGTGTTACAGACATAAGATTTTTGAGTTGTTTGTTACAAACACTGAAGATTCCTGAGTTGTTTGTTACAAACACTGAATATTTTTGAATTGTGTGTTACAAGCACTAAAGATTTTTGAGTTGTGTGTTACAAACACTGAAGATTCCTGAGTTGTGTGTTACAAACACTGAAGATGTTTGAGTTGTGTGTTACAAACACTAAAGATCTTTGAGTTGTGCGTTACAAACACTAAAGATTTTTGAGTTGTGTGTTACAAACACTGAAGATTCCTGAGTTGTGTGTTACAAACACTGAAGATGTTTGAGTTGTTTGTTACAAACACTGAAGATTTTTGAGTTGTGTGTTACAAACACTGAAGATTTTTGAGTTGTGTGTTACAAACACTGAAGATGTTTGAGTTGTTTGTTACAAACACTGAAGATTTTTGAGTTGTGTGTTACAAACACTGTAGATGTTTGAGTTGTTTGTTACAAACACTGAAGATTTTTGAGTTGTGTGTTACAAACACTGAAGATTTTTGAGTTGTGTGTTACAAACACTGAAGATTCCTGAGTTGTGTGTTACAAACACAAGATTTTTGAGTTGTTTGTTACAGACACTGAAGATTCCTGAGTTGTTTGTTACAAACACTGAATATTTTTGAATTGTGTGTTACAAACACTGAAGATTCTTGAGTTGTGTGTTACAAACACTGAAGATGTTTGAGTTGTTTGTTACAAACACTGAAGATTTTTGAGTTGTGTGTTACAAACACTGAAGATGTTTGAGTTGTTTGTTACAAACACTGAAGATTCCTGAGTTGTGTGTTACAAACACTGAAGATTCCTGAGTTGTTTGTTACAAACACTGAAGATTCCTGAGTTGTGTGTTACAAACACTGAAGATTCCTGAGTTGTGTGTTACAAACACTGAAGTTGGGCTGAAGGCCAAACCATGAACCAGGCAGGTGATATCACAGGTGTGGAAAGCGAGGAACGTCGATAGACGGGGTTGGCAGATGTCAGGGTGTCTGCAGTATTAGCACTAGTCTCAAGGTCACACATCCAACATGTTTTTACTCCGTTTCTTCAGGGTGGATAATTTTGCCTGTCAATCAGGCTTATGTTAACAAAGATATCAACCGCTGAAAATAAATAAGGATGTGTACCGAGGTTCTTTCGGATGAAGTTGGCGCATGTTTTTTTAACTCATTGTCACTCTTTTGTACCGCTGGGTATTTACTACAGTATGTACGGTGATAACTTGCGTGACAGCAATGCCTCGCTGGATTTGAACTCGCAGCCACCTGAGCGCAGGTCCATTTTGTTTATGTATCTCTGGGTGCCTCAGCTGCCAATGCAGACGCAACGTGAGAGCAAATTAAGAGTCGGAGACGTCTGCTTCGCCTGTCCGTCTCGTCGTCAGGGGGAACGGGGTCGCTGGGTTCTGTAATTAGTGCGCACCCGTTTTTAATGAAGCCTGCATGCGCAGCCCACGCCTGGCTCTGGCGGGCACTGAGCGTGGTCGTGATCGTCCCACTCGTCTCCGCGGGGCGTTATGTCATTTTCACCGCCTCACGGTCAAACGATGGCACAGCCTCCGGACGCTTCCCGAGCCCAGCTGGGAAGCGCGTCTCACGCCAAACCCGCAGGACAGGCGACCACGAGTCAGGATCACGTTTATTTTTTTTATTCCTTTACTTTGTTTCTTTATTCCTGTCCTGTCCTTTTGTTAATTCCCCTTTTCTTTGGTCAAGCCCTTCCATTGGTCAAACTGCTTGCCAATCACCTGGCTGGACCTTCAGAAGGCATACACATAGCTCAGATGCTGGTCCACTGCCCGAAGAAGAACTGAGGGGTATTTCACAAAGCAGGATTTCTAAATTAGCTGGATAACTGTAATAAGTAAAATGCGGAACGGCTCTTTTTACTTCAGTTCATGTTCCAGATTTGGGAGGGTTCCGGGTTTTACTCCAGCTAACTCAGTCATCCTGCTTTGTGAAATACCCCCACCCCCCTGATTCATCTGCTGCAAACCTTGTGATGCTAAGACAACAGAACCACAGTGGACTCTTGTGGACTTCACACTGGACTTCTGTTTTGCGCGTTCAGACTGCAAGACCTTGAACTCCAGTCCTGCTGTCTTCACTTAATGCAGCAAACATGCTTTACTAC
>CM056393.1:1031031-1046031 GCA_029718625.1 Synaphobranchus kaupii
TTCCCCCTATTACCCACAATCCCCAGGTAGATGTACTTCCCCCTATTGCCCACAATCCCCAGGTACATGCACTTCCCCCTATTACGCACAATCCCCAGGTACATGCATTTCCCCCTATTACCCACAATCCCCAGATACATGCACTTCCCCCTATTACCCACAATCCCCAGGTACATGCACTTCCCCCTATTACCCACAATCCCGATACATGCACTTCCCCTTATTACCCACAATCCCCAGGTACATGCACTTCCCCCTATTACCCACAATCCCGATACATGCACTTCCCCCTATTACCCACAATCCCGAGATACATGCACTTCCCCCTATTACCCACAATCCGCAGGTACATGCACTTCCCCCTATTACCCACAATCAGCGGAACCTGTCTTTACAACATGTCAGCTTGGCTCAAAGATGGGAAGTTTCAGAACAGTCCGTACAGGGGCTTCTATGTTTTGCTCATATTAGTACCGGCACTTAGTTATTTTTCCCACTTCAGGCGTTCCCGGTATTCCCTGCCGTCAATGCTTACCGGGTGTGCCAGGAAAAATCTTCACATTCCACAACAATTGAACATGCGTGTGACATTTTGTAACATTTTAAGTGGTTAATGGGATCGTGGTGTGCCCTGGAATTTTTGTTTTCTAAAAAGGGGGCTGCTGTGGGAAACAGACTAGCTCTAGACGGTTAGGTACATGTGGACCTAGCTGGCCTGTTCTCATCATTATGCATTCATTTTTCTCTGATGCTCTCTCCCTCTTGCTCTCCCTCTCTCTTTCTCCCCCTCTCTCCCTCTCTTTCCCTCTCCCTCTCACTCACCCCCCCCTCTCTCTGTAGTCCATCTGTTCAGGAGTCCTCCTCCCACTCAAACCTGTTAGAGATAGTTTTCCCCTCCTCTGAAATCAACAACCCTAATAATTTAGTCTGGAGAGGGTAAAAATCTGTTTGGGTAAATGAAACTGAGTACATTCAATTAATCTGTAATCGAACCCAAATTCAATATCCAAGGGGTCAATTTATAGCCATTTAAATGCTTTTGCATATACATATGTGCCTTGGTAAAATACCCACAAAGAATCAGTTCCACATCACCCTAGGAAGGTTTTATTTTAACGTAAACTGGAGAGTGCACAAACCTTATAATGGAAAAATATTATTATAAAATATTATTATAGAAGATGTTTCCCGGACAACATTAAAAAGTAATGCATCAAACACAGAGCTCATGAATTCTGGGTAATTCTGTGCATTTTTTCTAAAACAAACTCCTGGAATTGTTCTGTTGGTCTCCGGTGGGGCACCTAGATAATTATAGTTTAGCTCCAATGAGCGAGAAACAAACTTTTCTGTTTATCCAGACGATGGGGAGAATGGCTTACTTATCTGTTCCCTCTAGTGCGCCCCCAAACATGCTAATTATATCGTCTGGATTGTCCGTTATTCTTCAACAAATGGACACCAGATTGGTGGAAGTACACTGTGGGTGCGTCCCAATACTCGAAAAATGCACCCTCCTTTCCTCCACTACCACCTCCTCTCCTCCGTGCCCCGGAAACGGATCTTTGTGTTTTAATTTAGTCTTGCTGATTTGGCTACATATTACTTACAAATAGTTACAAATTGATTAATGTTGTGACGCAAACCGCAACGTCAAGTAAATTGTATACTGTGCATGCAACTACTTGTACTCAAAATGTTAAGGCACTTTTGCATACTTCCGGGTAGGAGAGGAGTGGTAGTGGGGGAGTGGAGGAAAGGAGGTGGGGAGTGAAGAATATTGGGACGCAGCCTGTGTTTAATCTTCATTCAACTAACCTATGATAGTATTCATCATCATCATCATTGTCATCATTACATCATCATTATCACTATCAAAATCATCATCACCATCTCAAGTAAAATCTAGGAAAATCTTATGTATTATTCAATGTCGCAAAACTATATGCAATATGCCACTAAAATGGCTGCTATGGTGGTATCATTTCTGTGGCTTGCACACAAAACGAACTCCTTTCAGACCCGTTGTTCCCTCCGGAGCAGGAGTGTGAGAGAGTGTGAAGAGGCAGCGCTTGATTTTTCACAAAGTGACAAGGCTGCCTTACCTGTAACGCACGCACGCACGCCAGTGCTGCCCTCGCACGGTTCCCATGGAAACCTTTGGAGTCAAACTTCCAGAAGACTCAAGGACAGGTTTGTTTGTCAATGAGGGAGAGATGTGTGCAGGAACACACACACACACACACACACACACACACACACACACACACACACACACACACACACACACACACACACACACACACACTCGTAAGACACACATATTTTCTCTGTTCTTCACAACCACTGGTTTCAGGTTACATTACATCGTTGTCTTTTTTTTTTTTCCGCTGCCAAGGAAAACTGTGAATCAGAAACAATAAGGAATGTTCCTGAAGAGTGGAGAAAGACTTGGGCCCTTGAGGAGAGGGGAGATGGGGACCAGTCTGTCCTGCGTCTATCCTGGGTCTGTCCTGCGTCTGTCCTGGGTCTGTGCTCCGTCTGTCCTGAGTCTGTCCTGCGTCTGTCCTGGGTCTGTCCTGCGTCTGTCCTGGGTCTGTGCTCCGTCTGTCCTGAGTCTGTCCTGCGTCTGTCCTGAATCTGTCCTGCGTCTGTCCTGAATCTGTCCTGCGTCTGTCCTGTCTGTCCTGAATCTGTCCTGCGTCTGCCCTGTCTATCCTGGGTCTGTCCTGCGTCTGTCCTGGGTCTGTGCTCCGTCTGTCCTGAGTCTGTCCTGCGTCTGTCCTGGGTCTGTCCTGCGTCTGTCCTGGGTCTGTGCTCCGTCTGTCCTGAGTCTGTCCTGCGTCTGTCCTGAATCTGTCCTGCGTCTGTCCTGAATCTGTCCTGCGTCTGTCCTGTCTGTCCTGAATCTGTCCTGCGTCTGCCCTGTCTATCCTGGGTCTGTCCTGTCTGTCCCGTATCCGCCACAGTGTCTGCATCTGTTCCATCACTGAGCTCAGAACCCACACACCCATCCCCTCTGTCAGAAAACATCGGACGCTGTTACCACACTTTTCACATCAAAATGAGTACTGCGCAGTGGGGTCGACTGGCTGTGTAATGCCTGGTGCTCAGCTTTCCCCCACTGCCCAGGTAATGCCACAGGTGTGTCACTGTGTCTGAGTCAGGCAGGTGCAGAGGTAGGGCCCAACTGTGGCTCGAATCCCTGCCCCTTTTCCCTGTCAGTCCTCAAATGCCCGTCTCAATGGAATTAGAAAACTTATATTTAGTAAAATAAAAATTTAATCACTTTCTCTGTGTAATAAAAACCCGGTAACACTTTATTTTAAGGTTCCGTTATAAATAATTTGTAGACCAAACTAACGCTTTACAAGTATGAGTTATTACGTCTTACTAATCTGTACTTAATTCATATGAATACATAATAAACTGTGGCTAGTTTAGGTGCTGTAGTTGAGTTTATGAATGTGTCATATACACAATTTCACACATATTAACTATTAACAAATGCTTTACAAATAGGAGTTCTTGTAAGTCGTTATTAGAAGACACTTTATAAATGGTTAAAGATCATTTACTAATGGTTTACAAATTCTTTATAACGGAACCTTAAAATGAAGTGTAACGATCTGTACATTAACTCTATCTTCATAAAGCAATCATTATGCATTCATGAGCATTGCAAAAGCATTACATTACAATTACATAGAGTGTTATGAATGCTTTACGTGTGCAGTATTCCTAGATCTGTGAACCTCAGGTCAGATCTGTCCCATGAGATGATAAGTAAACCATTATACATGTAATTACATGTAATTGTAATGTCATGCTTTTTGAGATCACCAATTCAAGCTCTTCTTTTTCCACAAGCGTTGTAGCCTCAGTCCCCAGGTTCCCACTCTTTCAGCCTTTAGTTCAGCTGGAGGTCCATCAATTAGGCAATAAAAAATGTAGCCTCTTTCAAAAGGAACTAAATGCCGCAGCACATTACAGACAATCAACGCATTAGTTGTCTGAGAACTGATCTGACTGATGAAAAATGTATAAATAAATATTTAATTTTCATTCTGTGTCTGTTTGTGGAAAGCGGTTTTTTATGCAATTCCTCTAGTTTCTCACACACTATTGGTTGAAAAAGGGCTGGGGAGCACAACCTTTTTTTCCCCACTTTCCCACATGCTGTTACAAACCTGCAATTCTGCTGCTAGCTCATGTCTGTACTGACTTTCTGAACAGCGTGTGTCTGTTTGTGTGTATGTTTTTATGTGTGTGTGCTTGTGTGTGTGTGTGTCCATGTGGATGTGTGATCAGCATGTGTTTGTCTGGTTTCTACACAGACAGGACACAAAACACAGATGTTACCCGATGGAATTTGCCAAGCCAGAATGAGCCTCATTGGTTCCACACACATTAAATAGTAAAAAAAAAAAACGAAACTTCGCAGCGATACTTGCGTTGTGAGTCATCATCGCCTTTTATTTGAGCCAGAGGAAACAAAAAAAGCTGCTTCCTGTTTTATAAGAAGTCTGGATATTCCGGAACCAGAGGAGAACCTTCCACCAGCAGCCCTCCGTCGGCTCTTTGTGACATCACAGCATTGCTGCTGACATGTGGGCACACCGGTGTTCACTCAGGAAGATTCCGAAAATAAGGCAGTCGTGGCTGTGTTTAAATATAATTTAAAACATTTGTTCCACTCCATGTTAAAAGCAGAAGCAATGTGTGTTTAATTTGAACTTTTCTTAAAGTTGATGTTGTGTGGTTTATAGCCCGTAGATGGCTTCATAGATTGTGAGGGAATAAATGCCAGTTATGTTCCAAAAAGGAGTTATGTTCCATTCTGGGTTGTATTGTTTTACGAGGGATTTATTTTGAAGCTCAGCTGCAGCAGCTGTTGTATTTGAGGGTGAGTCTGTGTGTGTGCATGTGTGTTAAATATTCCAAACTATATTTATTTGTTTCATAGGTCAGGGAGCATGTACAATGTTTAACAGTGAGTCTAATATGGCTCTACCTGGAATTGTCTCTCATGTGGCTCATAGATTAGGATTGTCTCAAATATGGATCTCAGACTGGGATTGTCTCTAATTTGGCTCACATTTTGCATTGGGCGAGAGGCTAGAATACCCCCTGGACACCAATCCATCGCTGGGCACACACCCCATTCACTCATACCTATCGGCAATTTAGAGTCTCCAATTAGCCTAACCTGCATGTCTTTGGACTGTGGGAGGGAACCAGAGTACCTGGAGGAAACCCACGCGGACACAGGGAGAACAAACCTATGCAAACTCCACATAGAAAGGCCCCTCGCCTGGATTCAAACCTGGCACCGTCTCGCTGTGAGGTGAGCGTGCTATCCACTGAACCACCGTGCAGAGACAGGCTACTCTTACCCTTTTATTTGGGGTTTGCTGAACCAAACGTTACATTTTCATCCTGTGAAAGATTAAAAAGACCGAAGGTGACACACTCTCAAGCACTCCATTAAATCTTTTGTGTTTTACTTGCAAAAATGTTACCCTCTGGTTCTATTAATATTTTAAAAAAATCTAATTTACAGGTTATGCTATTTAAGCACAAGGTATTTTATGGTGTTTATGTACTTAATGCCATTGGTAATTCAGTTTTGTTAAATGGCTTGACCGCAGCGCAGCCAATGGCCTGTAGGGGGCAGATCCACAGTTCGACCGCTACGGCTCATTAATGCAGGTTAATGACGCTGAACCCCTAATAATGAGCGGGGCCGGGCGCAGGGGACGCTCACCTGACCGAATAGCCTACTCACCTGGGATTCAGTGTCCCAGTCAAACACCAACTGATTCTCAGAGACACAAAGGTAAACTACCTTTTTTACATGAGGGTGCCTTTAATCCTTTATTATACTTTTAGTTTTTTAACACTGTCATTTCAGTTTCGGTTTCAAAGTGCCTTTATTGACATGACAAATACAGGCACTTGTGTTGCCAAAGCAGGATTACAACAAAATTTACATCTACATTTACAAGTGATATTCGGTGTGTGTGCCTGCGTGTGTCTGTGTCTGTCTGTGTGTGTGTGCGTGCACGCGTGTACATGTGTATGCTTTTACGTATACTTTATTGGTCTATCTACTTGCTCTCTTCTTATTTACCATGAGACACTTTTCATCGCAAACGTGCGCTATGTAAATAAATAAAGGTTGAAGTGAATTATGCACTTATTCTTATTTTGGGAGAGAAGAGGAGAGAGGCAGAGTGTGGGGGTGCTTGGCCAGACAGGAAGACCTTAAATCGATGCTCTACTAAAAGCTGACTCTGACAGACTCTAAACCTGAGGTCATAGGTCATATGTTGTAATCTTATGTGCTCGCCTCTCGTAGGGAGACAGAGGTGGATAGATTCTCCCCAGGACAGAACCAGGATCTGTTTCTGATTCTTACGTTTCTTTACACAGTGAGTCACTGTGGATAAGAATGAATGTTAAATTAATGTAAAGTGAATGTAATGTAGTTGGTGTTTGGAGTAAAAATCTGGCAGGTTTATCTTTTTTTTTTTTTTCCATTGGTCAGGAAAATATTGATACAAGGAGGGTGCACTCCACGTGTGAAATGGATGTTTTTTTCATCTTGACATTTTTGTTTTGTCTTTCTCAAGCTTATTCTCTGTTTTTAGCAGAATTTCAGAAATGTAGGAAATTGATTTGTGCGTACGCACGCACGCACGCACAGGAAGGGACCGATCGTCCCCACCGCAGTCATTGATTGGCTGGTTATTGCAACATCCTGGCGTGCGTGCATCCTTACGGGAGTGCGTGCTGGTTCAGAGGAGTCAGAAGTCTCTGCAAGGCGTGGGGACTTCATTTTCTTTACCCCGCTCATTAAGGTACGAAGGTTGCAGGTTCGATTCCCAGGTAGGACCCTGCCGTCGTACCCTTGAGCAAGGTACTTAACCTGAATTGCTTCAGTATATATCCAGCTGTATTAATTGGATAAATGTAATAAGATGCTAAGAAGTTGTGTAAGTCGCTCTGAGTAAGAGCATCTGCTAAATGCCTGTAATGTAATGTAAAGTAATGTAATGTAAATGCTGGTAATGTAAAGTAATGTAATGTAATGTAAATGCTGGTAATGTAATGTAATGTAATGTAATGTAAATGCTGGTAATGTAAAGTAATGTAATGTAATGTAATGTAAATGCTGGTAATGTAAAGTAATGTAATGTAATGTAAATGCTGGTAATGTAATGTAATGTAAATGCTGCTAATGTAATGTAATGTAACGCTTCTCAACAGTTAAAATGGTGGCGTACAGTACATAGCCCCTCAGGACTCCCCCTGTGCGTTAGAGATTGAGAGAAGCTTAGGGGGGTGACATCCTCACTGTACACGCTGAATAGGGACTGAAACCTGTTCCACAGGCATGCACGTTCTGGAGACGGACACGTGCTCGTACAGGTGCGGGAGCCCAGCCAGCACTGTTTCAGCTGCTTAAAGCCCCCGAGCCACACTTGTTTTCCCTTGTTTGAAGAGTTGATAAATTCTGAAAGTGGATTGGCATAATCTTTTTATTTTTATGGAGCGATGAGAGCGATGGAGAGAGAGTAGACAGATGTGATTAATCAAACTTTCCGGAGAGCTTTCACAGGAATTCTGCACCCCCAACCCAAGAGGGGGCGGAGCTCCGTGCTCATAGAAAATGCAAGGAAGAGGAACTGGGGTAAACAGTTCACCCTTACCTGTGTGTGTGTGAGCATGTGTATGTGTGTGCACGTGTATGCATGTGTGTGTGTGTGCGCGTGCGTGTGTGTGCATGAGTGTGTGTATGTGCATGTGTGTGTGCGTGAGTGTGTGAGCATGTGTATGTGTGCATGTGTGTGTGTGTGTGTGTGTGTGTGTGTGCGCGTGCGTGTGTGTGCATGAGTGTGTGTGTATGCATGAGTGTGTGATTGTGTGCGGGTGTGTATGTATGTTTGTACCAAAAGGTTGATGGCATTACATAAAACACAGCAGATAATACCTCTATTACCTCTAACGCCACGACCGCCCCGAAGTTTCTCTGATTCCCGATCCATCCTTACCTTCGTTGGACGACATCATGTCTGGATCCATCCTTACCTTCGTTGGACAACATCGTGTCTGGATCCATCCTTACCTTCGTTGGACAACATCATGTCTGGATCCATCCTTACCTTCGTTGGACGACATCGTGTCCAGATCCATCCTTCATTGGATCACATTGTGTCAGCACTGGAAGGTCACAGTGATCCTTTATCCTTTATTTCTATGTCATTTCATATCACAAACTCTCAAGTGAGAATGGACAGAAATGTCACTCAGTAAAAATGTCACTGCATTGTTTTAATACATCAGTGTTTTTTGTTGCTGTTTTTTATGGTTTTAAATTAATTTTATGTAACATTTATAAACACCCTCCCCAAAGCAAATACTGTGAGGTATTCATCCAGGTTCTCTCCACACACTGCCTCCCTTTGGAATTCCCGACCTGCATCCTGCTTTCCCATTACCCCCTATCATCTGTCTCAGTTCAAATGCAATATTAATTGTTATCTTTCTACTCTGTAAATCCCTTTTATTCTCAGCTTCTCTCTTCTTTTAGCCCTCACCTCGAGTGGCCATTTCTATGGCCTTGTGATGGGCGACTTTCAATAAAAAAAGATTTAAAAAACACGCTGTTACACCAGGGCAGAGAAAGTTATACGTGGTTTAAAAAAAACAATAAAAAAAACATGTTGAAACTCAAAAAGATCTACAAATAATACTTATTTATAATTTGATTAGACACGGACGTTAGTAGAAAATATTAGATACAGACGTTAGTAGAAAAGATTAGACACAGACACGAGTAGAAAAGAGTAGACACAGACGTTAGTATACAAGATTAGATACAGAAGTTAGTATAAAAGTTTCGGAAACCAGCCGTAGGTAGGTTTTAGATTGAATTTTAGTCATTTAGCAGACACTCTTATCCAGAGCGACTTAGGCAAATTACATTCTTTACATACAATCCATTGATACAGCTGGATATTTACTGAAGTAATCCAGGTGAAGTACCTTTGCTCAAGGGCACAATGGCAGAGGAATCTAAGCTACAACCTTAGCTCTACAAGACCAGCTCCCGAACCGATGTACTAAGATGAGAATAACGGCAAAATGCTGAAAACTGCGTCATATTTAATAGAATATTCATGTGGTTTGGACAAGTAAAATGTGGCAACCCTACTCTGGTCCCAGATGCAGCTGATAGGCCCAGTAAACTTAAAAGTCCAGGTTGCCAGATCATTGCAGAAATCCCCCTTCATAACTGTGGAGCAGGCCCTTTTATTTTTTTGTGACGCTTCCCCTCCAAATCGAGCACAGTGCTGAAACCTGAGCTATTGATTCAGGAGAAAACATTCAAGCACATGCTGCCACTCGCTTTCACAGCATTCATGTGCAGCTCAACAGACAAACCCTGAGACCCCAAAGGACCATTGGATTGCTAGAGAGTGTTGGGGAGCCCGGCCACACACTGGAACAGAGCCTTAGGAGATACCAGACTGTAGGGCCCGGCCACACACTGGAACAGAGCCTTAGGAGATACCAGACTGTAGGGTCCATCCACACACTGGAACAGAGCCTTAACAGATACCAGACTGTAGGGCCCGGCCACACACTGGAACAGAGCCTTAGGAGATACCAGACTGTAGGGTCCATCCACACACTGGAACAGAGCCTTAGGAGATACCAGACTGTAGGGCCCATCCACACACTGGAACAGAGCCTTAGGAGATACCAGAATGTAGGGCCCATCCACACACTGGAACAGAGCCTTAGGAGATACCAGACTGTAGGGCCCGGCCACACACTGGAACAGAGCCTTAGGAGATACCAGACTGTAGGGCCCGGCCACACACTGGAACAGAGCCTTAGGAGATACCAGACTGTAGGGTCCATCCACACACTGGAACAGAGCCTTAGGAGATACCAGACTGTAGGGCCCATCCACACACTGGAACAGAGCCTTAGGAGATACCAGAATGTAGGGCCCATCCACACACTGGAACAGAGCCTTAGGAGATACCAGACTGTAGGGCCCGGCCACACACTGGAACAGAGCCTTAGGAGATACCAGACTGTAGGGCCCGGCCACACACTGGAACAGAGCCTTAGGAGATACCAGACTGTAGGGCCCATCCACACACTGGAACAGAGCCTTAGGAGATACCAGACTGTAGGGCCCATCCACACACTGGAACAGAGCCTTAGGAGATACCAGACTGTAGAGCCCATCCACACACTGGAACAGAGCCTTAGGAGATACCAGACTGTAGGGCCCGGCCACACACTGGAACAGAGCCTTAGGAGATACCAGACTGTAGGGCCCGGCCACACACTGGAACAGAGCCTTAACAGATACCAGACCGTGGGGCCCATCGACACACTGGAACAGAGCCTTAGGAGATATCAGATTGTAGGGCCCGGCCACATACTGGAACAGAGCCTTAACAGATACCAGACTGTAGGGCCCATCCACACACTGGAACAGAGCCTTAACAGATACCAGACTGTGGGGCCCATCTACACACTGGAACAGAGCCTTAACAGATACCAGACTGTAGGGCCCGGCCACACACTGGAACAGAGCCTTAGGAGATACAAGACTGTAGGGCCCATCCACACACTGGAACAGAGCCTTAGGAGATACAAGACTGTAGGGCCCATCCACACACTGGAACAGAGCCTTAACAGATACCAGACTGTAGGGCCCATCCACACACTGGAACAGAGCCTTAACAGATACCAGACTGTAGGGCCCATCCACACACTGGAACAGAGCCTTAACAGATACCAGACTGTAGGGCCCATCCACACACTGGAACAGAGCCTTAACAGATACCAGACTGTGGGGCCCATCCACACACTGGAACAAAGCCTTAACAGATACCAGACTGTAGGGCCCATCCACACACTGGAACAGAGCCTTAACAGATACCAGACTGTGGGGCCCGGCCACACACTGGAACAGAGCCTTAACAGATACCAGACCGTGGGGCCCATCCACACACTGGAACAGAGCAAACGAAAAAAACGAAAAGTCCAGTCCCGCCCTACACGTCAGCACCTACTCCCTCACACACTTTTTTGTGTGTACACAGAGCAACTGGATTCTAAACTACCTCGCTCCACTTAAGTGCACAGTAAATTTTGGTTGTTTAAAAAGGCCAAATCGACCCCATATGTGTTATAAGCGGACGTTCACCGCTCTTCCCCCCGCACCACAACTGGAAGGAAGCTGCCTCGTTTGTACTTTTAACTGACGGCTAGCTCAGCTGCGCTGTTTGAATCGTGAAGTTCTTGTTGGTGTTAGTGTCTCCGAGTCTTTATTTTATTTACATGACTTTTGCGTGAAAGTCTCGACTGCTCCCGTATCCCAGCCCTGGCTTTAGTTCCTCAGTACATTGGTTTCCTTCATAATCTACCTGTATTATTGGTTCTTTCATATTACATTCGCTTATATATAAATGTGCGTGAAGACTGATTATATTTCTGTTTAATCCGTCTGCTGATTAGGCGATGTAGGATAGCTTATATATATATATATATATATATATATATATATATATATATATATATATGTATACAGTATGTTTATATGAGTATGTGAATCATATGCTATGGCCTTCGCAGTCACCAGATCTCAACCAAATTGAACACCTATGGGAGATTTTGGACCAACATGTTAGACAGTGCTCTCCACCACCATCATCAAAACACCAAATGGGGGAATATCTTTTGGAAGAATGGTGTTCCATCCCTCCAGTAGAGTTCCAGAGACTAGAATCTATGCTAGACTAGAGGTAGAATCTATGCCAAGGTGCATTGAAGCTGTTCTGGCGGCTCGTGGTGGCCCAACACCTTGCTAAGACACTTTATGTTGGTTTTTCCTTTAATTTGTCACCCACATATATATATATATATATATATATATATATATATATATATATATATATGCCTATATGTGCGTGTATGTGGATGTCTATATTAATGTGGATGTCTGTGGATGTCGACACTGCAGAATGTACGTACAGTATGTATATATATATCTTTATGCGTGCATGTATGAATATAGAATGCTTGGGAGGTGTTAATTGAATGTCATTGCATAAAGTCAGCAGGAGAGAGCACCTTTACCCTCACGTGTCCTATTTTTTTTTTTTACCAGAGTAAACTTAACGACAGATCTGCCCACGTGGTCTCCTGTGTTTTAAAAGACTCTTTATTTATCAGGCTAGCTAACGATAGTTCATCTGGTCTATATTAGCGGCCCTTCTTTGAAGCAAAGCAATGCAATGTTTGTATTGTAACGGCAAGGTTCTGGCTGGTCTCCCAGGGAGGGGCCACTGCACTAAAGATGACTTCACCTTTAGCAGAGTTGGGCGGCGTCAGGAGCAGATCGTTACAATATTTTAACGTGTGAATCATCTATCAAACAAAAATAAAAAATTTTAAAAAGTGTCTCACTGATTCTTAGGCCGTTGTAAACATCCCTCTATTGTTCCTTTCCTCAGGATGAAGCATATTTCCCTGTTGGGTTCTCTCAGAACAGAATGGAACAAGGAACTGAATACATTTATTTTATTTTTTTTAGAAAAAACAAAGATCGTTCATCGTCTTTCAGAGCTCCAGGAGCTGGCTGCAGAAGCAGCAGGGTGTAACAAAAAAAATAAATTCAACATCGGACATTTGCACGCCTGGATTTCGGATCGTTTACACAAACACAACGTAAGCCTGGTTGCAGCTACTTCCCCTCACATGGTTGGCCTAATGCGCGTCTGTGTGATGAAGCACACATTGATTAAACGCCACCGGGCGTGGCTTTTTACAGTCTCCTGTATTCTGCGCTTGCACGTGTTTTTATTGTGTTTTTTAAAAGCGGTTCGCTCCAAGGAAGTATTGAGAATTATGAAAGCATGTTAGCTCACTAATGTAGCTGGTTAGCTCAGAGAATACAAGTGCAGGCTGTTATCAGGCATTCAGTGGCAGGCAGTGCCTGGCTGCATGTTATATTTGTGCCTCACAGTAGACAAAGCTACTGCCTGTGTTCTGCACCTTTGTACCATATTGATTGGGAATGTGACTATAGTGGAGTCCCAGAACAGACACAGCTACCATAACATCAGTTATTTCCCACTCAAACTAATTGGTTTAAGTAGTCAAACCAATTGATTGTTTGGCTGTCGAAAGATTATTTTGCCTTCAAGATAAATGACAGCTCACTGTGAAATGTATAGCTAGCTAAGTACACTTGATTGCTTTTTTTATTTGCGAGTGTACTACACCTGAGATCTGTAACTCTCTGTTAATGTGGAGAACAGATAGTGCCGTAAATTTAGTTTCCCCTCTGCCAAGCAGCCCAGGGCATAATCAATCAATATCAATCAATATTTATTTATATAGCGCATTTCACAACAAGTTGTCACAATGCACTTGACAGCAAAACAGCAAAACCCAGCCTAAACTCCCCACAAGAGCAAGCCAAAGGCAACAGTGGCAAGGAAAAACTCCCTGGTGTAACTAGGAAGAAACCTTGGAAGGAACCAGACTCAATGGGGGAACCCATCCTCCTCTGGTCGGCTCAGGGTCTAGGGCTCAAGGACCAACATGGTCAAAACAGCCAATGTCCATGATAAGAATATAAAAAGACATAATTCAATTAGGTTTTATTCGTATAGCACTTTTTATAAAGGCACTGCTACAAAGATGCTTCACAAGAAAATATTAAATGGAAAAATTTGGGAAAGACAGAGCCTGAACCCCACAGAAACTTGCGAGGTAAAAAGTTAACCTCTTCCTACCGAGGGCAAAATAGGCCAATTTTTGCCTGTTTTCACTAGTGACAAACAAAGGTGGTTATCTCAAAAACTATAAATGGTACAAATATGGTTCATGGCTTTTATTAAAGCAGACACCTGCAGTATTACGACTAAGCAGTGAGAACTCATAGAAATCCAGTTTTTGATACTTGACTACAACAATTTATGTACAGAAAATATAAAAAAACTAAAAAACGGGTACCTACATTCAAGTTTAATAATTTTTACCTGGGGAGCTACAAATGCTATGGAGGAAATGACTCCTCTATCTGATTCATCAATATGCTTCCTACCTCTGTTAACAATCTGGTGTCAATATCTCAAACCATTCAAATTTTACAGGGTTTTTTTTCAGGTGAACCTTTTTCGTTATCCAAATGGTGCCAAATGGTGCCAAATGTGCCAAAAATGGCAATGTTCCAGAAAGGTCCCAATAATTTGTCAATATTGGCAATAAAAGTTTTTTAGACGTGTTCTTGGTGCTCTTCATATTACACAACTAACTACCCAAGGTTACAAAAAGCTGTCAAAACCCATGTAGCAGCACAGTGAATCTTGTGTATTTCACCAGAGCCCCATTAGCCAGAAATGAGTCCAGGAATCTGCAAACAGGTTTTCAAATGAATAATGGGAATAGTATGAAACTTCCCTACACATTACTGCTTGCCAGTCCTGTCCTTTATTCTCTTGCCACCTCCTATGACAGGGACGTTGGGGTTGGGTTTTAGGAGGCAAAACTTTATACATGACAAACATATATCAACTATATACAAGTCCACTAAGGTGTACTACTAAAAGTGCAGTGGATAAAAAATCAAAAGTCCACCAGTTTCCTAGATAAAAAATAAAAACACCCCTGCTGTAACAAATAAAAAGATCCTTGCCCTCTAATTGCTGAAGTTACCGTATTTACACAAAGAAAGTACAAAATGGCAGGGTCCAAAAAGCTAAAAAAAAATGAACTAAAAACAAAAAAAGGCAAAGGATCAAAACATGGGGGTGGAGGGTGAGGAGAGATTATTTAACCATTCATACAGAAGCCATTTAGACCACATTCCCTCAGGAGAGCAATCTGCATCATTACAAACCCCACTAACCCTGTCCATGGAATTGTCCACCATGTTGATATACCCATTAGTCCCCCTTA
>CM056393.1:1053316-1137649 GCA_029718625.1 Synaphobranchus kaupii
GGAACAACAACCTAATAAGAGTCAAAAAGTAAAGTGGAAATACACAATCATTATTGCAGTGTACCACACCTTTACTGCGAATGACATGGCCAATGAAAACCGCTGTCAAAAATATACTTATAAAGAAACCATTTTTGTAATGCATTATATATTAAACACAATCTCAGATACGCAATTGGAACATATTTTCTGTATACATATATTTAATTCCCAGAAAGATTCCCTATAAAAACTGCATTTTTACCTCGGCTTTCCTGAATCCTTGTGTCCTACTCTACAGGCTCCGTAAAGCAGGTATGAGTGACTACTTTCTGGGAACACTGGGAGCTTTGTTTTCAAAAGGAAACTGGAAACTGCGTGGAAAAAATAAACCAAGATACTCATGCAAATAAGTATCAATCTCATAACAGATAGTGTGGCTATTCTCATCCCTGCCCCCTGTACAGCCTTTATTTATATGTGAAAATATATTTATATATGCATGTGTGTGTGTATGTGTGATATATATACACACACTCACACACATACATACACGTACATACACACACAAACAGGAATTTGCTATGTGTGCAATATTGCTGTGATATTATAAATAATGATGATCACATGACTAATGAAAGTGTTTTCTATAGATACCAGAAGTTTGTGCTTGTGTAGTGTGCATATCATTTATGTAGATGATTTGTTTTACACCTGGAGGAGGGTTGGATTGTGTGTGTGTGTGTGTGTGTGCATGTCTGTGTATATTGCTCTCTGTTGCTCTGTTCAGTGACAGGGTATTTTTGGCTGTTCTATGAGCATTTGCAGACAGGCAGGTGGAGGACAGCTTGGCTCTTATTACATAAAGTTGACAGGATCGAGACTTTATTGTCCATGTGACGCGCAAATTTGCATTTGGCTTCACAACAAATGTCAACATTCAATCAACAGACACACAGTACAGAAACATTCCAGGGGCCTTCCTTCACCAGCTTTACACAGTGCAGCCCAAACAACACAAATAAAAAGCACAAATTTCGGCAGTTTTATATATTTATTTCTCTCTCTCTCTCTCTCTCTCTCTCTCAACCAATCACGTGCACACATCACTAATGGAGCGTCCCTTTTAAAAGCAAGACTCAGATCTCTCCCATACCGCTTTGGCTGTGCTGCTCGTTTCGCTGCTTCTTGTTCTAAAAAAATTGCTGCTCACATTCAGCGCCAAAACCAAAATATTATATATTCATTCATATTCATATATTAAATATGTGAGTTATCCTGACAGAATCCTGACAGTGGTCTTGTTGCTATAGAGGTGTTGCATTCTTGTTGCATATGCTGTGAACACACGCTGACCTCATCCCCTCCAAAATGTCTGCATTCTTCTGTTGTCCACTAGTGGGTGCTCTACGCTAAAAAAGACAGCATTGTAAAAATCATTGACAACTGGCTGCTGTGAAAACTATGATCTAAGTAATTCTCCCCATGTTTGTGTAGTGAAAGCATTCAATACTACTTTTGCTACATAAAGTAAATTAAACAAGACACTAAAAGCAGTTAGGTGGAAAAGGCAGAGGATTGGTGGTGTCTAAAGCTTGGCCATGGTTATCCCCCTCTCTCTAAATCTATCACCCATGACATCAGCACCCCTCCCTAAATATGCAGCTGCGTCACAGTGAGATCACAAAACTGACTGGGTCACATCTCAGACCTTGATGAATTGTTGCATTTCTGAGCTGATATTAGCTGTTTGTTATAATAATGAATGAGGACACTTGGGTGTCAGTGTGTGCACCAGATTGAATCCAGCGGTGATGGGATGGACTTGCACCTGACGGTATATATTTATTTAAATGGGCCGGGAGGGAAAGAAAGCATCTTTTGGTACCACACCCTACCTCTCAAGCCAATATTCCCCAGACAATACAATAAAAAATACACTCTAGGGTTCAGTACATTGATTGGGTGTCATGTTTAATGCTTTCCCCAAAATGTTTGATGGAATAATATGCCAACCCAGTTTTCTATTTCAAAAGTCTATAGAACAGCCATGAGGAAGTCATGAGATGAGAGAACACATCCCAGACATGCAGGCGCTTGGTGTCCAGCTCAACTGTGACCACTTGGTGGCAGCAGTGAGCCGCCAATCGGTAACAGCTCAGCTGTGACGTTAAAATATTTTTTTAACAAATACACAAGAATTTCTGGGGAGGGCACGTGGTGGAGAGCACTGTTGCCTCGCAGCGAATCCAGGCCGGGGGCCTCTCTGTGTGGAGTGTCCGGGTGGGTTGCCTCCCACAGTCCAAAGACATACAGTTTAGGTTAATGGGAGACTATAAAATGCTGTAGGTATGAGTGTGTGAGTGAATGGTGTGTGTGCCCTGCGATGGATTGGTGACCTGTCCAGGGTGTATTCTTGCCTCTTGCCCCTGGGTTAGATAATAGATGGATGGATGGATGGACAAGAATTTCCTGGTTATGTATGTGAGTGGAATAAAATTTGAAAAAAAACAAAACAATGAATGGTACAGAGGGACACTGAGAGCTTCGGGGGTCAAACGACTGACACAATTCCCACAACACACCTGGGAAATTAGCATGACTGTAAATAAACACCACCAGACATTTATGAATGATTCAGAATGTGACTGGAGACTCACGATTCGTCCCATTCGTGAGAGAGAGAGAGAGAGAGAGAGAGAGAGATTAGATCAGATTTATTGTCCATTTCTGTGGAAACGAGTCCTTGACCTCAGCATGAGGACATGCATTTCTGAATTACAAACAAATTACATTACACTTTGTGATAAAGTGACTGTAAAAAGTGTGATAGAAATTAAATGAACTGAACCATATTAAAGTGCACAATCTCACACCGACTCCCTGTAGCCTCAGTGTAGAGTCAGTTCTTCAACAGCCCCGCCAGGGCCCCCATAAAAGGATCTCAAATTGGGCCCCACCACCCCAGAGCCACGTCGTCCCGGCACAATCCCTGTAACCGCACATCCAGAACCTAATATTCGACCCGTTCAACACTTTAAACATCCGTACCTCTGCAGGCATGCGGCTGTCTTATCGAAGAAAGGGTTATGGGGGCGTGGCCTGCGGAGTGCTGTCCACATGCTCGTTGTGAGCCGCGACGTTGGTGGTTCCAGTCCGACCGCGCGACCTTTGTCTCTCGCTCCCCATTCTTCCTGTGCCTCTGAACTGTGCTGTCCAGTAGAGCTGAAAAAGCCATACAAAAATACTAAAGTTATTAATCCAATTAATATTTTTGTAGTACCCCCTTTCAGTGAGGTCCCTGGGTTCATCCTAAAAGCCCCCCCCCCCCCCCCGCGGCCGCTGGCAACAGAAACCTTCCCCTCAGCTCGCATAATGGCGCTCCGTACGAAGCTTGTCGATACGCGTACTCTGCTCGCCGTTCCATTGATTGCTACCTGCGCTGGATAATAAAAGCCCTACAGCCGGCTGCTGTGTTCTCCCTCCCCACCATACACAAGCAAATCCATCTCAGCTGTGTTCTCCCTCCCTGCCATACACAAGCAAATCCATCTCAATCGTTCCCTAAATTAACAAGGCCATCGGACTGGCCAGGCAGGGCAAAAAATGACTCCAACTTTCCAAAAGAAAGATTCAGTTTCATTAAACTGATGTGCTCTTACTTCTTTTGTGTCGCGCCAGCAATAAGTACCACAAAACTGATTCATTAATTTTCATCAATTCTAAATCAAATCTTACACCGGATGGAACAGGGTGGAGCTGCTGCCTCACAGCGAGAAGGTAGCGAGTTTGAATCCTGGCCGATGGCCATTTTTTTTCTACATAGTATCCATTTACACAGGTGGATATACAAGCAACGCAGGTCAGGTACTTTGCTCAAGGGTACAACGGCAGTATCCTACCTGGGAATCAAACCTGCAACCTTTAGGTCACAAGGCCTGTTTCGTACCATTACATTACACTGCCTGCCCCAGTTTCCACAGATCCCGAAGAATGTGTCAGATTTCTTTTTCCCTCTTGCGTGGGATTGGATGACGCACTAATTGCATCACAGTTGAGATGCCGAGATAACAGGCAGTTTTGCTGTTAGCATTTGGTCGGTTGGTTTGGCCACCCGAAATAGATCTGTGTCATTGTAGTGCAGTTAGTCTGGGCCAATGTTCTGCCATAATGCACATGCCAACGCTACTAGCCAAGCTTGGCTGTACATCTGCCGCTAAACTAGGCCGATTGCACAAGCGTGACGTGATTTACATTTATGGCTAACCCTAACAGGCTGCGCGGATCTTTCCACAACGCTTTAAAGGTGGAATTAACCACCCGTGCCGACGGTGGGTTTTAAGCACGTCTGATGATGTGGAGGAGAGGTTTTGGGGGCACCCCTTGCTGTAACCCCTTAATCATGTCCGAGTTAAAAACAACAAGGAAGAAAAAAAAACAAAACAGGAAAAGGAAAACAGGGAAATAAAATATTTAATTCCATAAACTCTTCAAAACGTCCTTTTCTTAACGGTTGAGTTTTAACACCCTGTTACCTTGTCAAATTATATATACTTGACAAATGGTTCTTGCTAGCTTTTTCTCACAAGAGACTGAAACCCCACATTTTTAGACTAGGCTACACCTCAGTGTTTATAAACCCAACCCTCTCTTGTCGATGCCACGTTTGATTGTAGCTCTACTTAGTGTGAGGGGGAAACGCATGTAGGATGAACCAACCAGCTACACGTCTGACTTCGGCTGTAAAGAGGTCGTGACTGCGCACCTGCTCAGGGTACATGTGAGCCGCCAATTATCTAACCTGCTCATTACCTTTGTTGTCCTTCGCTGCTCAGAAACTCACCTGCCCCACTTCCTGCGCTGGCAGTCCCCCTCTCCCTCCCTCTCTCTCTCCCTCTCCCTCTCCCTCTCTCTCTCTCTCTCTCTCCCTCTCCCTCTCCCCCTCTCTCTCTCCCTCTCCCTCACTCACTCTCTCACTCTCTCACTCTCTCGGGTCATTAGCCGCGGATGCCGTCGTGTCGGCTGTCACCTTTGATGGACAGCCCGTTTCCGCAGCGATGGAGCCCCAAAAAATCCCACTGGCAGAAGAGACTGCCTCATTTTACCTTTAAGTGAAGAACGTTTTTCACTAAAATGTGAGACTGTGTCGAGACATAACGGTGTAATTTGTCCTCAGACTCACGCTCAGTGTTCAGTTAGTCCTGTCCCTATCCAAAATACTTATACACGCCCCAATAAGCTCCACACCCCACACATGCCCCCCCCCCCCCCCAGCAGCTGAAATGCCAACCCCCGCAATCGCAATTTCAAACCCGTCCACGTGTGGCAATCTGAGGGCCCTCCCATCATGCTTACAAGTCGAACTCTGCCTACGCCCCCAAACCCTCCACCCAACCATGTGACTACCGCCTGTCATCATTCCGCTCTCGTCTTTGCAAACAGCTCGCCCTTCGCAGGGTAACCACGGCAACAGCAAACCCTGGGTCTTAGACGTGGTGGCGGGTGGGCCAGGTGTTTTGTCTCTGGGCTTTTAAAAGGTGCGCGATGCAGGATTTTTAGCCTTGCTGTGGTCCTCTGTTTTTCAATCAAAGATCCGTCCTCAACCCCCGTCTACTCAAGGTACCCAACTTCAGCCATCTGGCTACCTAACGTAGCAAGCTGGATAGCTCGAGGTAACATTACTTACAGGTCCAACAGAAAACACGCCAACTGCTTGTCGCTTTTCATCCCCTTGCTAAACTTCAGCTGTCGGCATCGAGGAAAAGTAAATCCTAGGTTGACTCTGCTTCTTGAACGCGCCTTGTCGGCTTGGCTTGTTGTTCGCCATTGCAGTAGCTATAGTTAACGCTCCGCTGAAGCCTGATCCCACCCCACAGGCTCTGTAGCCACACCCACCCCTCTCCACACAGAAAAGAGCGTCACACCAAACACATCATTAGAATAACAAATACAGGCAGAGGAGCACAGATACGGCAAAAAGTGCCCAAAGACAGAGATCGCCAGTGCATCATAGATGTGACTGAGCATGTTTATTTTGTAATATTTCCAAGGTAAAAATCCTGCATAATGCACTTTTAATGACTGGGGTAGAGTCCACATGCAGAGTGTACCACCACCCAACCCCCTGCTTTTGAAATCAAGCTGGATTTTGCTTGAATTTGAAGCGAAACATCCGTAGGCACTATATTTAGTTATGACGGTTAATGTTTCACGCTCTAAACCGTACGGATAGTATTTTAGACTGATGGTGAAGCCATTGTATTGTAGTAACACAGCGCTGACTCATAGTCTATTGACTGACGTTAACGCGCTCTTTCACATAATTGTACATCTTTTGAACTGGGTGAGTCATCGGAGTGATTCCTTTTAAAATAACGTCCCAGGAGTCGGGAATTAAATGAAAACCAAGCGGAAGGCTGAATCCCCTGGTCAGAGAGGGGAACCTGCGCTAACTTACATGGAGAGTGCGTGAAGTGCCCCCAAAATAAATTAGATGCGGAGAAACGGTCACCTGATTTATCACGTTCCGGCTCTTCCGAACGCCTCGAATTAGCGCAGACTTATCTGACAGATAACAGCCGCCGCTGACACACGGCACAACGCCGGTCTGCACTGCAGCAAAGCTTGTCCAATATCCTGAGACAAACGTACTATACTAACAGTAAGCCTCGAGCTATACAAGACGGACTGCCTGGTGCTTGGGTCACGCTCAGTTCACACCTGTCAATCAAATCAAAGAGAATAGTGAAATTCTGATGAAGCTGTTTACTCGCACAATCGCTACGTTTAAGAAATATATATATATATATATATTTTGGCAAACCAGAAACTCTCAGCAGCCTATTTTCTGTTCGAATAAAATAAATCTGGGGCACTGTGAATAATTAATGAAAGGTTAGAGCTTAAATTAATACAATCTCTTTTCATGTCTAACAAATCTAACAAAGGCAGCTGAAGTCTCCGAGTGAAATACATTTTTTATATTTTATAAAAGGTCACCATCAAAAGTACTACTAATAAAAGAGATATCAAGAAACTAAAACACATATTAAATTGTGATGTGATCAGAAAGGAATATTTATGGATATTTCAGGTATAAAATAACTCACCAAAAAACCATGTCCTAAAAGCCCATAATCAATTTATCAATCCATTCAGGCACGTGGAGAGCAACGCAGACACATTACAGCACAATACAAGCGCTATCACATATATATAAACCGTTAACAAAATGGATTTCTTCACATTACACAATTAGTCCCTATTTCAGGCCAGGGCGCAAACATTCATTCAATTATTATTATTATACTCATTATTATTAAAATTTATTACAACAATCATCTCAGTTAATCACTCAATTAGCAGTTAATCGGCATAAGAATGGCACCGCGTTGTTTAAGCCTGTTGACACTTCTCACTTGAGTAGGGTTTACAGCAGGGGTGGGAAACTCCAGTTGCTTCCACCAGTTAACAATTATTTAATTAGCCCAATCATTTACATAATCTGATATTTTAGCTACATACTGCGATATGAACAGCAGCTGATGAATGTTCCTGTGACTGTATGCATGCATTGTAGCCTTTAATCGTGGTCTAATATACGAGTAAATCGATGTTGGTTATGTCACTAATTAGCTTATTGAACCAGGGTAACTGGTGGCAGCAAAAACCTGCATACACACCGCCCCCCAGGACTGGAGTTAAACCTGCATACACACCGCCCCCCAGGACTGGAGTTGCCTACCCCTGGTTTACAGTTTAGTCATTTAGCAGACACTTAAAAAAGTGACTTAGAAAAGTGTGTTTTTTTTCTTCTTCAAAATATTTTTTTAGGGCTTTTTCAGCTTTATTGGACAGCACAGTGTAGAGAGACAGGAAGAATGGGGAGTGAGAGAGAGGAAATAACACACGGCAAAGGTCACGCCGTTGGATTCCACCCTCTGACGACAATGAGCATACTATGTGGATGGTGCTCTACAGGCTACGCCTCCGAGAGACAGCCCTAGAAAAGTGCATTTTGCATGGCAATCAAACACCACTAAAGCTAAGGATAGGTACACTCAAACACCACTAAAGCTAAGGATAGGTACAGTAAAACACCACTAAAGCTAAGGATACAGTCAAACGCCACTAAAGCTAAGGATAGGTACAGTAAAACACCACTAAAGCTAAGGATAGGTACAGTAAAACACCACTAAAGCTAAGGATAGGTACAGTAAAACACACACCACTAAAGCTAAGGATAGGTACAGTCAAACACCACTAAAGCTAAGGATAGGTACAGTCAAACACCACTAAAGCTAAGGATACAGTCAATCACCACTAAAGCTAAGGATAGGTACAGTCAAACACCACTAAAGCTAAGGATACAGTCAAACACCACTAAAGCTAAGGATAGGTACAGTAAAACACCACTAAAGCTAAGGATAGGTACAGTCAAACACCACTAAAGCTAAGGATAGGTACAGTCAAACACCACTAAAGCTAAGGATACAGTCAATCACCACTAAAGCTAAGGATACAGTCAAACGCCACTAAAGCTAAGGATAGGTACAGTAAAACACCACTAAAGCTAAGGATAGGTACAGTCAAACACCACTAAAGCTAAGGATAGGTACACTCAAACACCACTAAAGCTAAGGATACAGTCAATCACCACTAAAGCTAAGGATAGTAGTCAAACACTACTAAAGCTAAGGATACAGTCAAACACCACTAAAGCTAAGGATACAGTCAATCACCACTAAAGCTAAGGATAGCTACAGTCAAACACTACTAAAGCTAAGGATACAGTCAAACACCACTAAAGCTAAGGATAGGTACAGTCAAACACTACTAAAGCTAAGGATAGGTACAGTAAAACACCACTAAAGTTAAGGATACAGTCAAACACCACTAAAGCTAAGGATACAGTCAATCACCACTAAAGCTAAGGATAGCTACAGTCAAACACTACTAAAGCTAAGGATACAGTCAAACACCACTAAAGCTAAGGATAGGTACAGTCAAGCACTACTAAAGCTAAGGATACAGTCAAACACCACTAAAGCTAAGGATACAGTCAATCACCACTAAAGCTAAGGATAGATACAGTAAAACACCACTAAAGCTAAGGATAGATACAGTCAAACACCACTAAAGCTAAGGATAGGTACAGTAAAACACCACTAAAGCTAAGGATAGGTACAGTCAAACACCACTAAAGCTAAGGATAGGTACAGTAAAACACCACTAAAGCTAAGGATAGATACAGTAAAACACCACTAAAGCTAAGGATAGATACAGTCAAACACCACTAAAGCTAAGGATAGGTACAGTCAAACACTACTAAAGCTAAGGATAGGTACAGTCAAACACTACTAAAGCTAAGGATAGGTACAGTAAAACACCACTAAAGCTAAGGATACAGTCAAACACCACTAAAGCTAAGGATAGGTACAGTAAAACACCACTAAAGCTAAGGATAGGTACAGTAAAACACCACTAAAGCTAAGGATAGGTACAGTAAAACACCACTAAAGCTAAGGATAGGTACAGTAAAACACCACTAAAGCTAAGGATAGATACAGTAAAACACCACTAAAGCTAAGGATAGATACAGTCAAACACCACTAAAGCTAAGGAGAGGTACACTCAAACACAACTAAAGCTAAGGATAGGTACAGTCAAACACTACTAAAGCTAAGGATACAGTCAAACACCACTAAAGCTAAGGATACAGTCAATCACCACTAAAGCTAAGGATAGATACAGTCAAACACCACTAAAGCTAAGGATAGGTACAGTAAAACACCACTAAAGCTAAGGATAGGTACAGTCAAACACCACTAAAGCTAAGGATACAGTCAATCACCACTAAAGCTAAGGATAGATACAGTAAAACACCACTAAAGCTAAGGATAGATACAGTCAAACACCACTAAAGCTAAGGATAGGTACAGTAAAACACCACTAAAGCTAAGGATAGGTACAGTAAAACACCACTAAAGCTAAGGATAGGTACAGTAAAACACCACTAAAGCTAAGGATAGATACAGTAAAACACCACTAAAGCTAAGGATAGATACAGTCAAACACCACTAAAGCTAAGGATAGGTACAGTAAAACACCACTAAAGCTAAGGATAGATACAGTAAAACACCACTAAAGCTAAGGATAGGTACAGTAAAACACCACTAAAGCTAAGGATAGGTACAGTCAAACACCACTAAAGCTAAGGATAGATACAGTCAAACACTACTAAAGCTAAGGATACAGTCAAACACCACTAAAGCTAAGGATAGGTACAGTCAAACACTACTAAAGCTACGGATACAGTCAAACACCACTAAAGCTAAGGATACAGTCAATCACCACTAAAGCTAAGGATAGCTACAGTCAAACACTACTAAAGCTAAGGATAGGTACAGTAAAACACCACTAAAGCTAAGGATAGATAGTCAAACACCACTAAAGCTAAGGATAGGTACAGTAAAACACCACTAAAGCTAAGGATAGGTACAGTAAAACACCACTAAAGCTAAGGATAGGTACAGTAAAACACCACTAAAGCTAAGGATAGGTACAGTCAAACACCACTAAAGCTAAGGATAGGTACAGTAAAACACCACTAAAGCTAAGGATAGGTACAGTCAAACACCGCTAAAGCTAAGGATAGGTACAGTCAAACACTACTAAAGCTAAGGATAGGTACAGTCAAACACCACTAAAGCTAAGGATAAGTACAGTTAGTACCACTGTCAAAGGTGCCTGCCTCAAGATCTGCAAGATAAAGCGTGACAAGGGTTACTTTCTTTTTAAATAAAAACATTGAAAAGGCGAATTTAAAGATAGAAAATAGCCACGGAATCTACTTGGGGACGGTCTTTCCACTGATAGCTGCTGGAAGAGATGATGTTACAGTAGCCTATAGTCCAAATGAGAGATTACAAGGGTTTATACTTGGGGGCTTTTATCAGACATTGTAGCAATAAATGAATCACAACCTAAAGATATTATCCAATATTTCACTGCACAAACAGAAAAGCTCCAAATTTAGAAGTGAAAAAAAGCTTATTCTTAACAGAATCGGGACTAAAATGCTGCAAAAAATTCAATGACCATCTCTGCTTAAATCAGTCAAGCTTGGAACCAAGAGTTCCTATGGAGCTAAAAGCAGGTAAACCTGGAAAAAACTAAACTAAAAACAGAAGCATCGTGTTCTGCAATGGCGAACAGCATTTCTTCAATCTCGTTATTGCGGAACGCTCTGACGGTTGTGTGTGTGTGCGTGTCTGGGTGTGTGTATATCTGTATGTATGTGTGTGTGTTTGTGTGTGTATCTGTATGTGTGCGTGTCTCTGTGTAGATGTGTTTGTATCTGCGTGTGCGAGGGGGGAGGGATATCTGTGTGTGTGTCTTTGTGTGTGTCTGTGTGCATGTGTGTCTGTGTGTGTGTGTGTGTATATCTGTATGTGTGTGTGTGTGTCAGTGTGTATGAGGGGGGAGGGGTATCTGTGTGTGTGTGTGTGTCTGTGTGTGTGTGTGTGTATCTGTATGTATGTATGTGTGTGTCTGTGTGTTTGTATCCGTGTGTGTGTGTGTCAGTGTGTATGAGGGGGGAGGGGTATCTGTGTGTGTGTGTGTGTGTGTGTGTGTGTGAGGGGGGAGGGGTATCTGTGTGTGTGTGTGAGGGGGGAGGGGTATCTGTGTGTGTGTGTGTGTGTGTGTGTCTGTGTGCATGTGTGTGTGTCTGTGTGTGTATATCTGTATGTATGTGTGTGTGTGTGTGTATGTGAGGGGGGAGGGGTATCTGTGTGTGTGTGTGTGTGTCTGTGTGCATGTGTGTATGTATGTGTGTGTGTGTGTGTGAGGGGGGAGGGGTATCTGTATGTATGTGTGTGTGTGTGTGTGTGTGTGTGAGGGGGGAGGGGTATCTGTGTGTGTCCGTGTGTCTGTGTGCATGTGCGTGTGTGTGTGTGGAGGGGGGGGGTCCCATGCTGTGCAGTGGTGGACCAGCTGAATATTTCTGCTTCCCCCTTCTAGGGCAGTGTCAATGTTTGACCACCAAATTGCGGTAATCTCCAGTGGTGCTCTGTGTGTTTATGGTGCCGGTGTGTTTGCTCAGCGAGGCTCACTGACGGCTCCGGTACCCTGCTCTCACATCGCTCTCCAGGGTTCTCCATCGCCAAACGCTCCTGACCACGCTTGGCCACCGCTCGGATCCGCCATGGAGACCGCTCCCTCCCAGAACCGTCGGCGGCTGACCCGGAATATGCAGGGGGAATCCAGGGAGAAGGTACTCGCCTGCTTTTGGACGGCTGTCTAATCCTTAACCTGTCTCTGTTTCTCTGGTTTACACATCAATGGCAGACCTGGAGCACTGGCTCTGGTGGGAAACAGTCCAAAGCTACCCATACTGATTGATTGATTGATTGATTGATTGATTGATTGATTTTTGAAACCCTTTAAGGTGTAAGTTCACAAATATGTGATTAGAATGTTCTTAACTGAACATTCTAATACTGATGTAACAATCACTGCTGGTAATGGAAAGCAAGAGTTCTAGAACACTGACATAGAATTTTGAAGAAAAAAAAACATTCCAAAAAACCTGCTCTTCAAAGGGTTAAGTGTCTTGCACTCTTGCATGTTTACTCGCCCATCGATGCTCCTAAGACACTGAAACATCTGTTACACGTTGCATTTCAATATTTAGATATCTTTAAACGGCACACAGTTGCGGCATATTTTTCCACAAGCGAGTTGTACAGATTATTTCATATATTATCCATATCAACAAATAACAAAAATCACATACCTCAAATAAACAGAAATAACACTCTCACAACCACCAAGACATGTTAAAGTAACTTAGTCAGACTGCTTGAGCTAGCTTTGTTTTAACAAGGCATGCACATACCTTGGATCACCAAGACTACCAACAGACATGACTGGCTAGGTTAGCTGTGGAGGTTCCAGTTAAACGCCTTGCTCTCCAAACATGTACATTACATTACATTACAATCACTTAGCACATGGTCTTATGCAAAGTGATGTACACTAGTGGAGAACATCAGTTTTAATCTCAGGAATACAAAAATGCAGCATCACCAAGCAGGCACAGATGCTATAATATCTATAATCAACAAGTTAACCTAACAAACAGCAATTTGTAATTGTAGCTAAAGAAAGTATTACTCGACAGATAGCCTATCTGTACACAGCCACAATTATAACACTATTCCAAAATAAAATCCAAAGAAGTAGAAAAAGATTATTTTAAGGGGGTCAGGCGAGCCGTGGTGCAATCTGAAGAGGTGAGCCTGTAGTCGGTGTCATAAGGCGGGCAGGAAAGATGGAGAGTTGCGTAACATTTCTCGCCCCATAAGACCAAGGGAACTACACCAGAGTCACCACTATAAGTTTTCTGCGGCAACCGTGGTCGCCGTGGTTTCCTGAGTGGCAAGCTGTAGGTAGATGAGTCATTCACCCTTGGCACATTTACAGGGGAGAGGAGAAACATTCTGAGAAGATCTTTCTTTTTTTTTTGAGAGCACATTGCAGTGGTTTGTACACAAAGCTCAGGACCATGGGGGTCGCAAGTTTGAGTCCCTTGTGGGGCACTGCCATCACAGAGCTGAATGGGGGGCACTTCATCTCAGCTCCTCTAACAAATACAGTAATGTGCTTTAACAGTGCTTTATAGAAAATGCCAAATGTATACCGTGTCACGGAATGGAAATGGTCAATGAAATTATTAATTATTCTCAACAAATAATTAATCAAAAGCAAAGTTAATGCTATTGCATTTGTAGGATCAAAGGTCATTGGTTTGTGTCAGGTTCGATATATTTTTGGCTGCCTACATTAGCTTATGTAATATATTCAGGGTTATGTGTACATCAAGTGTGCCAACTTCTGCTCTTAATTATTTAATTAGCTCAATCATATCTTGATCTGACATTTGTATAAGCTGTGTAGTTTACTGTGCTCAAGTAGAGGATGTGAACCAGCATAGTTTATAGAGTTGTCAGAACTAAAACTAAGGTAATTGAATGGAACAAAAACCAGGATTGGAGTTGACTGGAGTTCTGCACCCCTGTGCTAGACTCTGGCCGTGACCAAATATGATCCTTGTTCCCTGCCCCCTGTCCACTCAGGCCCCTGTCTACTATGTGCCCTGTCCCCTGTCCATTCAGACCCCTGTGTCCCATCACTTTGCAAGCAGTGTGCAGAAGTAATCCTGCAAAACTCTTTCCAAACTAGTGAGGAAGTAGTTCATTATATATATATATATATATATATATATATATATATATATATATATATATATATATTTAAATTTAGTTTTATTGAGAATATCAATCAGTTTACATGACAATGGTTACAAAGAGATTATGAATGAAGATAGAATTAACCAAAATAAAAAGTACTTAATATGTACCGCTCTTGTCTTGGACTACAAGTTGTAGTTTTTACTTCAGGTTTACTTCCCGAAATTGTCCGATGAGTGCAGAGTTCTGTGGATGAGTGTGCTCCTGAATCCCCTCAGAAAAACCTCAGAAATAAGGGTGTCATCCTGGGATTTGAAGTGCCCCCATTTGAGAGAAAAAGTCGCCCACTCAAAAGCTTTTTGACGAAGTTGACTCAAATATGCACCCTCAAAGGGGTGAAGGGATCACATTCGTTCATGGCCTCTATTTATCCAGTGCTAGTGCTTCCAAACACTTGAGGTGCATAGAGACAATAGATGCCCCGATTCCTACATTATCTAGTCTCCAAAGAGACCAGGCTTTTTTTTTTTTTTACAGGTTCAGAATCATTCAAGCTTAAGTATTCTCATGAAATTATTGCCTGCGGTTGAAAATCGCATAGGCTACCTTAATACACTTAGCTGTGCTGGAGGAAAACCTTAGCACAACATCCTTAGAAAGTATAAACATTATATAAATACTAAACTGATATCCAAATAAGTTCTAATTTAGCAGTAAATCGACATTCTTCTTAAGGGGGCGTCTCCCTCCCAATCTTACCATTACACAGCTAATCGAGTTGCTTTAATGTAAACGCGCAGGCTCTTCACACCCAACACTGACCTCTGTGCTTTGTAAATGCTCCGTAGCTAGGCTACTCTACGCCGCAAAGTCACGTAACGTCCTTGATTTTAGTGTGAGCTGTGGCCGAAATCGTTTATATTGAACTTCTCCAGAATGAAAACGTACATTCGCTACTAAACTTGATTTCTTACTCCACACGTCTTTCAGCAGGACAGACTACAGAGTCTAGGCTAGTGGAGGGCCTTGCCCGTAGGCCTACACGGGCGTTCTGTTCATTATTTTAATCGGGCATTTTCTCTGCACAAATAGTACCATGCAGTATCGTTGTGGACAAATGCAGTTGGTTAGATTTAATTAAATGATATGCTTCGCGCAAATCTGGAGTAAAGGAAGTGGTTTATTATGTGTTAAGAAGAAAAAGAAACAAGGCGAACTAGAAATACAGCGCTACACCCTTATGGGCGAATTTCCCTGCAGTAGAGCCTCCGTCCTTCATCGCCTCATTACCGTCTGTTTTTTAAGTGTGTTAATTATTTCTTGTTTCATTACTGGGAAGTGAAAAATATGTCAATTATAACATTTGAAATGTCCAACTACCAAGTAGTTGCTGCGCAGTGAAACGTTTTAACGATTTAGCAAATCTATTCGATGAAATGCAGCTGTTAAAACGGATTATCCAGGTAAGATTTTCCAGAAAATGTTAACGCAGTCGGAATTATAATTGGAGTTTGTCGTGACCGGTAGAATGCCCCATTAAAATCGGGACCAGTTACAGTGTTGATTGAACAGTCTAATGCAAGTAGGTGTGAGTCATCCAAACAAATATTTACGTAGAAAATAATCCACGAGTGCAAAAAGTCCTATTGTCTACCTGTATTGTTGACATCATTGTCTTTGAATTCCTATTTCAAAGCCTACATCACTCCATTGAGGCGATCATTTCATTAGAGAATCTCTGCCCTATGGAACTTGTGACAAGCAATGGCCGCACTGCTCAATTAGGTGAACTTGTCCTGTTGTCCCTTAGAAGATGGTGACCTTCCAGGAGTTCTCCAAAAGCCTCTCCCATTTCGCCCCACGAGCCTCTCTTCGCAGGAAATTTGGAAAGTGCAGGACCTTCGTCGTCAGCCGACCACTGAGTCACGCCAAGGTGAGTGGGTTGTCCAAACTTTATCATTGGACAAAATACCTCTACTCTCGAATCCTAGGCCGTGTCCGAATCAACGCCCTTCTATACTATTGAGTTTTCTAGTGTGCACCGGGTGAGACGGTTGTTATGTAGGCAAAATGCTCTTTAAATGTAGTGTACTTAAAATCCCCGGATGATGTTGAAGGTGAAGAAAGGAAGGAAATATGAAATGCCCCCCCCCCCCCCCCCACACACACACATGCACACACACACACTCACACTCAGAGGTATAAATATCTACTGTGAAAACTATGAAGACTAGTCATTATTTGTCCCTTGTTGGTTATTACCTCCGCCAAGGAGGTAATGTTTTCACCCGCGTTTGTGTGTCCGTCTGTTAGCGGGATATCTCAAAAAGTTATGCACGGATTTGCACCAAATTTGGTGGGGAAGGTTGGTCATGGAAGGAGCAAGAAGTAATTTTTTCCACGCCAATTGGCCAAAAGGGGGCGTGACAGTGTGCGTGGCATATCAAAAAATGTGCATAACTTAAGAACGGATTCACATAACACCGCAAAACTTTGATCAAAGGTTTGTCATGAGTCAAAGAAGAAGTGATGAACTTCTGACACCAATTGGCAAAAATGGGGTGTGGCTGTGGGTGTGGCCTATTAAAAAAAAAAAAAACGCACATAACTTCTTAACGGATTCACGCAACACCACACAACTAAATGTAATCACTGTTTACAGGCCTCCCTCCCTCACAGACTTGGCGGAGGTCTGTGCGCTACTGAGCACATTTTCTAGTTGTCTTATTTTATCACAATATTCACTAAGCAAATAAAGCAACAGTCATCTCAATGAGTAAACAACTGACACCAAAAAAAAGAAAAAGGAAAAAAAAAAAAAATGAAGACAGAGGGTTTGCTCATAGTAACCACACTTCCCCTTGTGGTGTGTTGCTATGGTAAGACTTCCTGTTCTGACAGGAAGTGACAGAAGGTGAAAAAAATAAGAGTTTGAGAAGTGTACTGGGCGTATGCGTCTTGGTGCGTACACACACACAAACACACACACACACACACACACACACACACACACACACACAAACACACACCTCTGTCCTTTTTGGGGTTTTGGGTTCCACAGAGGCTGCGGCCATGTCCAAAAAAATGAAAACCCTCACCGTTCCAGTTTATCCCGTAAGTACAGCTTTGGTGTGAATACGGTGTCTTTTTGTCTGTTGTCAGGGATTTGGGAATTCTGGAGAAGCATGGGGGCATTTGTGGGTAAAAAGATCACTGCTCTACATGGTATCACAACCAGGTCAACAGTAACATTGCTTGGGGTGGATATTTGTTCTTTACAATGTACTCAGATTGAAGATATCACCACAAACGCATAATTCGGAGTTAGTGTTTGGTTTTGAGGTAACCTTTCAAAGCTTGTTTAATAATTTTTTAAATGTAAAATTATGTTGCATGGAAGAATTTATAATGCCCCTCTGTTCCTATTCCAAAAAATGTTGACTACATTCCTATTATTGCACCATCCTATTATTGCACCATCTAGAATGGCATAGAAATTACGCAGTTTGTGGTACTATGCATTAAATATTGTATTGATGTCTTTGCTGCTTTACAAAATCTGTATCAAACTCTACAGTGGTTAGCCTGGTTAGCTGAAGTCTAATAAGAAAATATGATCAGTCCTTTGAGGCTGGTGTGTATTCAACGTAAAGATAACTTGATTAAAATGCAGTTTTGTTTCAGTCGTTTATGTAGTTGAGCTTATTTGGAGCAATTTTTTTTATTTTTTTAAGAATGTGGAAAACCTGCAACTGTGTGTGCTTCTGGAATCCTGCAGACAGCCTCAGTTTTGGCCCCTGATGCTGTGGATATAAGAAGTGAGGAAAAACAGGGCTGCTGGGTGACTTACTCAGTTAAGGCACCACGCTGTGGGCTCATTCGGTTAAAGCACCACACTGTGGCTCATTTGGTTAAGGCCCCACGCTGTGGCTCATTCGGTTAAAGCACCACGCTGTGGCTCATTCGGTTAAAGCACCACACTGTGGCTCATTCGGTTAAGGCCCCACGCTGTGGCTCATTCGGTTA
This sequence comes from Synaphobranchus kaupii, assembly GCA_029718625.1. Classification (NCBI taxonomy): domain Eukaryota; kingdom Metazoa; phylum Chordata; class Actinopteri; order Anguilliformes; family Synaphobranchidae; genus Synaphobranchus; species Synaphobranchus kaupii. Next base: position 1,071,577 of record CM056393.1, read on the forward strand.
AAGCACCACGCTGTGGCTCATTCGGTTAAAGCACCACACTGTGGCTCATTCGGTTAAAGCACCACGCTGTGGCTCATTCGGTTAAAGCACCAGGCTGTGGCTCATTCGGTTAAAGCACCACACTGTGGCTCATTCGGTTAAAGCACCACGCTGTGGCTCATTCGGTTAAAGCACCACGCTGTGGCTCATTCGGTTAAAGCACCACACTGTGGCTCATTTGGTTAAGGCCCCACGCTGTGGCTCATTCGGTTAAAGCACCACGCTGTGGCTCATTCGGTTAAAGCACCACGCTGTGGCTCATTCGGTTAAGGCCCCACGCTGTGGCTCATTCGGTTAAAGCACCACACTGTGGCTCATTCGGTTAAAGCACCACGCTGTGGCTCATTCGGTTAAAGCACCACACTGTGGCTCATTCGGTTAAGGCCCCACGCTGTGGCTCATTCGGTTAAAGCACCACGCTGTGGCTCATTCGGTTAAAGCACCACACTGTGGCTCATTCGGTTAAAGCACCACACTGTGGCTCATTCGGTTAAGGCACCACACTGTGGATGTAATCCAGCCAACTGTAGCCAGTAGCTCCATAGGGTGATGCACAATTTGCGCATATGAAAGATCTTCCTCCGACTCTATGCGAGGTGGTAACGCCACGTGTTTTTGTTTTGGAAGAGAACCATGGATGTCTACACTCCTGAATCGGCAGTTGGGTTTGCGCATGTACACGGCTGCGGTTGCAAACAGTTGGCCATTCCAAATTAGGGCGGGAATTGTTCATGCTGAGCCACTAGTTGGGGTGTCAAATAAAAATTAAAAAAGTGAGAAAACACACTTAGACTTGGGGGTTTGTGTCTTTGAGGGGACACAATGGTTGAAGGATCCAAATGACAAGAAACAAAGTGGCAAGTTACTTCGAAGAATCTAGAAAAACCTCTGTAGCATTGCTCTGGAATTAGTCTTGTTTAATTTCAATGAAACGTATTGTTGAAAGTGCACTTGTTACTTGGCGTAATTTTAATATCGATAATTCAGTATGCTGACAGATTTTTGATTGATGGATTGCGCTTTTATAAAACAGATGTGTGGAGTGTGTATGGTTTCTCGTGTTTAAAAGGTTATTGTTGAGATGAGAACTAACGGGTGTTGTTCGATGGCAGTGTCTGCTCTCGTGTCCTTTAACGGAAAACCTTGGCAGGAACTGGGGGTATTCCACAAAGCAGGATTAAGGATTTAGCCAATATTTAGAATTTGTTGAAATCCATTGCTGGCTAACTGTTTAATTCTGCTTTCAGGACCCCCCCCCCCGCCCCCCGGTCAGTCCTGAACTCCTTTGACGAGTTTTTATTTTTTTTATTTTTTAAATGTTTTGTCAAAATTCTAAGTCAGTGAGTGTTCTAGAACCCCATTGCTTTAAATTACCGGTAGTAAATGCTACATTAGCTTTAGAATGTTCAGTTAAGAACATTCTAATGACATATTTGTGCTCTTGCAACATAAAGGGTTGATTGAGTGAGCGAGTAGGCTGATGAGTCATTCAGTCACCGAGAGGCTGTTGTCATGGCTACTTCCTGCAATCACCGTCAAACCGAAGTGAAAGAAAGGGTTTCTTTGCCTTTATTTCGGTTTTTTTTTTGTGAACAGCCCCTCTGGTAGCAACGAAGGTCTAGAATGCGTGCGCTTGTTTTTGTGGACTCTCTCCGATTATCACCATTGCCACGTTGTCCCTATGTAACATCCTCCTTTCCTCCACTACCACCTCCTCTCCTCCGTGCCCCGGAAACCGATCTTTGTGTCCTAATCTAATGTTGCTGATTACATATTAATGACATATTAATGGTTACATATTAAGGAATGTCTCGACGCAAACCGCAATGTCAGGTACATTGTATACTGTGCATGCAACTACTTGTACTGACTAAACATACAGGCAGTTTTGCATACTTCCTTGTGGGAGACGAGTGGAGGAAAGGAGGTGAGGAGTGAAGAATATTGCGACGCACCCAGGGTGTTGGCCTGAGCCTGTAAGTTTACACAGCACTATGGGGGTCCTCACCTGGTAGTGGGGTGTGGATTGGTGGATATAGCCAGGAGCTCATATTTGGGTCTGGGGTCCCCCCCCTCTTTCAACCACGTGCAATACGGGGGTGGGACTGGGGGTCTTTGGCCATTCCTTCCCCTATAACAATCTAAAGTACAATGCATTTTTTGATTGAGGGGCTCATGGGAGTTGAAGTCCAGAGTTCCGGACTTCAACCCCCCACAAAACTACACCAAAGCCTCTGGCCGTACTTCATCTCCCATCAGCACCATTTGCTAAGTGCTCCGCAGTGGTGACTTGGATGTAGCTCAGCTGCATCTCTCGCTGATCTGAGCAGAATTAGGTGCGTCTTCCCTCCCGCCTGACGCGATAAACATAATTGCTCTTTCATTTGTTAGCTTCAGAGGAGATAGCATCTGTGTCCGTGTGTGCTGTGTGACTTCTGCTCACGGTGTGACAGGATGCGTGACTCACATCGGAAGTGATATTGAGGAAAAAAACCTCTCTTTTATGTCACAGAATTTTAGGCGGTGGCGGGCATGATTCTGGTTGTCCTGATCAATAGTGTTTGTGTCACATCTAAACTTATTTGAAGAGCTGGTGGTCTTTTTTTTTCACCACTTTACCTATGTGTCTGTAGGCTCCGCCCCCATTGAGTGACATCATCACCAGGTCTCTCCAATATTGTCAGATTATTTCTGATTATTCACAGCAGAAAGTTGCATTTAAGTTGACACATTTATGTAGGTACAAGGCTGTATGATGTCCAGGGTGGAAATTCTGATTATTTTCAGTTTTCAGTGCTTCTGGACACACTGGGATGCTAAACCAGGTTGGGAAATTAACCAGGATATCAGGAAGCTTACAGTATAGTGATTTCAATGACCAGTTGAATCCTGCAGGCAGCTGACCTAAACTTTGTTGAGTAAAAAAAGGAGCCACATTGATGCATCATGCGTTTTACAATCTATTTGTACTATTTGCATTTTTTTGGGGAATAAAAAGGTGTTTTTTTTTTGTTTGATGGAAAGTTGGCAACACAATTTATGTCAGTGTTGAACTACAAAACTGGAAAACATTTGCATTCAACTGATTCAAAAATCAATGGCAAACTCTGATGCAATCTTGTCAACCTTTCAGACTTTTAATATTTTCCCCCATCTCCATCTTTTGATAGCACTTTATTTTGAGTCCAATATTGACACTCAACATGATATCAACTGATATGATATCAGTTCAGTGTTAATTTAAAGTCAATTTCATGTCAGGTGATTGTCCACAAACTCCACAAACAGGTGAGTGTCAAGAAACACTGTATTGACACTCAACACTTATCAAGAAACACTGTATTGACACTCAACACTTATCAAGAAACACTGTATTGACACTCAGCAAAGTATACACTGACTGTTTGCTGTATCTCAATGCTCTCTGATATTCAGTTGATATCGAGTTGAGTGTCAACATTGGACACTCAAAATAAAGTGGTACCCAATTTTGAATGGCAAATCATTTGGCCATTTGGAGGGCATTAATACAAACTTGCATTTCGTAGCATTTTTTAAATTTCATTGTTATTTATGTCAGTATTTGTAAGGAAACGCTTGTGAGTTTGTAAATTACTTGAGTTTATAATGTGCGTGTGCCATACGTAATAGCCCTTATTGGCCTTACAAGTATTTTTTTGCCAAAATAATATAATTTAGGGGCTGAAAACGCACCACACTGCAGAACTTTTTCCATGGGTCTGCTAACTCTACCTATGCTGCACCTAACACTATATCCTCAAACCCATTTTCTACCTGAGCACACATCTTTAGTGTGTTTAGAAAAGGCAAAACTTTACATGAGTAGCAGGTCATTTTTTATATTTTTATATAAAAAAAGGAAGTATACATTTTTACATTGTGGCCTAACCAACTGAGCATGTGTGGGTGCGTGCGTGCGTTTCATATCCATAAACTGTTTGAAGAGCAATGCTCCAAACATACTGTAACTGTATACTGTTAGTATAAAGGTTTAAAAGAGAAGTGGTTTCGTGACAAAAATCAAGAAATCTAGCAGCTGAAGTAGAAGCCAGGAAGGAGGTGTAAAGTTTGAATGACAGTTGGAGCGGGTGACCCGCCCACATCCTGTTTGAAAGCGGTCTCCCCTGAGCATACGTGTGCTGAACATAAAAAAATAAATAAAAAGAACACACAGCTGCTGTTAATGTTTTTTTTTTGTCGTGTTCGTTCTTGTGTGTCGACGACACACTGCAACTCACACTGATGTTCCTCTGTGTTTCTTCCTGATCAGGGTGGAGTAGCTCATTCAAAACGCAACTTACCGGCATCTTGCCTCTCATGATGACAGATTCCAGAGTAGGGAACACAGTCCAGTACATAACCAGTTCAGAGAAGAGGGAGAGAAAAACTTGGGGTTGACTCTTTATTTTGGGGACAGTTTTTAAACAAACTCTCACTGAAGACGTGTCACTGCTTCGCACTGCCTTATTTATCTGTGTGCTAATGACTGACACCTGCTTTTCCTTGCCCATCACATCGTGTTGAATGATTCAATCTTCCTGGTTTTTTTGTATTTTATGTCGGTGGCCTGCTTTGTACGATTGTTGTCCTGCAAAAGTCTCCCTCCATCGTTCCCAGGGGACTGCAGTTTAAAACTAGCCAGTTGGCTAATACTGGCACATTTGCAATAAAGTTGATTGATGTCCATTGTCCCTGTAAAAATACATTTGTTAAGTAAAATACAATTAAAAAGATGTAGCCTACTGAAGCGCCAGTGGTATTATAATGGTCAGGAAACTGTGCTTGTAGAGGTTGCAGGTTCAAGTCCTAGATGGGGCACTGTTGTCACACCCATGAGAATAGGTACTTAACCTGAATTTCTTCAGTAAATATCCAGCTGTTTAAATTGACTTTATGTAAAAGTGTAATCTGTGCAAGAGTGAGTGCTGCTAGCCGAAATGCACAAAGTATTTGGTTAAAAACAAAACAAAAATATAGTAGGCCTATATTTCACATTTTTTGAGGAGACGAGTTGAAAGGTAGACATGCATTTAACCCCCCCACCCCTCTGACCCCCAACAGTCTGGATCATTTTCAACCTTTTCTGATCCAGGGACCCCCATCCCAGGCTCAAAGGCATCCAGGAGTCCCCCCTTAATAAGTTAAAGGGGGTTAAATAAAAAAATTAAATTTCTACTTAATATTTTCCCAAATCTATATATCGTCATTGCTTATCAAGTCTGGCCAGGGACCCCCAACAGTACCTTCAAGGATTTGTGGACCCCTCCCTGTTCAAAACTATGTTCAAATGGGTCTATATAATGGGAAATGCCTGCATGTTTATTTATACAGTGATAAATGAAAAATAATTAGCATCGTTGCACCGTTTTATTCTTAAGGCCCCAGACTACATGTGTACTTAAGGCACCAAACACTCATTCATTCATTGTCTGAATAGATGCCTTTGTCCTGATCACACGCATGTTATTTAATGATCCATTATATTCTGTCCGGTATGTTCTATCAGCGTTGCAGCTGGTCACATGGTACTGTATCTGTTCAGATATCACAATATTGTTATTAGTCTAAATGGTCCTAGATGTAAGTGAACCCTTCATAAATGACACAGATTCTGGTTAAGATGACACGTATGTTTACTGGAAAGAGTCCTGATATTTTTTTCACTTCTTAAATGTAAGCGGCAGCTTTTTGTACATTGGCTTTCCAAACGATCACCATTGCAGCGAGCTGCTGTGTTTGATCTCTTCTGCCAGTCCAGGATGTGAACCTTGAGGGTACAGTCCAGACTGGCTGCACTTCAAAAACCAAAAAAAGGAAGTCAATCTTAACAAGCATTTTAGCCTTATATTTAGGCTTAAAATCTTATTTCTATTACTTTTTTTGACAAAAAAGATTGCCAATGAGGTGAGTGTTTTATTCATTTCAAGCTTTGTCAATGGGGTAGGCTAAGATTTATCCAGAAAAACGTAAGTTAAAACAAGCTGCCATTTTCTACTTGAGAGAGAAAAAAAAGAAAAAGATTTTGTCTCATTACAAGACTAAAGCGCTTGTTACGACAGACATTTCTTTGCAGTGTGCCTGGGTGTCACTGCAGTTTTGATTCTGAAACACTCTCCCCTTTGTGTCCCATCTCCCTGCAGATCCTGGCTGCGTCTGACGGAGGTAAGCCCAGGCGTTTGTTGCCGTTCGGCGGATGTGTGTTGCTCAGTTGGGTGTGGCCGCTGGTTTCAGGACGTGGGCGCGCACGCAGTGCGCCCCGTCTTTCTGTGTACAGCACGCTGCTGGACACGCTTGCCTTCTTTTCTTTTTAAAAAATACGCTTTATCCCTGTTTTTCTCCTCAATTTGTAAGGCCCATTCACGCACACGCTACATGGTTTGTCTCTGGGTCACGCTCGGGTGGGCCGCCCTGCGGAGGCTGCTGCCGACAGCCATCACTGGCACTGACCAGGACGTGGGGCCCATCCACTGGGGCCCATCCGCTGGGGCCCATCCGCTGGGGCCCATCCGCTGGGGGCCCATCCGCTGGGGCCCATCCGCTGGGGCCCATCCGCACACAGAAAAAGTGCCTTAACAGTATGAGCCACCCAACGGCCTGCTAAGCCGTTTTAAGGCATCTGAACCTTGACCCAATACAGCGGTTTAATTTTTATGCTAGATGTTGATCTTCGGGATATCGCGCATGATCGGTTTGGGGCGTCTGAAATGCTGCTAGCGTTAGCACGTATGCTTCCTGGCTACGGCTCTCTCAAACCGCACTAATCTGATCTGCTGCTGCCCATCTTTCTGTTCAGGTTTGCTTCCTGTGCTCTTCCTGTTGGTGGGCTGGGGTGGTACAAGTACGCCAGATTGCAGATAAATAGCATTCTGTTGCGTGTTGTTTTAATGTCATTTTTGATGTGCATATTATCTCACTTTATATAGCTTATAGAAAAGCTACAGGGACTATAGATATTGTGAAATTATGTTTCCTAGCTCTGCTGTAGTGACGTACAGCACTTGTCCCATTTTTTTTTTTTTAAAGACAAGAAACATCACCTTGGTGGATTCTGGAAAATGCCTGACTCATTTTTCTGTTGAACCCTATGGGAAAAATAAGTTAAACAACCCTTAAAGCAATCCACCCATATCTACTGCATATCTGGCAGAGTGATGGTTTGAGGCAGGTAGGCACACTTGACCCCTCTGTACATTAGAACTGTGCGTGTGTGTGTGTGTGTGTGTGTGTGTGTGTGTGTGTGTGTGTGTGTGTGTGTGTGTGTGTGTGTGTTCTGTACATTAGAGCTGAACGTGGCGCAGGCAGAAGGGCGGGGCAGCAGCCACAGCCTCAACAGCAACTCCAGTCTTCCCAGCATGCAATGCGCCCACAGCCGCGTGGGCAAGGTAGCCAGCTGGGCCGTGAGCTTCGAGAGGCTGCTGGAGGACCCCACCGGTGTGTTCTACTTCACGGTGAGCTGACCTCTGACCTTTCACACCTGTACAGGGATAAACGGGTGTCTGCATCTCCAAAATCTACTCTACTGTCCCCTATTCTACTCCTTCCTTTAGTCTACTTTTCTCTACTCCTATCATACTCTACTCTGCTCTCTTCTACTTTATTCCTCCTCTACTCTACCCTACTCCTGCTGTACTCTTCTGTTCTACCCCACTCTACTATTATTCTAGTCAACCCTACTCTATTCCAACTGTATTCTACCCCTCCTCTACCCTGCTCTGTTCTACCCTATACTATACTCTGCTCTACTCAACTTGACTCGACTGAACTCTGCTGGCATTCAGCAGATGCTCGTACCCAAGATCAGGACTGAAGTTTAGTAATTCCCCAGCCGGGGAGAGTGCAATCTCGAGGCAACAAGTGCAAGAAGTGCAGACCTCCATTGACAGCGTGTTAATTAGCCTATGAAACATTAAGCAACGTAATACAAACAAGAACAAAACTGCCATAATGAACATTAACGTGCTAATTAGCCTATGAAACATTAAGCAAAGTTATACAAACAAGGACAAAACTGACATAATGAACATTAACGTGCTAATTAGCCTATGAAACATTAAGCAAAGTTATACAAACAAGAACAAAACTGCCATAATGAACATTAACGTGCTAATTAGCCTATGAAACATTAAGCAAAGTTATACAAACAAGGACAAAACTGACATAATGAACATTAACGTGCTAATTAGCCTATGAAACATTAAGCAAAGTTATACAAACAAGGACAAAACTGACATAATGAACATTAACGTGCTAATTAGCCTATGAAACATTAAGCAACGTAATACAAACAAGAACAAAACTGCCATAATGAACATTAACGTGCCAATTAGCCTATGAAACATTAAGCAAAGTTATACAAACAAGGACAAAACTGCCATAATGAACATTAACGTGCTAATTAGCCTATGAAACATTAAGCAAAGTTATACAAACAAGAACAAAACTGCCATAATGACCATTACACTAGATGTTTTTTTTTCTACAATGGTATAGCTCAAGGGTTGTGGGTTCGATTCCCAGGTGGGGTTTTGCACACTGTACCCTTGAGCAAGGTACTTAACCTGCACTGCTTCAGTACACTATCCAGCTGTTTAAATGGATTTCTCTGGATAAGAGAGTCTGTTAAATACCAAAATGTAAATATTTTGTTCTAAAGGGTAAACACTTCTCACCTTGAGGGGCATCGCCCAGCCTGTTGGGAGAGATATTGATTGTGAAAACCAGTCATTAGCCATTTGTTTGTGCTTTGGATGTTCAAACCACCTGCAACACAGTTCAACCAACAAAAAAATCCAAAAAACACAATTTTCAGTGAGCAAATCTTTAAAAATAGAAAAATGTATCAATGAACATGCTGGTCATTTGTTTTCTTGAAGGGCAAAGGGAAAATAAATGAAGCCTAATAAATAAGTCTCTTTCAGTGAAAACCATACACAGCTGGCATGTGCAGTGTGGATTCTTGTCATGCTAGTCTTGTATCGGCTTAGAAATTAAGCTTTTTTTTTTTTTCTAAACTCATTGTTGATTTGCCACCCCCGGGATGAGGGGCGGGGCCAGAGTGAATCACACATTGCTGCAGTGCGTGTGGGCGCCTGCAATTTATCTGCGTTTGTTGGCCGAGGGGTTATGGGGGCGGGGGGTGGGGTGGAGATGAGATTTGCGTGTCTTGATTAGCCAGCGCCATGGTTTCCATAAGAGCACGGAATCTGAATTCATTAAGGCCATATGATCACGACTCAAAGCTTCCCTCCTTTTTATTTTATATTGTGGCGAAAATAATTTCAACACCGCTGTAATGAATTCCCTTCCAAGTGCAAACGAGCATCAATATTTAGAGATAATATCCCCACAGCAAAGCTCACCCCATTCAGGTTTTTATTTTTTATTTTTTTAATCAGTGGGGCAATGTTAAATTAGTTTGTCTGAAATCCAAGGGGTCAATAGCAATGCTCAAACATTTTGGCGACCGTGTGTGTGTGTGTGTGTGTGTGTGTGTGTGTGTGTGTGTGTGTGTGTGTGGAGAAGTCATCGGCTTGCCTTGTGTGATTTCCTCTCTGGTGCTGTTTGGCAAACGAGCGTGCAGCAAATTGTTACTGAGCTATGCAAATGTCCCAATGCAAATGCTGGTGGTTTACATAGGACCGGTCAGTTTAGCTTTGCTCTAGGTCAGCCATGCTTTGTTCTGGATGCAAAAACACCCGTTGGGGGAAATCTATTGGGACCCTCTGAATGCAGACGACGTCCGCTGACTGACTAATGACTGCTATGACAGAAGCACAGTGTGGCACATGCCTGAGACAGACTTTGACTGCTGATAGATAGTCAATCGTTTGTTAGCTTATATTGCGGGAAACATTGTGCCAAAATTAGCCTCCAGTTTTGTCAACATTCATAAACCAACACTGGACCAACCAGCTCTCGTTTCCTGTCTGGTTTCACATTCTTCACAGCATTTAATATTTTCTTTTTAGGCATTTAGCGGACACTCTTACCCAGAGCAGCTCACACAGCTCGAATAATTTACATACAATCCATTTATACAGCTGAATGCTTTACTGAAGAAATTCAGGGTGTGTACCTACGCTCAAGGGTACAACAGCAGTTCCCCACCTGGGAATCGAACCTGCAACCCCTACAAGCACAGTTTCCTAACCATTATACCACACTGCCTCCCAGTGGCGCGGTGGAACAGTCTGCACCCTCCATAAACACATTTAAATCTCATCTCAAATCCTGTCTTTTCTCTCTTTTCTGCTTTTAAGTCCACATGAGATCTGTCCTTGTTCTTGTGTATTCTGTGTTGTTGTTTTGTGTTTGTGTCCGTCTTTAAAAATGATATCCTCTGTGATTGTATGCTCATGTATTTCTTAACTGCGCAGCACTTTGGTTGACGGTAGTCATGTTAAATGTGCTTTAGAAGTTAACCTGATTGAACCACAATCCCAAGAATCATAAGCCCAGTTTCCTAACCTTCACGCTACATTGCCCCACGGCATTAATGGTGGTTGGATTGGTTATCGATTGATCAGGTCTGACTGCCAGTCTGCCACCTTACAGGCGTTCCTAAAGTCAGAGGTGAGCGCGGAAAACATCCTGTTCTGGCAGGCCTGCGAGAAGTTCCGGCAGATTCCGGCCAATCAGAAAGAGGAGGTAAGATGATGATGATGGTAACCAACAGTTTAAAACTAAGGACAAAAGCTACCAATCAGAAAGAATGATGCTGTAAATGGGAATCTAATAATGACACATAAAAAAATAAAAAAAACACTTGCAATCATTTCCTCTTTGTGTCATTTAATTCAGCAAATTGCCCATTTGTATTCAGATTACCATGACAACAATAGGCTAATAGTAATACTTGAATAATAATCTCCTTGTTTACTGTAGCTAAGACTGGATGAATGAATCCAGTAGGTTTCTCAGAAACTGATATTCAAACATTTATGGAGAATTAGAGTAAAATATACCAAAACAGTTTTTTTTCTAAACATGTGATCTCTTTATCTAATTTGTAACTAGTTAAGTGAAATTTGTGGAGCGTCTCTGAAATGGATGAATACATGTTTATTGTGATAACCAGCCAGACATAACCAGGTTCTGGGCATTAATAGAAAACCTGTCGGTGCTTTTAATAAATGTGAACAGTATAGGCTACACACTCCTACTGGTCAGATGGTGGGTTTCTCAGTTCGTATATCTTCAGCCTTGTCATCTACATCGATTGTTTTTTGCTTTCCACCAGGGGTCTGAACAATCCCGTTTCAATTCAGCAAGTTAAATCTAGTCCAACACCTCAGTGGTATTGTTAAAGTGGCCTGTAAGATCATTGCTAAACAACAGGCCACTTCAACTGATATACACCGATCAGCCACAACATTAAAACCACTGACAGGTGAAGTGAATAACATTGATTGTCTTGTTGTTATTTTGGTTCTGTACTCTAGCACTTTGAATTTGAAAGGATAGAATGGCAATGAGGTTGAAGTGCAGACTGTCAGCTTTAATTTGAGGGTATGTTCATCCATATCGGATGAACCGATTAGAAATTTATAGAACGTTTTGTACATAGTCCCCCCCCCCCCCCCCCCCATTTTTAGGAATCAAAAAATATTGGACTGTTTAACATAATGTAGAATAAAGTAATCATTTTAAATATTTGGTTGCATATCCTTTGCATGCCGTGACTTCCTGATGTCTGTGACCCAACAATATCAAAAGACTCTTGATATCTTATGGGGGGTGGGACTAGATTTAGCTGTAAATTACACTGGAACAGTATGGAACACATGGTTGGCTAAATGGCTGTAAGTCATCAAGGGTTTGGCGTATCAAACAAGCCTTAAACCATCACTCTGCTGCCAGTTATGCAGTAGATATGGATGGATCACTTTAAGGGTTTCTTCTCCTGACTTATGTTTCCATAGAGTTCAATAGGGAAATTTGTCAGGAGAAACAACCCTTAAAGTTCCAGTCTGGAACCAGCTATTTTACCAACCATGTATTCCATACTGTTCCAGCATAATTTACAGCTAAATCTAGTCCCACCCCCCAATTCCCATAGAGATCCATTCAAATGCAGAGAAGTTATAGTATCACTTGTAAGAGTACCAGAAAATAAGATGTCAAGAGTCTTTTGATGTTGTTGGGTCACAGACATCAGGAAGTCATGGCATACAAAGGATATGCGACCAAATATAAAAAATGATTATGTTAAACTGTCCAACATTTTTTGATGCCCAAAAATGGGGGGGGGGGGGTGAGACTGTACAAAAGGTTTTATAATTTCTAAACGGTTCATCCGATATGGATGAAAATACCCACAAATTAAAGCTGACAGTCTGCACTTCAACCTCGTTGTCATTCTATCCTTTCAAACTAGAGTAAAGAGTAAAGAACCAAAATAACAAGATAATCGATGTTATTCACCTCACCCGTCAGTGGTGTTAAAGGTTGTATCAGCGATTTTGGGTGGAAACATAAATGATCACATTCATCTGATTTTTCCTCACGATCCGCTAGCTGCCCACCCCATAAGCAGGCCGTCAAAAAACCGCGTCTCTGTAGGCAGCCTATGCTCCGAGATCGTACACAAAAACAATGGTACTACCAACTACTCAAAACCAAAATAAACAGTATTCCAACCAATCACAATGATCTGCACAAACGTGACGTCACTTCTGAAGCGAAATCCCAAACAAACATACTTATGAATAATTATGTTATGTTTTAAAAAATAGTGTTCAAGCATCCAGAATTATAACCACGTTAATAATGTTTGTAAGAAACCAAACCGTTTGTAAATCCGTCAAGATTTCAGCGAGATAAGAGTATTAGCGTTTGTGCAGATCATTGTGATTGGTTGGAATACTGTTTATTTTGGTTTTGAGTGGTTGGTAGTACCATTTGTTTTTGTGTACGATCTCGGAGCATAGGCTGCCAACAGAGACGCGGTTTTTTGACGGCCTGCTTATGGGGCGGGCAGCTAGCGGATCGTGAGGAAAAATCAGATGAATGTGATCATTTATGTTTCCACCCAAAATCGCTGATACAACCTTTAATGTTGCGGCTGATCGGTGTATATGCTCGCCGTGTCTTGTGTAAAGCATAGTCTATTCTAGGCAGCCCCCATCGCCCTCTAGTTGCTGAATTTGGTACTTCACCTTCTGGCCGTAGGTTTGGGAAGCTATGGGTTAAGGGCAATAGGCTCAAGAACTCCTTTATTTCCCAAACTACTGTCCTTCCCTCAATGGCTACTGGTATAGGCCCCAAGGCTGCAACACAGTAGCTAGGTATTTCGCTTGTGGTTTGCTAATTCTTAGAAGAATTGCCCTTGTCCCCAAGGTGGGTCTGTTTCAGAATGGCATGCATTTTCCCATATAACTTTAATGCATTTGGAGGTGGCGGCTGCCTTCCAGTAACACTGAGGGAATGAAAGTACCATCGGCTTCGTTATGCCCCAGATAATAAACATGCACAACGGCACTGATAGATTTCCTCATATATATACTTGCTATTTCCACTATTTTACACAATAGTTTTTTGTGGTTTTTATGATATTGCTGCAACGTGTTTCCCCATCAGGGACAATAAAGCTTAAACTGAACTGAGTTTCAGTACATTGCCTGAATTGACTGGACTAAAACCCTGCCATATCACAAATTCAAATAATCCAAGCCATCTGTTAATTTTTTCGTCATCCCTGGTCATTTGTGGAAGCTGAATCCTCGCTCTCGTTGTAGGGATCTCGCCTCTGTATCATTAAAAGTGATGTAAGCGGCCAAGCATTAGTGGAGCTCAACTTATGTGTTTTTTTTTCTCTTATTTCCTGTTTTCATCATTGTGGACTTGAACCCTCCCCTCCCATAGCTGGAGCAGGAAGCTCGTTCCATCTACAGAACCTACCTCTCCAGCAGCGCTTCCAGCGCCATTAACATTGACGACACGGCTCGGATTGAGGAGGGGGCTCTGAAGGACCCCAAACCCCACATGTTCAACAAGGCCCAACAGCAGGTGCTCCCACTAACAGGCAGACAGACAGACGGACAGACTGCCTGGAGTGTCCGTGTTATATTACAGGAAGTCCTGAGAGAGATTGACAGACTAATAGACATGTTCAAAGCTCAAGAAACAGGCAGACTGTCCGTATTATATGACAGGAAGTGCAGATAGAGTTTCTGCCAAGGTCTGACAGACAAATGGACATGCTCTGCAAAGCTCAAGAGACACACAGACTGGTATCTTCAGTAAGATAGGCAAACAGACATGCACGTTACACAAGTCTTAACAGCATGGCGCTGAACTTGAGAAGCAGAGTTTGTCCTCAGTTCCTTTCTATTTTATTTTTTTTTCCAATTCAATAAATTTATAAATGCCCATAATTCTCCCTGGACAATTTTAAATTAATTTAATTTCAGTTAATTTCTTGAATTTTCCGAGAAACTTCAGCAAGAAGCAGGAAGAGGGAGATTACAGAGGTGGATTGTGGGTAGTTTTTTTTTTTTTTTTTGACTGAGAAAATGCAAGGGATTCTCAGTGCTGAGGTGTTTTTGTTCTGTGGTTTCCGAACCACAGATCTTCAAGCTGATGAAGTTCGACAGCTACACCCGGTTCGTCCGCTCCCAGCTCTATCAGAACTGCATGCTGGCCGATGTGGAGGGCAGGCCCCTGCCAGACCTCAGTATTGGGTCGAGAAGCCCGGCTAACAGGAAAAGTGGCCTGATCGACGGCCAAAAGGTAAAACGAACGGCACCACAGCACCCAGCCTCTGCAGAAATACTTACCTACTGGGTACCTTCTGCCAGCTTAAAAAAAGGCTAAAGTTAGTGCTCTTATCCTGAGGAACCTACACTGTATATTCAGTGCTTTCTGACATATCGTCCACTTATTGACACAGCTGCGTGGTTTATTGAAGGCACCTCCCTCTCTGGGATTCAAACCAACGACCTCTAGGTTACAAACCCAGTTCCCTACGCATTAGACTACACTACCCATCATCCATCATGCTGTGCTGTGTAATGGTTAGGGAACTGGGCTTGTAACATAAAGCTTGCAGGTTTGATTCCCATGTAGGGCACTGCTATTGTACCCTTGAGCATAACCTTGTACAGAACCATAATTGCTTTAGTAAATATCCAGCTGTATACAATGGATACTATGTAGAAATGCAAAAAGCTATGTAAGTTGCTCTGGATAAGAGCATCTGCTAAATGTCTGCAGTATTATTATTATTATTATTATTATTATCAACAACAAAGGTACAGTATACTTGCATTCGACTGCACCCTGGCCAACAGCAACAACAGCTTAAAAAGAAGCATTTGTTGCTTTAAAGTTTCTGATCCAGATAATGATTCTGTGACTAAATTAACTTAAATTAATGGGCGTCCCGGGACCTTTGCCAAAAGTTAAAAGCAGGTGTCTAGGAGGGCAACGGAGGCACATCAGTCTGTGTGAGAAAGTGTGGGAAGTGAGAGCTGCTGATATGAGCGTCTCTGTGCCTGTCTCTGCCCCGTTTTCCTGGCAGAAGAAAGCCAGAGCAGGCAAATGTCTGCCTCTCGACGCAGAGACCGGGGCTGACCTCAGGAGAAGCGCTACTGAGGGCAAGAGGACCCAGGACAAATGCCGTGAGCAGAGAGGATCATGGGGAGGTATGACATCATAGGTGGCTAAGTGATGGCACTAAATATCACTAAAGGAGCTTATGGTTTGAAATCACTGATCTTACCCCTGAAATCACACTGATTTGAGCCCTGAAATCACAGAGATCTTACCCCTGAAATCACACTGATCTGAGTCCTGAAATCACACGGATTTGAACTCTGAAATCACAACAGTTAAATTGCTTGCTTACAGCTGATGCAGCTATACTAGCCTTGCTGCTGTTAGCCGTTTGCTGTTATGCTAGCCTCTGTGAGTGTATGTACCTAGCACTGCTCTAGCCTCTGTGAGTGTATGTACCTAGCACTGCTCTAGCCTCTGTGAGTGTATGTACCTAGAGCACTGCTCTAGCCTCTGTGAGTGTATGTACCTAGCACTGCTCTAGCCTCTGTGAGTGTATGTACCTAGAGCACTGCTCTAGCCTCTGTGAGTGTATGTACCTAGCACTGCTCTAGCCTCTGTGAGTGTATGTACCTAGCACTGCTCTAGCCTCTGTGAGTGTATGTACCTAGCACTGCTCTAGCCTCTGTGAGTGTATGTACCTAGCACTGCTCTAGCCTCTGTGAGTGTTTGTACCTAGCACTGCTCTAGCCTCTGTGAGTGTATGTACCTAGCACTGCTCTAGCCTCTGTGAGTGTATGTACCTAGCACTGCTCTAGCCTCTGTGAGTGTATGTACCTAGCACTGCTCTAGCCTCTGTGAGTGTATGTACCTAGCACTGCTCTAGCCTCTGTGAGTGTATGTACCTAGAGCACTGCTCTAGCCTCTGTGAGTGTATGTACCTAGCACTGCTCTAGCCTCTGTGAGTGTATGTACCTAGCACTGCTCTAGCCTCTGTGAGTGTATGTACCTAGCACTGCTCTAGCCTCTGTGAGTGTATGTACCTAGCACTGCTCTAGCCTCTGTGAGTGTATGTACCTAGCACTGTTCTAGCCTCTGTGAGTGTATGTACCTAGCACTGCTCTAGCCTCTGTGAGTGTATGTACCTAGCACTGCTCTAGCCTCTGTGAGTGTATGTACCTAGCACTGCTCTAGCCTCTGTGAGTGTATGTACTTAGCACTGCTCTAGCCTCTGTGAGTGTATGTACCTAGCACTGCTCTAGCCTCTGTGAGTGTATGTACCTAGAGCACTGCTCTAGCCTCTGTGAGTGTATGTACCTAGCACTGTTCTAGCCTCTGTGAGTGTATGTACCTAGCACTGCTCTAGCCTCTGTGAGTGTATGTACCTAGAGCACTGCTCTAGCCTCTGTGAGTGTATGTACCTAGAGCACTGCTCTAGCCTCTGTGAGTGTATGTACCTAGAGCACTGCTCTAGCCTCTGTGAGTGTATGTACCTAGCACTGTTCTAGCCTCTGTGAGTGTATGTACCTAGCACTGCTCTAGCCTCTGTGAGTGTATGTACCTAGAGCACTGCTCTAGCCTCTGTCAGTGTACGTACCTAGCACTGCTCTAGCCTCTGTGAGTGTATGTACCTAGCACTGCTCTAGCCTCTGTGAGTGTATGTACCTAGCACTGCTCTAGCCTCTGTGAGTGTATGTACCTAGCACTGCTCTAGCCTCTGTGAGTGTATGTACCTAGCACTGCTCTAGCCTCTGTGAGTGTATGTACTTAGCACTGCTCTAGCCTCTGTGAGTGTATGTACCTAGCACTGCTCTAGCCTCTGTGAGTGTATGTACCTAGAGCACTGCTCTAGCCTCTGTGAGTGTATGTACCTAGCACTGTTCTAGCCTCTGTGAGTGTATGTACCTAGCACTGCTCTAGCCTCTGTGAGTGTATGTACCTAGAGCACTGCTCTAGCCTCTGTGAGTGTATGTACCTAGAGCACTGCTCTAGCCTCTGTGAGTGTATGTACCTAGAGCACTGCTCTAGCCTCTGTGAGTGTATGTACCTAGAGCACTGCTCTAGCCTCTGTGAGTGTATGTACTTAGCACTGCTCTCCCTCCTCCAGCGGAGCTGTATGACCAGTATGCCATCGTCTCACGCAGAGAGTCCCAGTCTTCAGTAAAGTCCACCAACAGCGTGGAGCTGGGCTATCTCAGCATCAAAGGAGAGGTGAGGTCCTGCTTCATTATGGGCAGAGTGAGTGAGTGTGCGCGTGTGTACCTCAGTGTGTGTGTGTGTGTGTGTGTGTGTGTGTGTGTGTGTGTGTGTGTGTGTGTGTGTGTGTGTGTGTGTGTGTGTGTGTGTGTGTGTGTGTGTGTGTGTGTGTGTGTGTGTGTGAGAGAGAGAGAGAGTGTTTGTGTGTGTGTGTGTGTTGTTATGATTTGGTAGATTACATTTTTGTGCAGTTTTTTGTAATGTTGTTGGAACCACTGAAAAGTGACAGTGAGGAGCAGGGCAGTGCTCCAGAATCAATTTGGCTCCATTTTCAAAAGCTATTCTTATCATCCTCTAAGTATCTGTCATTTACGCTGAGCGACCAGAACACAGAACGACCTTTATCATCTAAATGTGAACATTTATTGATGGCACAGAATGGTGTGAATCATAAAACCTATTTTACCTGCTGCTCCCTTCAGGTACAGAATGTTATGGAAAGATATTGTAAATTTCAATATCTGGACCTTTTTTAAGCACAGTGTTATTTCTGCTTTTACAAAAAGCGGTCAAACAAAGCTCCATCTTCCACTAAGAGTCTGTAAAGCCCAATATCTGAGATTTATTCATTTATCCTTTAATGATCCATCCCACTGAGATAAAACATGTCTTTTTCCTGGCTAAGAGCTAAGAGCTAATAGCTAAGCGCTAATAGCTCCGTTAATGAGTCCTGATGGTGTTACAGGTCAAGCGTGCGCTCTGTCACAGCAGGGATGCATGGTGGGTGGACTGTCTCTCTCCATCCCTCCCTCTCTCAATTTATTTATATTTTTTCAATTACGAGGTGCTTTATTGCCATCACATGCACTGTGTTGCCAAAGCAAATAATACAAAGAACAACAATAAAATAGAAATAAATAAAAATCAACTTTACAAAGCCTACAACTCTACAATCTCACACTCTCTCTATCCCTCCATCTCTCTTTTTCTCTATCTCCCTCTCTCTCTCCACCCCTCCCTCTCTCTCCTGCCCCATCTCACTCTATTGTTCCATGTTTTTCTCTCTCGGTCTCTCTCTTCCTCTCTTCCTTTCTCTCCTCTGCCCTCCAATCTGATTCTCTCTCCCTCCCCCCTCAACCTCTCTCCTGTCATCTCTTGCTCGCTCTCCCCCTCTCCCATCTCTCTCTCCCTCTCTCTCTCTCTCTCTCTTGCTCACTTCCTCCCATCTCTCTCCCTCTCTCTCCCATCTCTCTCTCTCTCTTGCTCTCTCTCCCGTCTCTCTCTCTCCCTCTCTCTCTTGCTCACTTCCTTCCATCTCTCTCCCTCTCCCTCTCTCTTCCTCCCCCGTGCAGAATGGGCGTTCCAGCCCCCGGTTGCAGGAGAAGGACCGTCCGGCCGGGGCGGGTCGGGCGGAGAAGTACTGCTGTGTGTTCCTCCCAGACGGGACGGCCTCTCTGACTCCCGCTCGGTCCGGCCTCTCCGTCCGGGACATGCTGGTGGGGCTGTGCGAAAAGAGGGGCTTCCCCCTCAGTGATGTCATCATCTACCTGCAGACCAAGGACAAGGTGAGCAAGGCCCTTCACACAGAGCACCACTGCACAACTCCCACTCAGATTTTACACTGTGTGGCCCTTCACACAGACAGCTCCACTGTGTGGCCCTTCACACAGAGCACCACTGCACAACTCCCACTCAGATTTTACACTGTGTTGGCCCTTCCCACAGACAGCTCCACTGTGTGGCCCTTCCCACAGACAGCTCCACTGTGTGGCCCTTCACACAGACAGCTCCACTGTGTGGCCCTTCACACAGACAGCTCCACTGTGTGGCCCTTCACACAGACAGCACCACTGTGTGGCCCTTCACACAGACAGCACCACTGTGTGGCCCCTGTGAGCACTCTAATAGGGACCATGTGCTCTCCCTCCCTAGGTCTCTTCCCAGCAGCCTCTCTCTCTGGACCAGGACAGCGCGGGTGCTGCGAGACCAGCAGGTGTCCCTGGAGCTGCGGGTGACCTTTACGTAAGTCTGGAGGCCGAGCCGCTCCTTTTTATACCTTCATAACTCATCCCTCTCTCTGCTAGTGTGTAGAACAGCAAAGGGAGACGGGAGGGTTTGAGAGAGCCTCCCGGTCATAGAGATCATGGAGCTAAACGTTCTCCTGTCCCGTCAAACAAAGTGTATAAACGGGAGGCGCTGTGTCGTGTGCCCCCGCAGTCTGGAGGTGGCGTTCGCGGGAAAGGAGACGAGGATAATGGTGAAGTCCAGCAAGACGCTGGCGTACGCGCTCTCCACAGTACTGCAGAAGCACCGCCTCCGGCCGCAGGATGTCATCGTTACCATGGTGAGAGGGAAGTGGGCGGGGGGTGGATGCGGGGGCAGGGTCGGGGGGGACTCTTAATTGACCTGGCTTTATTTCAACATGAGTGCTGCCACAGCATTCAGGAGATAAAACTGGTTTGGTTGAGGTTGTACCTGTGGAAAATGTTCCTTTTATGAGTACAACGCTGGAAACTATTCCATTCTGTCGTTCATCCAGTTGCCCTTCCGACTTTGTCTCTGACCCGACAAAACAAATGTTTGCCTTTTCAATATTTCAGAAAGACTGAAAATATTGGTCCATCTGCTATGAAAGGGCAGGGGAGTTGAAGCATGATGAATAGGCCGTAGATTGAAAATGCCTTTTTGCAGACGACATTTCTGATGGCCTTCCGCGTGTTGCGTGATTGGCAGCACGTAACCCTGATCTCCGTTTGACCCTTTCGCTCCAGAGCGGGAGTAACGACCCGCTGAGCCTGGACATGACGGCCTTCTCGCTGGCCAATAAGAGACTGGTCCTGGACCAAGCGAAAGGTGAGCGCGCCGTGCCGCGTCTTTAATTATTCAGTGTTTATTACCTGTTTACAGCTGGTGGCGGGTTGAACCCGGCCTACGATCATTGTGTGAAATGAACAACCTCGCCGTTTCTTTTTTCCCTCTAAAAGTCGGCGTATCGCGCTCCCACCAATAATGAGGTAATAAATAAAGGAATAAATAAATGAGTCACCAAGACATTTTTATGTTTTTGAAAGAAATTGATACTTTTATTCACCAAGGTAGCATTAAATTGATCAAAAAAGACAGTCAAGACATCGATAATGTTACAAAGTACTGTTTTTATTTCATTCTATTTATACTTTAGCAACTCAAAGAAAGACATTGTATAGCTTCGCTAAACGGGCACAGTTGTTTTCAGCTGCGCTTAATATAATGTGGGAATGGTTTCTCTAGTACCAAATTAACACATTAGCACGATAAGGATGAGGTAACAGTGTGTTGTTAGTGCACTGGAGTAATGGCCGCTGAAAATGGGGCTTTGCAATCATATGTAAAGATTGAATTAAAAAACTTATTTCAGATAGTGTTGGTAATCTGTAACATAATTAATGTTGTGACTGTACTTTTTGATCAATTTAATGCACCTTGGTGAGTAAAAGTATCGATTTCTTTCAAAAACATAAAAATTCCTTAGTGATTCCAAACTTTTCAACGGCACTGTACGTGTTGTGTTACGTTAGCGTACATGTGCAGTGTAGGTCGGCTCCAGGCATAGGCGACAAGGGCGGTCGAAAGGGGGGGAAAAAATAAGATAAAAATCCAACGTTCATGATTGTCGGCGGTGGCTCCCGCCCCAGTCCGCAATCGTGTGTGTGTGCGTATGTGTGTGCGCGCGTGAGAGAGAGAGAGTGTATGCACGCATTCACACGTACCAAGGTTCCTTGGCATAACTTTCCAGTAGTAGAATTGGGGCCAGCGTGAAGCCCGCTCTACCTCCGGCGGATATATCGCCGTGGAAATGTCGCCGCAGATCTGCGTCGTTTCTCACTGCGTCTGGGCATGCTCTGCCCGCTCGCTGGCTGCTCTGGGACGAGCGAGGCCGTCACTTCACATCCAGTCACACCTTCCAGCACTTTCCTCTCCTCCTGTTGTACACCGAGAGAGGAGGAATCTGCCCGTCCAGTGCAGCTTCCAAAGGCCCAAAGCGGCTCTGGCTTCTGTTTAGGGAAAAAACCTAAAACCTAAGGTCCCTTTAAGAAATTTCATACGGGAATAGGGTCCCTTTAGTAAATGAGAATAGGGTCCCTTTAAGAATTTTCATAGGAGAGATTTCACAGGAGGATAGGGTCCCTATAAGAATGTTCATAGAAGAATAGGGTCCCTATAAGAATGTTCATAGAAGAATAGGGTCCCTTTAAGAAAGTTCATATGGGAATAGGGTCCCTGTAAGAAGTTTCACAGGAGAATAGGGTCCCTGTAAGAAATTTCACAGGAGAATAGGGTCCCTGTAATAATGTTCACAGGAGAATAGGGTCCCTGTAATAATGTTCACAGGAGAATAGGGTCCCTGTAAAAATGTTCACAGGAGAATAGGGTCCCTGTAATAATGTTCACAGGAGAATAGGGCCCCTGTAATAATGTTCACAGGAGAATAGGGTCCCTGTAATAATGTTCACAGGAGAATAGGGTCCCTGTAATAATGTTCACAGGAGAATAGGGTCCCTGTAATAATGTTCACTGGAGAACAGGGTCCCTGTAATAATGTTCATAGGAGAATAGGGTCCCTGTAATAATGTTCACAGGAGAATAGGGTCCCTGTAATAATGTGCACAGGAGAATAGGGTCCCTGTAATAATGTTCATAGGAGAATATGGTCCCTGTAAAAATGTTCACAGGAGAATAGGGTCCCTGTAATAATGTTCACAGGAGAATAGGGTCCCTGTAATAATGTTCACAGGAGAATAGGGTCCCTGTAATAATGTTCACAGGAGAATAGGGTCCCTGTAATAATGTTCATAGGAGAATAGGGTCCCTGTAAAAATGTTCACAGGAGAATAGGGTCCCTGTAATAATGTTCACAGGAGAATAGGGTCCCTGTAATAATGTACACAGGAGAATATGGTCCCTGTAATAATGTTCACAGGAGAATAGGGTCCCTGTAATAATGTTCACAGGAGAATAGGGTCCTTGTAATAATGTTCACAGGAGAATAGGGTCCCTGTAATAATGTTCACAGGAGTATAGGGTCCCTGTAATAATGTTCACAGGAGAATAGGGTCCCTGTAATAATGTTCACAGGAGAATAGGGTCCCTGTAATAATGTTCACAGGAGAATATGGTCCCTGTAATAATGTTCACAGGAGAATAGGGTCCCTGTACTAATGTTCACAGGAGTATAGGGTCCCTGTAATAATGTTCACAGGAGAATAGGGTCCCTGTAATAATGTTCACAGGAGAATAGGGTCCCTGTAATAATGTTCACAGGAGAATAGGGTCCCTGTAATAATGTTCACAGGAGAATAGGGTCCCTGTAATAATGTTCACTGGAGAACAGGGTCCCTGTAATAATGTTCATAGGAGAATAGGGTCCCTGTAATAATGTTCACAGGAGAATAGGGTCCCTGTAATAATGTTCACAGGAGAATAGGGTCCCTGTAATAATGTTCATAGGAGAATAGGGTCCCTGTAATAATGTTCACAGGAGAATAGGGTCCCTGTAAGAATGTTCACAGGAGAATAGGGTCCCTGTAAGAATGTTCACAGGAGAATAGGGTCCCTGTAATAATGTTCACAGGAGAATAGGGTCCCTGTAATAATGTTCACAGGAGAATAGGGTCCCTGTAATAATGTTCATAGGAGAATAGGGTCCCTGTAATAATGTTCACTGGAGAATAGGGTCCCGGTAATAATGTTCACAGGAGAATAGGGTCCCTGTAATAATGTTCACTGGAGAATAGGGTCCCGGTAATAATGTTCACAGGAGAATAGGGTTTATGGTATCAGCACATACATGCAAGAGGTGAAGATTTAAGGCAATGAGTGCCACTTATCAATATTAATAATTCCACAATGGACTTGCAGCAGAATCAGACTAAAATACCATAAAAGTAGTTATACTGAAATGACCCCAGAATAAAATGCTTATAGCTTATAGTGCAGTACATTCCTTAAATAATAAAAAAAATAACACTGATTTAGGAGCCTTATAGCTGAAAGGATAAAGCTTCTCCTGGCCTCGTTAGTGGTGAGTTGCAGGCAGGAGTGCAAATAACCTTAAATTATAGCTCTGTTTGTTTTCCATAAAAAGGGTGTTCTCAGAACGTTTTATTTTTTAAATCTGAATTCAGAGTAGTCGCTAGGCTCGCGCAGACCAGCGTGTTTGGGTTGTCGGATGCGCAGTGCTTTGGGATCGATGTCAGTCGGCGACCACGGCGCGCGCGGGCTACACAGTCGCAGGCCGCCTCTCCCTCTGCTCCTGCTGCTCCCGCCTCTCCTGCTGCTCCCACTGCTCCCACTGCTCCTGTTAGAATGTTACGGAGCGCTGCAGCATCGTACGCGTGAACGTGACCGCGGAGAACGATCTCGTTTCTGTTGACGTTGAAAAATGCTCAGGGAGGAAGCTTAGTTCAGATGCAGGTAATGCAACGTGCGCCGTTCTTGCTCTGGAGCGATGATTGAAAGCTGATGCTGTTCATTTTGCTGTTAATGTGTGTTGAAGTACCGAGGACAGCGATTGTGGTCGTGAGCTTTTCTTATTGTGGATAATCTAATGGAGGCAGGAAGGAACACTTCACTGCCATTGTCAGTTGACACATTCTCACTGGAAAAAATTAGATTTTACCTCAGAAACAAAAAGGGGAACAATTTTAGAGACAGTCCCGAGTCTCTATTAGATTAGACAAGATTAGATTAGATGACACTGTCGTCAGATTACTGAGGGGGCCATTATTTATGTTGATCATGCAGGAAGTAACAGTTCAAATAACTGGATTCAGCTCGTTCATCTGAATATTTTCCTATAGCTGTGGGTGAGTTTTGATTGGCTCAGTATTAGAGCTGTTCTGGTTTCCTTTTACAGGTAAAGATCAGGCTGGGACCCCAAAACTCACCTACCAGGCCCCGGCATCTCAGGTGAGTTTGACGGTCACGGCAGGAGGTGTAGAAAAAAAAAAAAACTAAACGACAGGCGACGAGGCTCAGGCCGCCACGCGGCCCCGGCCAATCGCCTCTCCCGTCTCCATGGTGACGGTGTTTATTTTTAACCCCGCCCAGGACGGAATGGCTGATCCAGATGGGGCGGAGAAGCCCCTCCCCTCTACGGCAATCCGAAGCCGACCCGGGTCCAAGTCCAAAGACCCCGCGGTTCGAAAGGCCTACGACATAGACGGTAGGTTTGGGGCCACGTGCCTGGATTTGTAAACCTGTCAGGGTCTGTGGCTGTCAATCAATCAATCAATCAATCAATCAGTCGATCGATCAATCAATCAATCAATCAATCAATCAAGCTTTATTTATGTTGCACCTTCAGACAAGTAAATGCAGATCAAAGTTCTTTCAGTGCAAATGATTGACAGGCAAATATCCAACAATAATAAAAAAAAACATTTAATAAAAGAATAATAGACTATAATAATAATAATAATAATAATAATAATAATAATAATAAAAAGTAAGGAAATAAAAGAAATAAAAGAATAAAACCATAAAACAAAAATTAAAACAAAGTAAAACAATAAAACGAGAGACTAGTGCACACCAAAATTTAAGATACAATTTAAGATAAAAATGCTTGGTTACAGCCTGGCTAAAAAGGAAAGTTTTGAGCTCACGTTTAAAATTATCAATACTATCAATACCTCAGATCCTCAGGGAGGCTATTCCAGCGACTGGGAGCGTAACCACTAAATGCTGCCTCACCGAAGGTTTTCGTTCTGCTGTTCGGGTTAAAAGTTTGCTCCGAGAGCATCTGAGGGGTCTTCCTGGTTCATACATTAAAAGCATTTGAGACAGGTAGCTTGGTGCAAGACCATGCATTGCTTTATAAACTAGTAAAATAACTTTTAAATCAATACGAAAACTAACCGGTAACCAGTGTTGAGACTTCAAAATACGTGTAATATATGCTCTCCTTCTGGTTGTTGTCAGTACTCTGGCAGCAGAATTCTGGATGAATTGTAATTGGTTTATGGCTTTTTAGGGGAGACCAGATGGAACAGCATTACAATAGTCTACCCTGCTAGTAATAAAAGCGTGTAGTAATAAAAGCATGCATTAATCTCTCTGTATTGCTCTGAGAGAGAAATGACCGCACTCTAGTAATAGTTTTCAAGTGATAAAAGGCAGATTTGGTGACATTCCTGATGTGAGCATCAAATTTTAATTCATAGTCAAATATAACACCTAAGTTTTTAGCTTGTTGGCTGGGGATAAGTCTGAGTGAATGTAATTTTGCAGCCAATTTCTCTCTCAGGGCCTTTGTACCAATAACTAGAACTTTCGTTTTATCCTGGTTTAACTGTAAAACGTTTTGTGCCATCCACGCATTAATATCTAAAATACATTTAGAAAGGGCATCAATAGGCCATAAAGTTGTGTATCATCAGCATAGCTGTGAAAGGAAATGCCATGTTTCCTGATGATATTGCCCAAGGGAAGCGTATATAGATTAAAAAGCAGTGGTCCTAAAATTGATCCTTGGGGAATGCCACAGGTTAATTCAGATTTTTTTGAAGAATACTCATCTACTGCAACAAAGACATTTCATTGTCATTGTGATGTTACATAAATGTGCGAAATAAACGAAGGTTTGGATTTTTTTTTTTTTTTTTACGTCAGTGTGCGGGTTTCTTGAAAACATTTTTTTCCTGCATTTATTTTTGCAACCTATGCACCTGGATTATATGAAGAGCGCAAACAAATTTTTAGGAACTTTTTTTTACATAAATGAGCAGCATTTTTTGAAAAATCCCCTAGTTTTTTTTTTCTAGTGTCTTGCTCTCCAAAGCAGAATAATGTACCTAGTTGACGATAAAAGATTTGTCTATCTCTAAGAGCCCTGTGTAATTGTGGCATGACCTTTCAATCCTTCCTCTAAATTCAGTTTGATTTGATGCCTCGGGGAGCATTGAGTGTCCAGCAGAGGATTGTGGGATTGAGAATGCCATAGCGATGGCTGTCGTTACAGATCAGGGAACAGGATGGGAATCCATGAACCAATGAGATAGAGGGTGGAGAAAGCCAGGCTTTCTAATACAATACCATGCATCTGGGTTTGATTTTATGGAAAATCAAAAAATGATGTTTTTCTTTTTCTTGGAGAGGGGTAAGCCCAGTATTGATCTCTCTCTGTTAATGATATTAGTATAATTATAATAACTTTATTTATAATAGCACATTTCAATCAATACAGCACAAAGTGCTTTACAGACAAATAAGAGAGATAGCATACAATTAAGATTAACAATAAAAATGAAGAGTTAAAATAATAACAATGATAAAAATAAGAACAACAATAATCTTAATAACAATAATACTAAAATAACATAAAATAAAACCAATTAAACGAAAGCCCAGTAAAAGATTTAAGATTTAATCCTTAAAAGCAAACCTATAGAAATGAGGCTTTAAAAGAAGACCATGACCCAGTTAGAATTCTTTGGCAAATCATTTTGCACCACAAAAAATAATAATCTTTCAATTATCTTCAATTTAATTGATTGGATTTTGAGTGCTCCAATAAATTGCTGATCAGACTTATTTCAGCCAATCAAAGAGCTTGCCTGGTCCACAGTGAATAACCCTGATTGGTTCACAGTGAGCTTTCGGAAGCTCCTCCCATTTCGTTGTATTTAATCTTTTTGTAATAAGAAATATTGTCCTGTGACTCCATTTCATATAAAAACATTTTTGATACGTGTTTAACTCATGATCATTTTTTTTTGTTTTATTTATTTAAGGTGAGATATTTTTGCCCATGATTAAATGAAGCGGTTTCTCAAAATAAGAAATAAAATGAGTGACATAAGTGTGAGTGGGCTGAGAGGATTGTGCACTAAAAGGTATTTCTCTCGTCCGCCCTCATGGTAAGGGCTGATAGATCTCATCTCCAAGGCACAGTGCTTCAGAGTGGAAGACCAGCGGGGTTTACTTCGGAAGGAGGACCTGGTGATCCCACCGTTCCTTTTGCTGTCACTCGACCAATGCGAGCGCGGCAGGGAGGGGCAGACGGAATGCCAGGGAGAGACTCCGCCTCCGTGTCCTGCCGAGGCCCCGCCCACTTGCTCAGACTCTGCCCCCAGAACAACAACAACAGCGGCAGCCACCTCCGGGTCCTGTTCAGAGCCCGCGAGACCAGCGGACGGGCCAGCGCGCGGGTAAAGAGGTTCCGGCACAGGGACCAGGAACGGCGCCTGCGGGTCCAGTTCCACCGACCGGGTCGCCTGCTTCTAACCCGCCTGTCTGCGCCCGGGAGACGATGTTGTGAGCGCAACTCAGTGGAGCTTTTCAATTCGTCACCCTGGGGGGGTGTCTGTCACACTGTCACCGCCCTTCCAAACGCCCCCCCCCCAGACTATCATCTCTCACCTCTGCTGTTCATTTATTCCTTTATAACCTTTTGAGATAAAAAAGGAAACTACATTTTGGAGAAAAATGCTAAGTTCACGAGGACTGTTGGCGCAAAGTGGGGGGGGGGGGTCTATTTTGTAAAAGTATAATTTATTAATTGAATTAACTGGTTTAGAGGTGAAAATGTGGTTGTGAATTACAGCCTGATGTGATATTTATTTGGAGTAAAGCTGAGGAAGTGTCACACTGCGCACGGCTACGGCTCACGTCCTTCTCCGTTTGCACACGCGCGCGCATATCCTCTACACCAGGGGTCTTCAACCTTATCCCGCAAGGATAAGAAACTTTTTTTTCTCCGTTTGCACACGCGCTCTTACCCTCTACACCGACGCTCGTATCCTCTACACCGACGGTCATGCACTTTTTATTTCTTTCACTTCCGTATCGGCTTAAGTTCAGTTCAAGACATTCAAGTTGTGCTGTGAAATGCGCTGTTGAGCTGGTGTCTGTATCCTATAGTGCGTAAAAGCGCCTCTTTCAGCTTTTACGCTCTCCTTCCTCAGTGTGTAATGAAATGGGCTGTTGTGAAAATGGCTCTTTAGAGGAGATTCTTGTGTACAGAATGAGACCCTGTTGGAAAGAAACGTTTTGAGAGACACTTGGCTTTCTGTTTCCTTTTAATATGACAGGAGCTACCTGAGAGAGGGGCACACCCCTGTGAACATAATATTTTGTTCAGATGTTTTTTTTTTGTCATTGTTGTTTGGAGTGCTTACTGTTGCGTTTTTTGTTGTGTAAATTATCACTCTGTTAACACTCACCTGCTTGCTGTGATCAGGCATAGTGATGTACCTCTCTCTCTGTCTCTCTGTCTCTTTCTGTCCGAGTTTGAAGGGGCCTCAATGAATGAATTTAATTTCCCTGGCGCTGCACCCAATAAACGGAAGCCAGCCTGGCAAAGCATTTCCCACCTGGCTGTTTACTCACAGGGTGAAGCGTAAGGGGGTGTGGGAGAATAGTGGTCATCGTCTGTTATCCTGCGGCGTTTCTTGAGTTTAGAGACACTTAATTAACCCGCTGGCCTCTTGAATGGAGGGACAGGCAGCCGGGGAGATGGGTTTGTGATGTCATCAAAGTGAGACGTCACCACAGTGTTCCGCTGTTTCCAAGGCAACGGCAGATCTCCGTGAGATGACGAGCCTGTCCGACGGCAGGGGATGGGAAGGCTGATTCTACTGTACGGTAGCAGAATATTCAGCACAAAGCTGTGTCAAAATGTAGCAACTGACATGGAGCCAACTAAGCACTCTACTGGCCAACATTAATGATTCTCTGGCTGTTTATGCTTAGAAAAAATGCTTCCACACACTGGAACAGAGCCTGAGACACCAGACCATGGGGCCCATCCACACACTGGAACAGAGCCTTAACAGATACCAGACCATGGGGCCCATCTACACACTGGAACAGAGCCTTAACAGATACCAGACCGTGGGGTCCATCCACACACTGGAACAGAGCCTTAACAGATACCAGACCGTGGGGTCCATCCACACACTGGAACAGAGCCTTAACAGATACCAGACCGTGGGGTCCATCCACACACTGGAACAGAGCCTTAACAGATACCAGACTGTGGGGTCCATCCACACACTGGAACAGAGCCTTAACAGATACCAGACTGTGGGGTCCATCCACACACTGGAACAGAGCCTTAACAGATACCAGACCGTGGGGTCCATCCACACACTAGAACAGAGCCTTAACAGATACCAGACCGTGGGGTCCATCCACACACTGGAACAGAGCCTTAACAGATACCAGACCGTGGGGTCCATCCACACACTAGAACAGAGCCTTAACAGATACCAGACTGTGGGGCCCATCCACACACTGGAACTGAGTCTGAGTAGACAGTCACTCACTCATACGTACACACACACACACACACACACACACATTCACACGCTGGCTTATGCATGCACACAGAAACATGGGGGGGGGGGGGACTGCCTGCCGTGGCTGTAAAATTATTACATTACAGGCATTTAGCAGATGCTCTTATCCAGAGCGACTTACACAACTTCTTATTACATTTATCCATTCATACAGCTGGATATACGTATACTGAAGCAATTCAGGTTAAGTACCTTGCTCAAGGGTACAACGGCAGTGTCCTACCTGGGAATCGAACCTGCAACCTTTCGGTTACAAGTGCAGTTCCTTAACCATTATACTACACTGCTGCCCATAAAATTATGAATGGGCAGCGAGAGAGAGAGGGAGAGGGGGGGGGGGGTGGTACTGCGCCTGTGGAATTTAGAACAGTAAACCGCCCAGCAGAGCGTCGCCACGGAGGTGAGCGAGAGAGAGTGGGAGAGAGGGAGGGAGAGAGGGGGGAAGGGGAGAGAGAGAGGGAGGGGGAGAGAGAGAGGAAAAGAAGGTGAGGCTTTCGTTTTCCACGCATTCGACACGCTCGTTTCCTCTCCGGCGGTCGTTGGCATTTATCACCCCACTGGGAGTCGCCCAGCTGCTGCTGTAACCACCGAGCCAAACCGCCACGGACTCGCCGTTCACAACGGGAGACTCCCGCGCACAGCGATCAGGTGACCGGCGCCCAGGTGTTCCGCTGTCAAGCGCAAGGAAATCAGAAAGGTGAGGTGGCTGTACACTGCTCGATGTGAGGATGATGATGATGATGAGGATGGTGATGGTGAATGTGTTTATAATGCTGAGTTTGCAAATATATTCACAAAAAAAATGTATTTGGAGATCGCCTTCAATCGCCTTGCCCTACTCTTATATGTGAAACTTACCTTGTCGAGTGCTACCCTCTCAAAAAAGGTTTTCAAAAATATACTATATTATGGCCATAGACGGTTCTGTGATCATAATGTTTGCAGGAAGGTGAGCCTACAGAGGCAATGACTTCAGAGAAGGGTAAAAGGACTACATTGTGAAGCTGGCATTAAGTGATGACATGAAAGATGTCCTTGGGCTCTTCATATTGATAAAATGAACACTATGTGTGTGCGTGCGTGCGTATGCACATCTGAAGTGGCTTTTGACTTGTAATTGCTGTTGTTAAGGGTTAATTTTGTGGATGCCCTTAATTATAAATCCTTTCAGCCACATGAAGCCCTCCTCCCACACACAAACGCGCACACACTTTCACACATAACGTACATACTGGCCATCTGCCAGGCATGCCTTCTGTGTGCATATTCACTCATGATTGAGTCATTTTTATGAAAAGCATTCCACAGGTGGTAAAAAGCCGCCTGAGAGCCGGTGTCCTGCCGCGAATTCCAACGATTTTGCCATTAAACACAGTCGGCAGGAGGCGCAGATCCAGTCGAGTCTCGTGCCGAGATGAAGATTTTTTTAAAAAGCGACATCACACAACACCCTCTTATAAATGAATATTTCTCAGATTGACGTTCGCTCAAGTCAGAGAAAGTATTTAGAAGTCTCCGTGTTAAGCGTGACATTTGCAAAACGTGCTTAGTCCCTCGAGGAGGAGGCTGTGTGCCCACTGTGCGTGTCCCTACACTGTGAAAGAAGAGAGAGAGGAGGAGGAGGAGAAGGAGGAGGAGGGGAGGGGGGGGGGGGGGGGGCGTGGGATGGAATGTGAGGGAAAAACAGAGGGAGGAGGTACCTGAGACATGACAGGTAACGCAGTGCTACCTTTACGAACCTGCAATTAGCCACATTGTGTATTGTGCTGCAGTTAATAAAAGGTTATTCCAGTAATCAGTGGACTCAGGTGTGCACCTATGTTAGTCTTTTATTTTGCTCAGTGTGTTACTTGCTTATTTGTCCTAATTTATTACAGATTTATATGAACCTTATTTATCGTTTGTGGCTTGCTAGTCCTGTCACTCTAGATAACATCTCAATTAATAATAATAATAATACTTATTAATAAAAATAACAATAATAATGAGCCAAACACCAGTAAACTACAAAATATTTTTATGCATATTTATAACTAATAAAATAACAGAAAATTAAAATGTGGCTTCATTACACTTGCATGCATTTACTTGGATATAAAGAAGTAAACACAAGCAAGCTTGACCACCTTTGAGCCAATGAACAATACAACAGCAAACCAAGGGGTAGATTAGGAAGCACAGCCAAGGATTTGTGGCTTAGGAACTATGCAGGCTGTCATTGTAAATGACAAGATGTTCTCAGTTGACCCTCCTGTTTTAAATAAAGGTGTATTATCAATTAAAGAACTCTTAAGGTGTGCACATGCCCTGCTGGTAAACTCAAACCCTCGGCCGGCGTTGAAAGAGGATTCCTGTATGCCTTTATGGGCCCTCGTAGTGTACTTGGTAGCAGCAAGCAGAGGAAAAGACTTTTAAAGACCAGAGGAAAAGGCAGTAATTTAAAATAAACGTTTGCTTTATTAATGTACAGACGTTGGAGATGCGATTGAATTTGTGCCGGATATATCTAATCCCCAGAGGGAGCTGCACTGAGCTGTACATGTCCTATGACTCATATCTATTTGAAAGCGGCTCGCTGACTGTAGTGTCATAAGTGGCGGATAGGCTACTGACACTGCATGCTGTGTGCCGGACAGAGTTGCCAGACTGGGGGATTTACCCCTAAATGTAGGGGATTAAAAAAAAAATGTATATCTCCCATAATCCATTGCAATAGGCTACTGACACTGTGTGATGTGTGGAGGAGGGCTTGTGTAGAGATTTTATAGTACAGATACTGTGTCACCAACATGAATATCTGGTTTCACCTCCAGGGGGCGACTGTGAGTGCTAAAACTGGATTACACAGGGTAGAATGAATAGTGTCCATGGCAGTTTTTTCCATTTACACAAAGCTATAATGGATAATATTTTTTTTATTTGATGTTGGAGAAAATTCACAGACAGCAGATAAGAAAATATACAATTCTATGCTCTTAGATTAATTAAATCGTGAACCAATTTATCTGATTATGCAAATTTGGTCATATATTTTCGTGACCGTTTTGGACGTAATAATAATAATGATAATGCCTGGCATTTATATAGTGCCTTTCTCGCACTCAAAGCTCTGTACAATGATGAGGGGGAAACTCGCGTCAACCACCACCAATGTGTAGTACCCACCTGGATGATGCAGCGGCAGCCATTTTGCACCAGAATGCTCACCACACATCTGCTGAGGTGGCGAGGGACTGAAAAGCAAGATGGTCGCTGCCGCATCCCACTGGAGCTGTTTGTTAATAACAGCACAAGAATGAAAACTATGTCGACAAGCAAAGTACTAGCTAGTACCAGCGGTACATCACCTTATACAGTCAAGCTGGAAAGTCTTACATAATAAAATGTGGAGAAGGTGATAGACTTATACTACACTACAATAGATTGAGTTCATTTTTTGCCTCAAACATCTACACACAATAGCCAATAATGACAAAGTGAAAACAGGTTTTTAGAAAATATGCAATTTTATTTTACTGACAAAAATAGGTTATTTAGGGGTTACATATCTGTACACACCCTTAGCCTAATGCTTGGTTGCTGCACCTTTGGTAGCGATTACAGCTTCAAGGCCTCTTGGGAAAGAAGCTACGAGCTTGGCACACTTGTTTCTGGACATTTTTGCCCATTCCTCTTGGCATATCCTTGCAAGCTCCATCAGGTTGGATGGGGAGCGTCGGTACACAGCCATTTTCAGCTCTTTCCACAGATGTTCAATTGGATTCAGGTCTGGGCTCTGGCTGGGCCACTCAAGGACATGCACAGACTTTCTCCGAAGCCACTCCTTTGTTCTCTTGGCTGTGTACTTCGGGTCGTTGTCATGTTGGAAGGTAAACCTTCGCCCCAGTCTGAAGGATGGTATTAGCCAGGTGATGAGCGGTGCCTGGTTTCCTCCAGACTTGACGCTTGGTATTCAGGCCAAAAAGTTCAATTTTGGTTTCATCAGAAAACTGGAAAACTCCAAGCGGGCTGTGATGTGCCTTTTACTAAGGAGGGGCTTCCGTCTGGCCACTCTACCATAAAGGCCTGATTGGTGGAGTGCTGCCTGGATGGTTGATCTTCTGAAAGGTTCTCCCATCTCCACAAGGATACACTGGAGCTCTGTCAGAGTGACCCTCGGGTTCCTGCTCACCTCCCTGGACAAGGCCCGTCTTCCCAGTTTGGCCGGGCGGCCAGGTCTAGGAAGATTCTTGGTGGTTCCAAACTTCTTCCATTTACGAATGATGGTGGCCACTGTGCTCTTTGGGACCTGTAAAGCTGCAGAGATTTTTCCGTACCCTTCTCAAGATCTATGCCTTGACACAATCCTGTTTCTGAGGTCTGCAGATAATTCCTTTGACCCCATGGCTTGGAGTTTGCTCTGACATGCACTGTCAACTGTGAGACCTTATATAGGCAGGTGTTGGCAATCCCCAATCATGTCCAATCAATTGAATTTATCACAGGTGGACTCCAATTAAGTTGTAGATACATCTCAAGCAGTATCAGTGGAAACAAAATGCACCTCAGCTCACTTTGGGTGTCATATCAGCACACTTGTGTACATATGATATTTTACATTTAGATTTTTAATAAATTAGCACAAATGTCTAAAAACCTGTTTTCACTTTGTCATTATGGGCTATTTTGTGTCGAATTTTTAGACAAAAAATGAACTCAATCTATTGTAGAATATGTCTGTAACGTAATAAAACGCGGAGAAGGTGAAAGGGGTGTGCAGACTTTCCGGCTTGACTGTATCTTATAGACCAGGGGTTCTCAATCCTGGTCCTGGGGGACCCCTGTGTATGCTGGCTTTCGTTGCAACTGCAGTTGCAATCCCAGAATTTTAACAAGCTGTTAATTTTTCTTAATTAGGTGCTTGTCATGTTTGGAGGAATTATTCACCCTCTTAAGCCACATTATATCAGAAATAGCTATGGATGCCATGTAGAATAAACACCCGGGGCCCTATCTTACACCCGGCGCAAAGCGGCGCTAACGCAAACGCAAGTGTCTTTGCTATCTTACACCCGGCGCTAGGTCCATAATAACGCCTAACGTTTACGCCGTCAAACTAGCATGTTTGACGGCGTAACTCTTGCGCCATCATTAGTGAACTGGGCGTGTTGGTCTTAAGATGAGGAGTGGCCAGGATTCTTTTTGGCGTATTGCTATCTTGAGCCAGCAGAAAGCGCTTGCGCTAGAACCACCACAAACCTGGTCTAAAGTCATGTCGCAGTTGTTTACATGCTATTTTAACGGCGCATATAAGTGCGTCTACATAGGCGTGTGCACAACGCGCATACCCTCCTGTCTGTTACACACAGGGGCGTGCACAGGCATGACTAAAATATCTAGATCACAATGTGAAATATTATTATTGTGTAGGCTATATCAAAAATGCATAATAATAAAAGGTTCCATAGGTCCACATACCTTTCCCTCAGCGAAGGGAAACAATGCCACATTATATTGCTCTCAGCCCACTCCATCAACATCCAGGCGATGTGCGATGGTACGGGACAATGGCTATCCATTAAAAAGGAGCTGATAACACCTATAGCTATCAAGCCTAATGCGCGAATTGTCTTTGCACCTAATGCGTGAATTGTCATTCAATGGAAAACTCGCGCACGGCAATAGACGGACATTTAAGTTCTGAAAATGCGCTTCAGATGTCATTACAATACAGCTCTGTTTATCTATGAATACAGCCTGTAAGTAAATAGAATGGTTTGTGACTGAAAAAAGTTCAAAACCTTCGCTGTGCATAAGGTTTTTTTCGATAGCCTATGGTTAAAAAACGGAGATGTCACCATGTTAACTAAATTGTAACCTTAGCTATTCTATCCTTCATATTTTTTTAAATTACAGTGACCAGGTTTCCATACTCTCACCGTTTAAAACCCAGCTGATTTCACCCGTTATTCCTTAAGTGAGCAAAACGATTTTAAAGAGAACTAAGCGTCTAATTAGAAACTAAAACAAATTTGCAGCACGTTACACAATTAATTCACAATTGATTTTAATGCCATTCTCTGCACGTGAGCTGCATGTTCTCTGTTTCCAAGTCGCACGTTTCACGGTCTTCCTGGGAAAG
The DNA here is from genome assembly GCA_029718625.1 of Synaphobranchus kaupii. Lineage (NCBI taxonomy): Eukaryota > Metazoa > Chordata > Actinopteri > Anguilliformes > Synaphobranchidae > Synaphobranchus > Synaphobranchus kaupii. The sequence continues at coordinate 1,107,790 of CM056393.1, forward strand.
TGGATTGTTTTAAAGGATTACGCTACGACTAAAACAGGTTGGTCACATTTCCATAAACAGGCCATTATTAAACAAGGGGAAATATGCGTGAACTTATGGGTTGCGAACCTGACAGCTTTATTGTAGGCTATTTAGTGTCATCATTAAGGCAAAATAACGGTATGTATGTTATTAATCAATATTAGCCTACTATGCAGGTAGCCTAATGAACTTTGGATGAAGCTTGAACTTCGAGAACTCCATGAGAACAACCTCTTGGAATTGATGTTTGACACTTTCATTGCATAATCAAACGAAATTCGCTGAACAAGCAGGCTAATTTGGCGTTTTCTAAGGTGAGACTGAAGCCATTGATAGCTTATTCTCAGCTGTTGCAGGTCCTTTTAGCTAAATTTAACCGCACATATTTTGTAAAATAACAGCCCTGTCTGGAATTACCAGGAACTCATAGGCTAATGGTTAGTCCGAATAATATTGATCATACTCCATTTAGCCTATTCCTTGATCACACTAAACACGCACGAGCATGTCTGTTTCGCCATCATAAGCAATCCGCCAAGGTGGAAAAGCAGGCTTTTAAAGGGAATGGGATATGACATTTTGATTGGTTTATTGAATGTCACGCCCAATACACACCTATAATTAATGAAGCGACTAGGTTCAGCCCAGTTGCGCCATGCGCCGTGCTTAGCGCCAAAAAAACACGCCGTTAAAATAGCAAAAGTGGACTTGGACACGCCCTAAATGGATTTAGCGCCATGCGCTTAGACTAAGCGCCAAGATCGCCAAGATAGGGCCCCCCATGTTCACATTGTGCTATATTATTTAAAAAAGATAAGAAAATTATTTAACAGATCCATTTAAAGACTGATTTGAATCAATAGGCTCCTAATTGGTGAAAGTGTGGACACATGGCCACTAAAATTAACCATTTCGTAGATAATGAAGAATTCAAACACAAAGCAAATGATAACGAGCCAAACCTGCATTGTCTTAAGCTTAAAGAAAAAATTGAGTTAAACACATGTGTTCAACAACCTAATTAGGAGCCTATTGATTCACTTCACTCTTTAATTTGAGTGAAAATACATTATTTTGTAACCTTTTCTTATGTAATTGTTGTAATATAGCACAATAAGCACAATAAGCACAATGTGAACATGGGGAGTTTGTTCTACATGGCATGCATAGCTATTTCTGACATAATGTGTCTTAAGTGGGCAAATAATTCCTCCAAACATGAAAAGCACCTAATTAAGAAAAATTAACAGCTTGTTAAAATTCTGGGATTGCAACTGCGGTTGCAACGAAAACCAGCATACACAGGGGTCCCCCAGGACCAGGATTGAGAACCCCTGTTATAGACAATCTGGTTTTACCAAGAATCTTTTCAGAGCTTCTAGAGAAGATCTGGTTTTACTTAGTTAAAGGAGCTATATGTAACATTGGCACCGAGCATTTAAAATGGGTACTGCAATCCAAATTCACAATATTGAAGAGAGTGGAGACACTGAACGAACACGAGCGCAAGACGAGCCGAGCGCAAAATTATATTTTGAGACGAGCTTATTCTATTTCGACAATGACAAGCGACGACGAGTCCTACACTGTAAGTTGATCAGCTAATGTATACGTTTGCAATTTGTTTATTATTTATTGTTTGCCAATTATAAACCAGCTCGTGGATTTTTTATAACTCTGTCAATGTTAGCTCGATGCATGGCTGGCTATGTTTACGGTCACACAGATATAAGCTAATGTTAGTGGTATGTTTAGCTAGTAACTATATACATATATATATTTAAATCTTTAGCTAGCTAGCTAAATGGAAACGATGTTGAACTTAGCTTAGGCATTCGTAAATCGGCTGTCGGAGTGCCGGAGTAGGCTACATCTGCTTGTTCGTAATGGGCAGTGGACTCGGAGTCAACTCAGAGAATAGTGAATCATACAGGCCAAAACAAATACAGACGTTCCGACCCGGAATGGAAATTTCAAAGGAGAACATACTGGCTATAGCATTGTTGTCGGAGAAGCCAGTATTTCGACTTAGCATGTTTCCTTAATCTCTGATGACATATCATGGTCATTTCATGATTTAGTACAGTAAATGTGTTACATTTAGCTCCTTTAACAAGCAAGGGCTGCATGCAGTACACGTCAATCACTTTTCACATCGACAACAGATCTTTTCAACACCGTACAATCACTTTATTAGAATGTCCAGTACATTTATATTTCCACCGTGTTGTTATGCAAAGTTGATGTAACCTAGCTAGGTAGATGTATAGAAAACCATCTCTCTCATATTGCTTGTTTGCTACCCTAACCAGCTACAAGCTAGTTAACAGGACAGGATTGTTCCCAAGGAGCCAGTAATGAAAATTCATGAACCGGTGAACTCATCAAGCTTGCGTAACATCAATGCTAGTGGAAATGTTTTAAACGTGAGATCATAACAGAACCGTCGATAGCATATTGGCTTATAATTATGTATTCATTATACGCATTAGGCCATGTAACAATGACAGTAATACTCAAGTTACGTGTAAATATTGTAAATGGACTGTGATGATAATTTTATAGCATTTAGCTCCATTCATCTCCATGGATTCTACTCTGTTTAGCAATGCCTCAGCACTGCCCCCTGATGCTCAAAGCATGACATTGCACTTTTTTCCCCCATTCTATTGCAGTCAGTGGAGGTGGCTATGGGCTTTGGCTTGTGCTAGTTTGCGCACATCCTTGTCTGTTCTGTTGACTTCATATGGCTGGTGCTCTGCACTCTTCTGTCGTTAACCCTTCCTGCAAACAGCCACTCCTCTATGGCCCTGGTTCAAAATCAGGCCTCGGCCTCACCATGACAAACTGGCATATTGGTCAGGAAACAATGCATTTTCACAATAGTAGCTTTTAGCTTATATGAAACTGGCTTGATATCCATGATATCAGCTCAGAGATGCAAAACTTGTGTAAAGATACAATACCTTTTACCATGCAAGATTAAGATACTCAAAGTAAGTCAAAGATAGGCTATATAACTCCAACCCTGCCTGCATTCCGTCGAGGCCTGAAGACACACCTCTGCAGACTCCACATTGACTGATATCCTCACCTAGGAATATCTGTTCCCTGTGTTTTCCTGTCTGTTTATTATAGTTTATATAGTATTTGGAATGGTAGTGTGGTGTTGCTGATTTGCCCACAGCTTACTGTGAACTACAGTCGACGTTCATTGCTAGGGATAGCTGCTACATTATGCGAAGGATGTGCTTTGCCTTGTCTGTTCTGTAATGATCTTGATGATGTCTCTGTACGCACTTACTGTACGTCGCTTTGGATAAAAACGTCTGCTAAATGAATGTAATGTAATAAGTTATTTAAAGATGCAACACAAGGGTTTTATGTTAAAGACTGAAAATATATAATTTTATGCAAACATGAAGTGTTGAAAGGTGGTATACTTTTTAAATTTGGCCTGTGGAGAACCTCTAGTGTTAATGTTAACCATAACGCCTGACAATTTCAACAAACTTTTGAAACAACTTGGTCTCACTGTCCAGATACTTCTCAAACTTCACATATTCAATTAGTTCTATTAATTCATCAAAATCTATGACATTCTCCTCATAGTAATGCAATATCGCTTGAAAGAAGCCATCTTTGTAAGCCTCCCGGGTTGTCTGCTCTGACACGTGAATTTTTATTTTTGTGGGTTTGGGACCAATTCCTGTAACAAAGTGCAAAATATACGTTTGTAAAGGGAGTTCAGATCACCAAAACAACATCAAACACAGCAAACAACAGTGATCAAATGAAATCCATGATTTATGCACAAAAATGTAAGTAAACTGTAAGCTTGCAAACCTGCTTCAATTCTTATTCGCTGGGAAGAGATAGGATGAGCTATGATAAAAGCCTGTTTCAGCATTTTCATTGCCTTTCCACTTGCAATGCTGCGTGCAATTTCTTTCCTGTGAATACAACAAAACATTTAGGGCCTGATTTACTAAGACCTATAGCATGTGCAAAACCTTTTAGCACATGCAAAAACTAATAACACAACTGATGATTGGTGCAAAACAAATACCATGACCAATCATTGGTCATGTTATTGGCTTTGCGTGTGCTAAAAGGTTTTGCACGTGCTAAAGGTCTTAGTAAATCAGGCCCTTAGAGTGCAGACAACTAGTCTCATGTCAAACCAGCCCTTGGGCTCAGCTCCATGTGTTGGTGGCAATCTGATTGGAAAAGGAACCCCTACCTGCACTCCGTAGACGCCCTGCTGTTACCAGTAGAGAGAGCGACCCTGTGATCCTGGGTTAGGACCTGAATGGTGAACAGGTTCTCTCCACGTGTATCATCTCTCAGGCTCCTTACTAGTCTATAAAGGCTTGGATTCCTCCTTCGGAGATGAGAAAACCTGTGCTGCTCAGGCGCCATCCTCAGAGACTGCAGTGGTGGAATATGATCTGCTTCCACGTAGCCTTTCTCCCCATCTTTACCTTTAGAGAAAGGTCTTTTGAACTTTTTAATCCTAAAAAGTAGAACATGTGTGTATTGCATCATGAAATAACCCTTAATATTGCAACTTAGACATCTATTTTGTTTCAGAAGTTAACTGCACACTAAAACCACTTTTTTTTTCTATTTGGCCGTGGTATGCAAGGCATAAATCTTGTTCAGCATGTTAACATCACTAATGTATGACGAATTAAAAAATCTAGAATAGTTACAGATTTTTGACTCCACAAGTGATCTTGTTAGGATCCTGTAATCTGTCTGTCTTATTTCTTTATTTGTTATTATTTTTCCTGTTTTCTTTCCCTCGCGATTGTCAGTCCGCGTTCCATGTTTCTGAGATTCCACCCCCTGTCTTTGTCATTGCACTATTCGGGTGATTTTGGGAACATTCAAGTTTCTTCTGTATTTCGTATATCTCGTTTTCTTCCTTCTGACTTTATTTATATTTGTATATAATACTAATGTACTAATCATACTAACTGTTAGATTAGATTTAATACTAACCTGCTAACAAACTAACATGTGTATATAATACTAACCTACTAACATTAGGGCTCTAGAGTTCACTACTAACATTACTAATTCATCTTGAGTTTCTACCTGCAGCTGTCATTTCCCTTCTCGTTATCCTATCCCTGCATCGATCTGTGATTTCGCATTCTCTGCATATGTGTCCACTTTCGTGTTTTTCTAATCTGAGCTGTGCACTTGTTTACCTGCTAACTCCAGGCCGTTTGTTATCATTGTGTCTATGTGCATTCCAGTCCGTGTCTTACGTTTCCCCTGTCATTGTTTTATTGGTCCCTGTTAACCCTCACTGTTCTCACCTGTGAGCAATCTCCCCTCCCTGCTTCTACACACCTGATTCCCATTATGTCTGTCTCCCTCTGTGTATATATACCTTGTCATTTCAGTGTTCTTCGCGAGTTCCTTAGTATATTCTGCTTCTGTGTTTCGATCTGTTTTTTCCAAGTTTCTACCCGAGTTGTTAGTTTATTCTGTTTTCTAGTTTTCGTTTCCCTAGTACTTTGCCTGTTGTTGTTTTGTTTCCAGTCTGTTTTGTTTTCTTTGTGTTCCTCTGACTCCCTGGTTTGGACCCCTGCCTGTGTTCTCGCGACCCTGTTTTTGGATTTCCCTTTTGTACCTTTGCTGTGCCTTCTCGGTTTTGACCCCTGCCTGTTCCACTTCGGATTGCTGCCTAGCCCTGATTAAACTTCGGTTTTTTCACACTCCTGCCTGCGTTTGGGTCCTTCCCCCACCAGCACCTAACAGAAGGAACTCGCCAGTTTGGACCCAGCGGGCTCATGGCGACTCAGGGTTTTTTCTTTGACCCCTATTTTGACAACACCTCCTATGAGGAATACCTCATGGGAATCTGGGGGCAGAATCCTGAGTTTGCCCGTCGGCATGCCGACCACCACCCATCACCCCGGACCGTTTATCAGCCCACCTCTCACTCCGTTGGACTCGGAGTCCTTACCCTCCAGCCGGCCAGCCCTGAGCCCATTACCCCTTCAACTACCCAACCCCAACTGTCACCCTTCAATGGGACCCGCCTGGTCCTGTGTCCGGGGAACTATGGGCCCAGGAGAAGACAAGGGGGTCCTGGTTCCCGGCTCCGTCGACGGACTCAGCTACCCGTCGACGGAGGATCCATTTTCCACCCATCTGTGTTTGCCCCTGTCCCGTCCCGCTCCAGCCCTCCTGTCCCGTCCCGCTCCAGCCCTCCTGTCCCGTCCCGCTCCAGCCCTCCTGTCCCGTCCCGCTCCAGCCCTCCTGTCCCGTCCCGCTCCAGCCCTCCTGTCCCGTCCCGCTCCAGCCCTCCTGTCCCGTCCCGCTCCAGCCCTCCTGTCCCGTCCCGCTCCAGCCCTCCTGTCCCGTCCCGCTCCAGCCCTCCTGTCCCGTCCCGCTCCAGCCCTCCTGTCCCGTCCCGCTCCAGCCCTCCTGTCCCGTCCCGCTCCAGCCCTCCTGTCCCGTCCCGCTCCTGCCCTCCTGTCCCGTCCCGCTCCAGCCCTCCTGTCCCGTCCCGCTCCAGCCCTCCTGTCCCGCCACGTTCCAGCCCTCCTGTCCCGCCACGTTCCAGCCCTCCTGTCCGGTCCCCTTCCAGCCCTCCTGTCCGGTCCCCTTCCAGCCCTCCTGTCCGGTCCCCTTCCAGCCCTCCTGTCCGGTCCCCTTCCAGCCCTCCTGTCCGGTCCCCTTCCAGCCCTCCTGTCCGGTCCCCTTCCAGCCCTCCTGTCCGGTCCCCTTCCAGCCCTCCTGTCCAGCTGCAGAGTCAGCTTTCCGCCTGTCCAGAGCTGCAGAGCCAGCTTTCCGCCTGTCCCGAGCTGCAGAGCCAGCTTTCCGCCTGTCCCGAGCTGCAGAGCCAGCTTTCCGCCTGTCCCGAGCTGCAGAGCCAGCTTTCCGCCTGTCCCGAGCTGCAGAGCCAGCTTTCCGCCTGTCCAGAGCTGCAGAGCCAGCTTTCCGCCTGTCCCGAGCTGCAGAGCCAGCTTTCCGCCTGTCCAGAGCTGCAGAGTCAGCTTTCCGCCTGTCCCGAGCTGCAGAGCCAGCTTTCCGCCTGTCCCGAGCTGCAGAGCCAGCTGACACCACCTGTCCCTGGGCCGCCTAACCTACAGCCGCTCAGTCGCCGCCGGCTTCCAGGGCGATGCAGCCGTCGCCGCCGGCCTCCACGGCGATGCAGCCGTCGCCGCCGGCCTCCACGGCGATGCAGCCGTCGCCGCCGGCCTCCACGGCGATGCAGCCGTCGCCGCCGGCCTCCACGGCGATGCAGCCGTCGCCGCCGGCCTCCACGGCGATGCAGCCGTCGCCGCCGGCCTCCACGGCGATGCAGCCGTCGCCGCCGCCCTCCACGGCGATGCAGCCGTCGCCGCCGCCCTCCTGAGCGGTCCTGCCTGCGCCGCCGCCCTCCTGAGCGGTCCTGCCTGCGCCGCCGCCCTCCTGAGCGGTCCTGCCTGCGCCGCCGCCCTCCTGAGCGGTCCTGCCTGCGCCGCCGCCCTCCTGAGCGGTGCTGCCTGCGCCGCCGCCCTCCTGAGCGGTCCTGCCTGCGCCGCCGCCCTCCTGAGCGGTCCTGCCTGCGCCGCCGCCCTCCTGAGCGGTCCTGCCTGCGCCGCCGCCCTCCTGAGCGGTCCTGCCGGCGCCGCCGCCCTCCTGAGCGGTCCTGCCTGCGCCGCCGCCCTCCTGAGCGGTCCTGCCTGCGCCGCCGCCCTCCTGAGCGGTGCTGCCTGCGCCGCCGCCCTCCTGAGCGGTCCTGCCTGCGCCGCCGCCCTCCTGAGCGGTCCTGCCTGCGCCGCCGCCCTCCTGAGCGGTCCTGCCTGCGCCGCCGCCCTCCTGAGCGGTCCTGCCTGCGCCGCCGCCCTCCTGAGCGGTCCTGCCTGCGCCGCCGCCCTCCTGAGCGGTCCTGCCTGCGCCGCCGCCCTCCTGAGCGGTCCTGCCTGCGCCGCCGCCCTCCTGAGCGGTCCTGCCAGCGCCGCCGCCCTCCTGAGCGGTCTTGCCTGCGCCGCCGCCCTCCTGAACGGTTCTGCCTGCGCCGCCGCCCTCCTGAACGGTCCTGCCTGCGCCGCCGCCCTCCTGAGCGGTCCTGCCTGCGCCGCCGTCCTCCAGAGCCGTCCTGCCCGCGCCGCCAGCGGCCTCCAGAACTGTATCACCTGCGCCGCCTTCCGGCATTTATTATCCCTCCTCCGGACCCCCTCCACCCACCCTGCTCAGCATTCCGGACATTACAAACTTTCCCAGTCATCACCCCTATTCCTTTTGACTCTCCTGACCAGCAACCCGTTTATCCCTCCTCCGGACCCCCTCCACCCACCCTGCCTGGCGTTCTGGACATTTTTGGGACTGTCATTGGGACGTCTGGAAGCCGTCCCTTGGGGGGGGGGGTACTGTTAGGATCCTGTAATCTGTCTGTCTTATTTCTTTATTTGTTATTATTTTTCCTGTTTTCTTTCCCTCGCGATTGTCAGTCCGCGTTCCATGTTTCTGAGATTCCACCCCCTGTCTTTGTCATTGCACTATTCGGGTGATTTTGGGAACATTCAAGTTTCTTCTGTATTTCGTATATCTCGTTTTCTTCCTTCTGACTTTATTTATATTTGTATATAATACTAATGTACTAATCATACTAACTGTTAGATTAGATTTAATACTAACCTGCTAACAAACTAACATGTGTATATAATACTAACCTACTAACATTAGGGCTCTAGAGTTCACTACTAACATTACTAATTCATCTTGAGTTTCTACCTGCAGCTGTCATTTCCCTTCTCGTTATCCTATCCCTGCATCGATCTGTGATTTCGCATTCTCTGCATATGTGTCCACTTTCGTGTTTTTCTAATCTGAGCTGTGCACTTGTTTACCTGCTAACTCCAGGCCGTTTGTTATCATTGTGTCTATGTGCATTCCAGTCCGTGTCTTACGTTTCCCCTGTCATTGTTTTATTGGTCCCTGTTAACCCTCACTGTTCTCACCTGTGAGCAATCTCCCCTCCCTGCTTCTACACACCTGATTCCCATTATGTCTGTCTCCCTCTGTGTATATATACCTTGTCATTTCAGTGTTCTTCGCGAGTTCCTTAGTATATTCTGCTTCTGTGTTTCGATCTGTTTTTTCCAAGTTTCTACCCGAGTTGTTAGTTTATTCTGTTTTCTAGTTTTCGTTTCCCTAGTACTTTGCCTGTTGTTGTTTTGTTTCCAGTCTGTTTTGTTTTCTTTGTGTTCCTCTGACTCCCTGGTTTGGACCCCTGCCTGTGTTCTCGCGACCCTGTTTTTGGATTTCCCTTTTGTACCTTTGCTGTGCCTTCTCGGTTTTGACCCCTGCCTGTTCCACTTCGGATTGCTGCCTAGCCCTGATTAAACTTCGGTTTTTTCACACTCCTGCCTGCGTTTGGGTCCTTCCCCCACCAGCACCTAACAGATCTAGCCAGACTAACACAAAGGATTCAAATTCTTTATTTGTCTCGGAGAACACATTGAGGATGTGCACCCTCATTTTCAATGGTGCTGAGGTACAATTAAAAGACAATTTTAAAAAAGAAAGAAAGAAAGTGAAAATTAAATAATAAAAAAAAAAGAATAAACAATTTCAGTTAAAGCAGTTACATTCAAACTCAACAAGAGATGTTGATTTGGAGAATTAGATTGTCCCAACTAAAAGCATTCAAACTCAACAAGAGATAAAATAAGAGATTTTAAATGATCCAAACTAATAAGAGAGTCTAGTTTTAAAACAAGTTGCAGGTTGTTCCAGATCCTCGGTGCATAACATTTAAAAGCAGTTTGATCATGAACTGTGGCAGCCTGAGGAACGTGGAGAACCAACCAGTCCTGTGAGCGGGTAAAATGACTACTAACCTTCCATTCAAGAAGTCCTGAGAGGTATATTGGAAGTTTTAAAAGAATGGCTTTGTAGATAAAAATATAAAAGTGCAGATCACATCTCACATAAAGAGCCACTGAACTTTACTATACAAGGTGCAATGATGTGTATCATAACTATCACCAGATATAAATCTCAGAGCTGAATGGTAAATGGCGTCCAAGGGGTTTGAGAGTGGTAGCAGCTGCATGTCTATAAATTACGTCACCATAGTCCAGGACAGGGAGGAAAATGGATTCCACAACCCTCTTTCTAACACACGTAGGAAAGCAAGCTTTGTTTCTGTACAAGAAGCCAAGTTTTATCCGTAACTTTTTCACAATAAAATCAATATGGGCTTTAAAGGTGAAATTATCATCAATATAAATGCCCAGATATTTATAGTGAGGGAATCTTTCAATAGGCATACCATTTAATGTGCAGATCTGGATATTGTTATAGTTCGTTTTTTTTTGCTCTAGAAAACAGCATATAATTAGTTTTACCGGCATTCAGTACAAGTTTTAGACTGATAAGGGTGTCTTATAGAGCGACAAAAGCTTGTTGCAGAATTTCAGCAGCCTGCTGAATGGAGTTAGAAAAACAATAAAGAAGAGTGTCATCTGCATACAGATGAACATTACAATTATTTAAAGAATTAACAATATAATTTATATAAATTGAAAACAGAACTGGACCCAGTGTTGACCCTTGAGGGACACCTTTAATTACATGTAAATATTCAGACTGTACATCACCAACCTTTACATACTGATATCTGTCAGAAAGATAATCCTGAAACCATCTGCAGGCGGCAGAATCAAAACCAACAAGCGATAATCTATCTAATAATAGGGAGTGGTCAACAGTATCGAAGGCCTTAGAGAGGTCGACAAATAGAGCAGCACAATGTTGCCGCCTATCTTGGGCAGACACAATGTCATTAATGATCAGTGAAGTAGCAGTGATAGTGCTATGAATTACCCTGAAACCCGATTGATAAGAACTCAGCACTAGGTTCCTAGAGAGAAATTTCTTAAATTGATTGTATACAAGTGATTCCAGGATTTTAGCCAGACAGGACAATTTGGAGATAGGGCGATAGTTGTTACAATCACTTTTGTCCCCACTTTTATAGAGAGGTAAAACATGAGCTGTTTTCCAGACTTTTGGCAGTGTACCAGAAGCCAAAGATAAATTAAAAATATGCAATATATCCAGCAATCAAAGGGGCAGTAAGTTTAAGAAAGAAAGGATCTATGCCATCCTCACCAGTTGATCTCCTATAGTATCAATGGAAAGGAGTGCATCGTAAACCTCAGATAGAGCAAAGATTCAGGGGTTCAGGGTGAAATGTGGAGCATCCGGAGCATTTTGAGAGGAATCAACTGAATCACAAATTAATTCACGGGATAAATCATCTACGGGAGGAGGCCCTTTGTTAGCCATGGTACTCTGTAGAACACCAATTTCTTTGTCAAAAAGATGGCCAGCATCAATAAAATGCCTATTAAAAGCAGAACAAATGTCATGTTGCCCAGTGATTATTTGATCATCAGAGTTCAAGTGAGTGGGAATAGGAGTTGAGCCTTTAGTTTTATTGGCATTCACGATCTTCCAGAACTTAGCTGGGTCATTGTACGAACTAGTAAGTGAAGCAATATAATAGTCAGATTCAGCCTTCCTAACAGATGAAGTACATTTATTTCTAAGTTTTTTGAAGGCAAGCCATTGTGCAGGGTTTCCTGAGCGTCTAGCTAATGCCCGGGCTTTATTTCTATTCTGAAAAAGGACTGCCAGTTCATGAGAGAACCAGGGGTAGTTCTGTTTTGTTTTTTTAACTTTTTATAGGGGGCATGTTTATTAACTGTAGAGTTCAATGTATCAGAAAAAAGCTCAATGCCAAATCAGCCTCAGGGATGTGAGGAGTGTGAAATAAATCGCTATGTCAAGTTTCTCTTAACTAAAATTAGCGGATTTGATTTCTTCAGCCTCACATCCCTTATGCATGCAACGGGGCAGTAGTCACTGATGCCTAGATCAAACACGCCATTGGCTGCAATTTTGTTTGGTCTATTTGACAAAATGAGATCAATTAGTGATGATTTCATAGGATTTTTCATATTAGGTCGGGTCGCCTCTGAGATGAGTTGTGTCAGGAGGAAATTGCTGCAGAATTCTTTAAAACAATTAGACGCATCTGTTGTCCAATCCAAGTTAAAATCGCCAAGGATTAGTATTTCTGAGTCAGTAAAAGGAGAAAGTGACTCTGCTAACTTCCCTAAAGCAATCGCTGGGGCAGAGGGAGGCCTATAGATCCCCGCCACTGTAATTGAATGGTCAAGTCCCAAATCAAGTTTTAGTGCAGTGAATTAAAAAAAAATTTGGAATTGAGATAGACTTCAAAATAGTGATAGAGAAGCAAGCCTTGACATAAATGGCGACACCTCCCCCTTACCAACTGTATCTATTCTAAAGATATTGTAGGCACTTATAGCCATGGCACTATCAGATGTGCTTTTCTTGAGACAAGTTTCAGTAAGAACAAGAACGTCAGGAATCGGACTGAGAGACCAGGATTGTTAACATGATTGAGTTTCTGTTTTTGACGCAGACTTCTAATATTTAGATGTGACAAACCCAGTCCTGTTCTGGATTTGAAAACATCAAGGACTGTCTATGCGAGCAGGATCTGCAGAAATATTATGCTGCAGAGTCGGAGTCAGGTGAGAAGACTCGGGCTATAACTAAATTATTATGATTCCTGCCAGCTACTGTCCCAGCGTAATGTCCCGGTGGTCTATTGTTCAATATTACCGGGACGTTATAAGCAGGGGAATGTTCCGTGTTTAATGAGTGTTTAATATCAGAGGTAGGAGTAAGTGATAATACTAGAGGAGCATTATTTACCACAGGAGAAGTAGGGATATATAGAGTGGCCGAGCATGGTGTTAGCAGCAGCCCAAGCCTGTCCTTAAAATGGAAGAGCTTTGGGATTATTAAGGCTTGTAGGTCTGAGGAGCTTGGGCCTGTGAGACATCAATTGGAAATGAGGGACTCAGAATTTAAAATGCGGGACTCAGGAATGGAACCAAAGGACTCCGATTTTAATGACTCCAGTGCTCATGACATGTTTGATGCCAACAGCCTAGAGCCGGGCCGGTTTGGGTGGATCCCATCACGTTTTAGGAGTGAGGGTCTGTCGTCAAATACGTTAAAATTGTCTACAAAGGTGATGCCCATGATTTTACAATAGCTTTTCCGGCCTGACATGTAGCCGACGAAGGCGAGTAAACCTCACGCAGCCACGGCGGGACAAAGACGGCAGGGGACCTGAAATGACAGGTTTCCTACCAGACTGACTGAGGGTGTAGATGAGGGACTTAAAGTCTGCCTTGAGTTTCTCAGACCGTGCCAATCTGTTGTCATTTGACCCAACGTGGACCACCAAACCTTCAGCAGACGGGGCCTGACCGAGGATAGACAGCAGCAGGTGGTCTAAGTCTGACACAAGGGCTCCAGGGAAGCAGCGGGTCTCAGCCCCTTTGATAGAGACATGCCTAACCATGGAGCTTCCAATGATCAATGTAATGGTAGCTGTGGGTGAGTAGCAGGGGCATTGGCATGTAATGGTAGCTGTGGGTGAGTAGCAGGGGCATTGGCAGAACGTCAGTGGCAGTTGTATTAGGATCAGCAGCTGCTGCACCCAATAGTTCCGCCTGCAGAAGAAGAAGGTTACGCTGCACTAAAACTTACGAGACATTCGATTTCAAATCAGCATCGTCGCAAATGAAAGGAGCCTATATGGATTGCTCGTTTTTTTTTTGCCAGTTATGAAAATGCTGTTTTTAACTGTCAGTAGGCTTAGGCTACTTGAACTTAATAGGCTATAAGCTTGATATAATCAGCATTTTTTTTCCTTGTTAAATCAATAGCCTACACTGTTCTGGTCTGACTTTATCGAAAGCGTTGTTCGTTAACGTTAGGTCGGATCCCAATTGTCACGTGTTGTTGCTGGCTCTTTTCCTTATAGCATCTCTGCAATTTGCCTTGGAGTAAAGAAATGTTAAAATTGTTATACAAAATTAGGTTATTGCTTGCTATTCTGAAGAAAAATGTGTTCTAATAAACTAATGATGCAAAACGAAGACAGCTTCTGTTGTTGAGAAAACATTACGCAAGCAGTCACGCACACAAAATGCGCGATTTTAATGTAATTCATCCGCTTGTGCAAGGCGAAGCTGTTATATAAAATTTTTATATTATTCATTTATTTTCAAATAGTTTTCAGTCCAAAATATAATACTATGCTGTAACATATGTTGTTAGGCTACATCATTAAATGCACCTGTCTGTCGTACATGCAATGAAAATAGATATGGCCGTTTTTTTTATCACATGTCCGACAAACTGTAATCATTCCGGACATTCTGGCTGGCAGTTTAAAATCCTAGCGCAACCTCTGACCTGTAGTATGTGTCAGCAGTTCCAAGGTTGAGGAAATCAGCCACTTCAGAAGAATCTATATCTCCGTCCTTCTTCTTCTGTCCGAGTGACTTTTGCGTCCGGACTGTTTTGCAACCGTGGCCTTCCTCCATTATCTGTCCGATTGACCTTTTTGTCCGCTGAAATGTTCTGAAATGTCTGTGGCCTGGCATATGGTCAGCTACGTACCTCATAATTACAGCCAACCCCCAAATGCACACAGCAATACCGATAGCTCCAGGTCCACCACATAGGGCAGCCATTTTAAATGTGCTCTTCAGTTACTGCTACTGTTCTGCTATGAAAGCTAAAGCTAAAGGAAGATAAAGCTTTTTCCCTTGAGAAAGTCCCACTGAGTGTGACCAATGAGAGCATTAAGCATTAAGCTGTGAGTGACAGAGTGTCTAAACCAATAATTTCCCACCCTGTTTTCTAGGGTGTAGGCTACAGCCCCTGCCAGTACACACAGCAGTTATCCAATCGGCTGAAGTCACAGGATAAGCGTGTGGTTTACAAGAAATAAGACTCTCACTCCCCCCTTCTCTATGTATTTCTTGCAATGCTCCTTGGTAACCCATGTGAAAAATAGTATACTTTAATATAATAAAAATATAATTTAATAGAACTTCAGTTGTAGCCACCAGCAACAACAAAAAAGACAGTGGGGCAGACCCACAACACACAAACAAACATATCAAATAATAGAACCAAATGTCATGATTAAAAATAGCCCCCGCTGTCCCGAGATGTCCAATGTCATCAACCAGTCCAACACACAAACTCCGCCTCCACGACTTTCCTCCATATAAGTATACAAAGGTTATTACAAGTATACTTTTCCTTTTTGCACTTAATTTGAAGTATGTTTAAAATGTACTATTAAAAAGTGTACTTTAAGTATAGTCTCAAACACACCATAATACTTTTAAAGTTTGTTTCAAAAGCACTGGTGACATAAAATTGTATTTAAGATGTAAGTGTATTTAAGATACCAACAAATCATACTTTTTGTTAGTGCACTTAAATATACTTAAGTACACTAAAAATAGTCCCATTTTAACATACACACTGCACTTGAAGTACACTTAAGTACAACATAAGTTCTACTTTTGAACAACTTTAGTGCACTTAGTATACTTAAAGCGCTGCCAATTTAGCACAAAGTACATAATTAGTACAAAAACTACTAAAAATATACTTTGAAAAAGTATATTTCAAGTATAATCTTTTTTCACCTGGGAAATTACATTTGGCAGATCAATCATTTGGCAGATGCTTTTATCCAAAGCGACCTACGATAAGTGCATACCGAAGGTCATTGAGGCAACTACAAAACAGATCAGACAAAGCACATCCTTCTCATAACATAACAGCTATCCCTAGTAATGAACATTGAATGTACTACACACAGTACGATATGTGTAAGTCTATACTACATACGTACAAATGGACTATACTCCAGAATGGATTAAAGCTCTGAATTAAGATTTTAGTGAGACTGTCAAAGTCTGTTAGTGAACTTCTCAGAGAAACTCTTCAGCCAAGGCAGCAGAGAATGGAAAACAGAACAGCTCAAATATACATGGGATGGTGAGTGAGGAGAGAGCAATCAATCCATCCATTTTTTAACTCTACACTTGGGACTTAATTAACTTTCCCAGCGGGGGTAACATGTCAACGTGTCTGAAACTTTGAATCTTTCTCTATTTGGTATAACAATTAGCTGCTGTAAAGTTGGAGGATGAGGGGAAGGCCAAGATCCTCTCTGCACCGTAACACTTTGTCTTCTGAACCTCACAGTGGACTCTCTCTGATTAGACAGCTTTTTACAGAGGAGCAGACTGGCTTTTCCCTCTTAGACATGATTTATTAAAGCCATACGTAAAGCCCAATGCATGCTGGGATATGCTCCAGCCCCCTCGCGACCTTGACCAGGAGTGAATGGAATCCATTTAAGTCACTTAGTTATAGTGCAAATAGACACATCCCAATGGGCTGTGGATGGCATAGATATTCTAGTTCAGTCTCTTTGAGGCACAAGGAAATGAGAAGTATTTCACCTTGATAGAAAATGTAATATTAAATGGCCAAAAACACACAGATTAGACTACTCGAGTCTCTCTGATAACTTTGTTTTATCTCATCTTCGTCCATATTTGGGATGCTCTGCGTTGGCATGTATGAGCGCATGTTCCAGCTACTTCACACAGCCACTGAAGTCGGGTTGACAACCAGTGGCGAAACATGTGCAGCTGCACTAGTGTCCCTCGCCACTAGAGGGCTCCCTACTGCTGAGTCAAACAAAAGCTCCCCAGCTTATTACAGAACTGTGAAGGCAGTCACAGTTTTGCGCGTGAGTACCAGCGTTATTCTCGTGTTCCTCTCCTTGTCTGAAGTTATACGTACGCAGCATTTTTGCGCCTTCTTTTTTTCCTCATTACCACAACAGTCTGAAAGCTTTCGGTATTGTAATGAGCCCACATTGACATACAAACGGACTTCATTTTTATATACTTTATTTTTACAGGTAGTCCTCATTGAGATCAAGATCTCTTTTACAAGAGAGACCTGCGAACAAAATAAAAACATGTATAAAACCTTAGAGCCAATTCAGCCACGTTGACATTCAGCATTCAAACAGCATGCAGAGATATATCAACGGTAGCCTACTCGCTTTCTCACTGCTTTTCTGACATTCTAGCTTGGCTCAAAAACGGGAGGTTCTAGAACGAACCGTACCGGGACTTATATGTTTTGCTTGTGAGTACCGGGGTTCTGTCTATTTGTCCTTCCTTGTCGAAATATCCTACCGGTAACGCAAATTTATAGTCGTATAGTTTATAAGTAGCATATTGTGACATCATCAGAAAAGGCTACCAACATAAAACTGCCATTGACGTTTTATAGCAAATATTATTAATAGTGACATATTGCCCCTAAAAACAAAACAAAAAACCTTGAAGAAAGGTTGAATTAACTTCACAAATGGAATAAAAGTTTCAGAAAAGCCACACAAATGATGAAACACAGGCAATGCTAGACTTAGACTGAAAAGTAGTTTTGAAGGTGAAATGGTAGAGTCTGGAAGAGCGTGGAGCAGTTTGATTTTAATCACATCCCAGGTCCCACCTACGGGCTGAAATTGTACACATGCGGAGTGCATTCACGATCAAACTTCATGCCAGCCAGTGTCCCACCCGAAAAGGTACAGACATGCCAGCTGAAGAGTTATTTTTCCCCAACACATGCGTGCGTCTATCGTTGAAGATTGGGAATTGTACTGAGGTGCAAGTAATGGCCTGTAATGGACTGTGATTGCATGCTAGGGGTGGGGGAGGTTTTGTGGATGACCCTTTAGTGCGCGCAGCGCGGGAAGAGAGAAACGGCGGTAAAAGTGCAGAAAAAAAAGAGAGGGAAACGACACTGCTGAGCTGTTTTTCAGAGCAGGGGTAGCCAGAATTAGCATTTATATTAAGAGCTGATGTTCTCCTGTGTAGTAGTGGGTGCTGAAGCCAGCTGTGTGGCACATGGATTTGGGGGGAGTCTGGGGGGCGGAGGTGGTGGGTGCGCTGCATGGGGGGTGGGGTCAGAGGGGGCATGGGAAGGCCTGTGCCTAAATATTCCCCCACACATTTTCCGTTAGCTTTTATAGCCTCAGCTCCGTCAGGCTAACCTGCTCTGAGTTAGCGCTAGCATGCGGGACCGTGGCGCTGTATGATGTCATTATTTTAACTGCATTGAAAGGACCCAGCTTTGAGGCCTGTGTTAGATGAAATGACGTGAACTGGCTGGAGGTGTCTGAGGGGTTTGAGCTGCTGAAATTGTAGACCTACGGAGTGCATTCACAATCAAACTAATGTCATGTTTGGAGGCGGTGTGTAACGTGTATTATATTCAATAGCCTGTTTTATATTCACCTGTATTGAGGAGACATGTTATGCCCAAGTTACTTGATGATTATACTTATAAATGACCTGAAAAATAATTAACATTTGATCTAATTATGTAATGGACCATAATGCGTTTTTATAAGTCCACTGTAGCAACACGTAAACGTTTCCAAGACATTATCATAATGCCTTGGAAACGTTTATGGTTCGGGTTATGAGTCTATGCTGACCTGGGAAGGGGTTGGTGTTTATTACCAGGCATAACCCCTGTGGTCCCAGAGTAGCACTTTATAGTTTTAATATGTCAGAGGAATGATGTGGCTTATCTCTTGTGGATGACGTTAATTACGCCAATGAGCCAGTGTGTTCCAGTGAGCGGTCTAAGAGGAAACTGTTCTGGAGGACCTATTGCTTCACTGGGCACTGTTAATATACCCTGCTAATATACCTTGTTAATATACCCTGCTAATATACCCTGTTAATATACCCTTCTAATATACCCTGTTAATATACCCTGCTAATATACCCTGTTAATATACCCTGCTAATATACCCTGCTAATATACCCTGCTCCACCGCTTTATTTTACAGCTTAGGCATTTATCACACACTCTTATCCAGAGTGACTGTCAAAGCGGAAGGTGCAGAGAGGCTATTGGGTGTCTGTATGTGTGTGTGTGTGTGTGTGTGTGTGTGTGTGTGTATGTGTGTGTGTTTTTCAGTGTGTGGGGTGGGGTGGGCAGGGGTCCAAATTTGGGACGCACACAGCTAACATTCTTTTTAAATGCTGTCCATTTATACAGCGGGATAGTTTACTTTTAAGCACCAATGACTGGTGCGAAACAAATACCATGACCAATCATTTGTCATGTTGTTGGTTTTGCACGTGCTAAAAGATTTTGTGCACGCTAATCAGGCCCTTAGTGACTTATTTGCGAGTGGTGTAAAGAGAGAAAGAGAGAGTGGTGGGGGGGGGGGGGGGGGGGGGTGATTTTTGTAAGGGCACTGGCCGGGCGGAAGTGTTTCTTCCACGCTGTAATTCCAGAGCCGTCGATGCCTACTCGTGTGAGAGGTGCGTAGCAAAACAGAGACCCCCCCACCCCACCCCCGCCCCCCGCTCCCGCCCCCCGCCTCACACTTTGACCGTTGTTGGCTCAGTCATGTAAAGGACTTAAAGGGATGCCCCCCCCCCCCCCCAAGAACACAGTGTCAGGGTTCTTGCTGGAAGCTTGCATTTTATACCCTTGGTGGAAGGGAGGATAAACGAGGGAGCGAGGGAATATAATTACTCCCTCCCCTTTCTTATGTCATTCTCATTGTCAGTCCTGGAGAGTTTCCAGCTCTCTTAAAATGACATCACTGCCTCATTTTATATTTTAGCAGGCACTCCAGAGTGACTTAGATTCTTTGTACATACAGTACATTTATGCAGTTGAATGTATACTGAGGGTTAGGTACAACATCACTGCCTCTCCTTAGAGTTACAAATCCAGTTCCCTCACCATTATGCTACAGTGACACCCCGTGTCCTGGTTTTAAATGCCAGGAGAGAAGTCCCGCAGGCATTACAGACCGCCTGATTGGCACAGCTTCACGCCGTCTGCTGGGGGGGCTTAACGAGAGACCCCCCGTCCCCCAATCCCCAGCGGGACCCCAACCTCACCTTCCTCCCCGCTCCCCCGGGTGCCTCTGCGCTGTCATGGCGACGCCGGCGCGCTACAGCGCAGCCCGTGATCCGAGCGAGGAAGGTCGAAAGTGGTTGGCACACACCCGGGAGCGAATCACAAACGCAGAGAATGTTCATAGAGAGCCAATGGGGATGAAAGCCATTGCACTGTAAACTCCGCCCCCTCGCTTCAGAGAGGCCCAGGGAGCGCGTGCGTCTACCGGAGTGACGTTCGCCACGTTCTACACCCTGGGAGCGCTGACCCTGCTGTACCGGGTCACATCCTTCACGGGATCGGATCTCGGCCGCACGCGGTAAAACTCTGAATGCTGCATTGAGCCTGGAGGTCACGGGTTTGAATCCCAGAAGGGGCACTGCAATGCCAGGAGAGAAGTCCCGCAGGCATTACGGACCGCCTGATTGGCACAGCTTCACGCCGTCTGCTGGGGGGGGGCTTAACGTTAGTCTGTCTTTCATACAGAGTCTTCTGGCATTGTAGTGCCCCTTCTGGTGGATGGTGCTTGTTCCCAGCTACCCCAGTAAAACCACAGCTATGTGAATGGTTGGGAGGGTAGGAGGAGCAGTTTGTTATGTGTGTCACAGGTCAGGGTGTCTGTGAAGGAAATTAATTCTAGATACATACTCTAAAGGTCAGGTATCTTCTTATGGTAACACTCAGATACAGGCTAATTCCCACGTTTATATGGGAATATACACTATACGTACTGCAAATGAACACACACATGTAGAAACACACATATTTACTGAAGCGATTCGAGTACAGCACCGTTGCTCAAGCGCACAACAGCAGTGGGATTTAAACCTGCAATCTCTGAGTCGCCTGCCTGGTTCCTTAACCATTATACTGCGCTGCTGTGCCTGCTGTGTGCAGGGCGCTGTATAAGTTTAGGGCCAGGAGATGTGCGAGTCATTGCCGATCTTCCATCACTGCCATCTCTTTTTCTGCAGTTAATTTTCCTCACAGTTAAAAGCCCGCTCTCCCGCCTTGGCCACTTCATAAGGAATTCTGCTCACATCCTGACTGTCACACGCAGCGTGATTCCGCTGGGAGGGACAGAATAGAGGACACAGGGAGAATATGAAAATTCCGGTTTGTCTCTCTTTCTCTCCCTCCCTCCTCGATCTCCTCTGCCGGACCGAGCCCTGCCACACTGACCCAGTCTAACCTCATCGTGACTTGACCTAATGACTGCCTTACTGGAGGCGGATTAAGGACCGCGTGGGGGTTGGCTTATTAGAAGACGAAATGGAGCAGATACACGTGCAGAAGTGCCAATGGTCTTCTTCGAACCCCACACTCTCTCTGTTCCGCATCGTCGAGGCAACTGCCCACCCCCCTCTACCAGCATATCTAACAATGCATTTCAGTCATAGGCATAAGTTTCATTTTACATTTGGGCGAGACACACTGCTGGACTACTGAGTCTCACGTAGTAAAACGTCAAGTCTCGCAAGCATACTAGCTAGCCTAGCAACGAATATGAAAATATTTGGGGGTGACATGTATTTCAGTTAATTTGATTTGATTTAACATAACGGAGTCTGTAAAGACATTTAACTCTTATATCCAGGCATAACTGCGGGGGGAACGAACAGGCACGTCTCCGGAGTCTGCATGCCTTCATATTTAGACTAATGAAGCTCACAGACACGGACCATTAGAGTCATATTATGGAGTTTAGCCCGACGTCTCGTCTCTCTGCCTTTTTAAAAAATATATCGGAACTGACTGCGGCTCCGCTTGCAGGATGCCTTCTATAAATGGAATGCGATTCTCTGCAAGCGCTCGTCCCTGCAGAAAGTTTTACTTTTTTTATTTTTTCCATCTGGCGCTTTGTTTCATGAGACGGTTCTTCATTAGTCCGTTATGAGTCCGATTGGGGGGGGGGGGGGGTTCTGCCTTCACATCGGCCAATCGAGTTACTATCCCCCGAGAGATAACCGGGATAGAAAAATATCATGCAATTAAGATATCATATCTGTGATGTGCTATGGAGATCCAAACCACTCTTTCACTGGACAAATGAGCTAGCCTACGCAATGAATGCATTTCTGAGATTGATACTGCATTTCCACATAACACCCTATAGGTGATACAAGTACACCAGCAGTGTTAGATATACACCGGCATTTTTTCTGTGCAGACTACACTTTCAAATACAACCCACAGCTGGATATTTTTTACTGAAGCAGTACCTTGCTTAAGGGTGCAACAACAACGCCACGGTTCATAATCAAGCCTGCAGTCTTTGAGTTATACGCCCAGTTTTCCAACTATTGTACTACGCTGCCGTATAGGGCCAAAGGTTATTCATTCAGTATAATCAGTGTTCTCTAGGTGTTAACCTCCGTTTGATCACTTGGGAGAAGAGGCTGTATTACAGTGAACTTTGCATCGATTGTAAGAGCGCAGACAGAGAGAGAGAGAAGAGGCAGCGATAACAAAAGCTGTGTGAATCACACACTCAATCCCACGCAGTCTCAAAAAACCTCTCTCCCAACACTTTATTTCATGTGCGGCTTTTCAAACCCTGGGCTTGATTTAATGAATATAGCTCTGTTTCTGCTGCTGATTCATCCTATTGTGGCTCACCTTTCTTATTTCTTGTCTGCGTGCTGAACAGTGTATCCGTAAACAGGTCTTGTGGTGTTATTCAGTGTATTTTCTGTGCTGTGAATGCCACAGGAACTGAATTTTCCATGACGGATAAATGGGTTGAAAATAAAGTGAAATTCGATTAAATTAAATAGGATTTCAAATTGAAATCAAAACAGTAGTCTACATAATTGAATTAAACATGGGAATTCTGGGACTTATTTCATAATTATTATAATGTATTCCTGCACTGTTGTGAAGATCACCTCCACAAACGGTCAACCACAATCCCCCCAGGAGGGGCAATAACATTGAAACTGAAAGGAAACACAGTCAGCATACTAAAATCTACGGATCTGAGCAGCACGAGGCTGCGATAGACTGGCGCCCTGTCCAGGGGTTGTTCCCACCTTGCGCCCAATGCATGCTGGGATAGTCTCCAGTCAGCAGGGGTGCATCCCAATATTCTTCACGCCTCACCTCCTTTTCTCCACTACCACTCCTCTCCTACTCGGGAGTATGCAAAACCGCCTGAACGTTTTGAGTACAAATATTTGCATGTACAGTATACAATGTACCTGACATTGTGGTTTGCGTCAAGACATTAATTAATATGTAGCCATTAATATGTAATTAAGATGTCATAAGCAACATTAGATTAAAACACAAAGATCTGTTTCTGGGGCATGGAGGAGAGGAGGTGGTAGTGGAGGAAAGGAGGGTGCATTTTTCGAGTATTGGAACACACCCCAGGTTACATTCTGAGGTATTAAACTATCTGGTAAAATAGGAAATCCAAATGAAGAGTGTATGTATAATATGGAGCGGGCAACACAATGTAGTGTCATGTTGTGTAATTTAATGTAGTGTATTGTAATGTAGTGTGGTGTAATGTAGTGTGGTGTAATGTAGTGTTGTGTAATTTAATGTAGTGTAGTGTAATGTGGTGTAATGTAGTGTTGTGTAATTTAATGTAGTGTAGTGTAATGTGATATAGTATAGTGTAATGTAATGTAGTGGCCTGCCTGTGCTGTAGAAGAGATGTATTATAGTGTATTATAGTGTAGTATAGTGTAATGTAGTGCCCTGCCTGTGCTGTAGAAGAGATGTATTATAGTGTATTATAGTGTAGTATAGTGTAATGTAGCGGCCTGCCTGTGCTGTAGAAGAGATGTATTATAGTGTATTATAGTGTATTATAGTGTAGTATAGTGTAATGTAGCGGCCTGCCTGTGCTGTAGAAGAGATGTATTATAGTGTATTATAGTGTATTATAGTGTATTATAGTGTAGTATAGTGTAATGTAGCGGCCTGCCTGTGCTGTAGAAGAGATGTATTATAGTGTATTATAGTGTAGTATAGTGTAATGTAGTGCCCTGCCTGTGCTGTAGAAGAGATGTAAAGGACAGTAGTGGCACTGCCTCACTTCCTGACACCGCCAGATCGCCGCAGGAGCCGAGAATGTTCCGGGCCCCAAGCTGTCTTTATCCAATAGAAACGGCTCTCCTGCATTCTCCTCATGCATTATTCCAGAGGCGGCGGTAAAAAAATGAAACAGAATGTGCCCTGCGGCACAGAGGAAGCCGCTCTTCTTCAGACGCTGTTCTCCTCCTCTCCTGGAGGAGTCAGGCGGGGCATGAAGGCACCTACTGATGCCCCTGTAGTGCCGTTAATGCCAACATGGCGTCTGTGTAACCAAGCTCAGTTAGGCCTGGGGGGTATTTCACAAAGCAGGATTAATGAGTTAGCTGGATAACTGCACCTGGGGGGTATTTCACAAAGCAGGATTAATGAGTTAGCTGGATAACTGCACTGAGTAAAAACCCGGACCCCTCCCAAATCTGGAACATGGACTGAAGTACAAAGAGCTTTTCCGGGTTTTACTCAGTGCAGTTATCCAGCTAACTCGGTGATCCTGCTTTGTGAAATACCCCCCTGGTTAACCAACGTCTGTTTGAGGTTCCCCTGTGCACTGCTGTCTTGTCCTGTTCCTCTGTTGCAAACTGCCGCTAACATCAAACCACAATCAGGGAAGAGGCCGTTTTGTTTCCCCTTCAAAATCATGTGTATCATACTAGCGACCACAAGCGTTCAGAGAACTGTGAGCTTATGAGTGCTATGGTGAATCTCCAGACCGTTAAAAGTGTGGATACTAAATTTGATTCTGATCCAGTCAGGAAAAGTGGGTTGCCAGATCCGTGAACTCCTCTGTGTCCTGCTGTGGACAACATATCCGGCGGCTGTGGCAGGTCTGGGAGGTGTCCAGCTGTTTGGCTGATGAGGTACCAGTCAAAATATGAGACGGAACCTGAAAATGAGTCTGCAGGAAGTGGACTTGCAAACCCTGGATGGGGGGATAAATACTTTGTCCTTGGTATTGAATCAGAAATCTGGCAACCCTGTAGGACATAATTGCCAGTATTAAAATTCATAAAAGGCATCAACAGAGTGAACTACAACAGACGAGTGTTATCTGTCCCAACTTCCAGTTTTTCAAAAGGCCCTAACCAGAAGTAACCAACAGCATTTATAAACATGGACAAATCACTTAAATTCTTAATCTTATTTAAGTAATACCTGCTGTTAACCTGATTTTTTGACAGCTGGAAGACCGGTGAATTTGGATCAGATGCTTCACAGGAAAGCAGGCAATAGGAAAATGTGTTTTGTCTGCAGCCATAGAAGAGTCAGCTGAGGCAGCACCGCCATCTAGAGGAGACCGAGTGTAACTGCATGACATTCCCAGATAAATATCAATGAACAGCGACAGCTTCTGAAGCAGTAACCAAAGCAATGATGCTCCTTCCACAGGCATCGTCAGCTCAAGTGCGAATCCACTGGCACATCCTTAACCAGTGTTTCCAAGGCAACCATCTGAGAGTACAACCATGGATCCAAAGGTAAATGAAGAGTGTCGGTTGGTGGTTTCAGGTGTATATGCGCAGGGCATGAAATGTTTCCTCCGTCAGCAACCCCATCCAGGAAAAGCAGCCATGGGCATGGAAGTGTTAGGGTGATTTCACTCGGAGATGCATCAACCTCAGGTTGAGACTCAGTGGAAAATTAATACATAAATATTGAGCTAACATTATTCGCTAACATTAAATATTATTATTGAGATTCACGTCATTACACAGTGAAGATGAAAGCTAAGACAGGAAAAATTGTATTATTTCGGTTAAGGTTATTTTAATAATATTATTAAAGGTCATAATATTAGAAAATGATAATTAATGAAGACCCCTGCTGGGTAGATGCAGCTGCAGTTTACCTGGGCACAGGTGTCTCTCCCAAGCTCACCTGTGCTCACCTTTCATCTGTCAGCGTAGCCCACACGCTGACCTGCTATTTCCTGTTTCTACCTGCTATTTCCTGTTTCCATCTGCTGGTGTCTATTTCCACCTGCTATTTCCTGTTTCTACCTGCTATTTCCTGTTTCCATCTGCTGGTGTCTATTTCCACCTGCTATTTCCTGTTTCTACCTGCTATTTCCTGTTTCCATCTGCTGGTGTCTATTTCCACCTGCTATTTCCTGTTTCTACCTGCTATTTCCTGTTTCCATCTGCTGGTGTCTATTTCCACCTGGGGTTCATTCCAATCGCTTATTTTAACTCCTTGCATCGTTTCCTTACTCCTTAACTCCTCCCAATGGAGGACGCAAGGAAAGGATGCAAGGGGTTCATTCCAATCACTTATTTTATCCGTCTTCTTCACACAAAGCTTTGCTTCCACAAAGGCTACATTGGTGTTTCCTCGCTGAAGCATCCTCCGGGAGCCTCCTCATTCCCCACTCCTCGCTCCTCCGAGGAGCATTTAGCGGTTTGGAATGTTGATCGATGAACCTTGATGGATTTCCGGGTCAGGCGAAGACTGAGGACGGATAAAATAAGCGATTGGAATGAAGCCCTGTTTTCCACCTGAAAAAAAATAAAATTGGGTAAAAACCAGGGGCCACATGTATAAAACTCTGAGTAAAAGAATGTGCAAAAGAACGCTCAGGGTGAAAGTCGGAAATCTGCTTTAAAACCGTTTCTACCTCTGCCTTTCGGTCACCGTGTCACCATATCACACATTGCGTACGCAGGGTGTCCATCGTGTGCAGACGTACGCAGATTCTCACAGCACGTGTTATTTCATGCATCTGAATTTCTGCGTGGAAACTCGCATAGGCTGCTTTCTGGGGGCATTTTTCTGCTCAGCATTGTTCATATGTGCGGCTCCAGGCCTGAACCCTGTTTCCTCCTCCCCCTCCCCAGTGCCCCTCCACCTCCCCACACAAACAGCACCAGATCATGAAGAGCAGCAGATCCAAGTCCACAGAGGAGGTCCAACAAGCCAAGAAGGTGAACCTCCTTCTTTCTCTTTCTGAGTCACCGCACAGTGATAAAAAAATAACATCACTGTAGCCACCTCCCATCTCCTCAGTCCATTTTTGATTATATACCAGAGTCATTTCAGTTTAAATTACATTTATGATTATATACCAGAGTCATTTCAGTTTAAATTACATTTATGATTATATACCAGAGTCATTTCAGTTTAAATTACATTTATGATTATATACCAGAGTCATTTCAGTTTAAATTACATTTATGATTATATACCAGAGTCATTTCAGTTTAAATTACATTTATGATTATATACCAGAGTCATTTCAGTTTAAATTCCATTTTCAGGAATAAACAGCATGTTTTAAAATATTGGAAGTCATGGCTTTGCATGCCATGACTTCCTGATGTCTGTGACCCAACAACATCAAACGACTCTTGATACTATAATTTCTCTGCATTTGAATGGATCTCTGTGGGAATTGGGGGGTGGGACTAGATTCAGCTGCAAATTATGCTGGAACAGTATGGAAACACATGATTGGTAAAATGGCTGTAAGTCATCAAGGGTCTGAGGTATCAAACGAGCCTCAAACCATCACTCTGCTGCCAGATATGCAGTAGATATAATGGATCACTTTAAGGATTGTTTCTCCTGACAAATTTTCCTATTGAATTCTATGGAAAAATAAGTCAGGAGAAGAAACCCTTCAAGTTATCCATCCATATCTACTGTATTTCTGGCAGCAGAGTGATGATTTAAGGCTTGTTTGATACGTCAGACCCTTGATGACTTACAGCCATTTAGCCAACCATGTGTTCCATACTATTCCAGTGTAATTTACAGCTAAATCTAGTCCCACCCCCCAATTCCCATAGAGATACATTCAAATGCAGAGACGTTATAGTATCGCTTGTAAGAGTACCAGAAAATAAGATATCAAGAGTCTTTTGATGTTGTTGGGTCACAGATATCAGGAAGTCATGGCATGCAAAGCCAAAGGATATGCGACCAAATATAAAAAATTTAAAGGCACAGTCAACTTAGTGTATGTAAACTTCTGGCCCACTGGAATTGTGATATAGTGAATTAAAAGTGAAATAATCTGTCTGTAAACAATTGTTGTAAAAATTACTTGTGTCATGCACAAAGTAGATGGCCTAACTGACTTGCCAACACTATAGTTTGCTAACATGAAATCTGTGGAGTGGTTAAAAATGAGTTTTAATGACTTCAACCTAAGTGTATGTAAACATCCGACTTCAACTGTATATAGGCTACAGAGCATACAACGTTAAGCCCATCTCCAATCTAGAGGACGTGCACAGAGTGAGATTGTTTTCTGTTGGCCACTCTTCTGTGTTAATTTTTCTCTCTGAGTTTTGTGTAACTTTGTGGCTGTTTGCTTTCCTATCCGCTGGTAACCGCTGATAACACTGTGGCATTTTCTACAGAATTTCCAACCCATTTTGTTTCTTTGGTTAACTATACAAGCGCTAGAAGCTTTGCAATGTTTTCTGTGGTCGCTCAGAATCGCAGTTTATCTTTCTGTTCTGTTCTGTTCATGAACTCGCAAAAACAACACAGTCTGAGCACTTTTACACTCTTTCCTCTTTTTTAAAAATGGCTTCTCATCCTCTCAAGAGAAGTATTTGTCCACCATGTGTAACTGTCAGGTTTTGCTTTAAAACATTTTAACACAATGACTTTTCTGACTTGTTTAAATGTTTCTGACTTGCTTTTCGATTCCTGGAATCACACATCGTTCTCGTATATGAAAGAATAAGATAATAAGAGAAAGTTAAATTACCTGAGGACAAAAACTTGAGTTTATTTTGCTTTTGCACATTATTGCACATTATTTTAATTCAAATAGATTTATGTTGCCACAGTAAAGGGTGGGATCAATTTCACATCAATTCAAGAAACAAATTGAAATTCACGGAGTAAAAAATGCCTCAGTGCTGTGCAGAGATAACCCTCTCGGCATCCGTATCTGATCAACCAACATCAGAAGAAGGAAACTATCTGTATGAAACACATTATCTGCGTGTTATCTCCACATAGGGTATAATAACAACACTGGGCATTCTGGTTCAGGCACACAGCAAATGCTTGTGATGTTTTATGAAGATTTTTCTTTTTCCCCAGTCATGAACTGAATTTCAATTTGTTTCCTGAGCTGACTGAGTTTAGCTGGAACCGACCCCAAACCCTGACTGCAGTGTTAAAAATCTCACTCAGATTTTGTTTGATAAACACTCCAGCAGGCCTTCCACACCCCCCAGAAGTCCCTCCCTGGACGGTCAGACCTGGAGAAGCTCAAGGTGAGAGGAGGGCTGACGTGCCCTACATACACAGATCACATGACCTCCTTATACGCTCTCCACCAATCACATAATATGTTGGTGACAGCGGATGCTATCCTGCTATAGTCCCAGGCTGCGTCCCAATTCTCGAAAAATGCACCCTCCTTTCCTCCACTACCACCTCCTCTCCTCCGTGCCCTGGAATCAGATCTTTGTGTTTTAATCTAATGTTGCTGATTACATCTTAATTACGTATTAATGGTTAGATATGAATTAATGTCTCGACACAAACCGCAATGTCAGGTACATTGTACACTGCACATGCAAATACTTGTACTCGAAACGTTCAGGCAGTTTTGCATACTTCCGGGTAGGAGAGGAGTGGTAGTGGGGGAGTAGGGGAGTGTAGGAGAGGAGTGGTAGTGAGGGAGTAGGGGAGTGGAGGAGAGGAGTGGTAGTGAGGGAGTGGAGGAAAGGAGGGTGGGGAGTGAAAAATATTGGATGCACCCCCCTTTCCTTGAAGGCCTCCCAGAAGTATCGCTAGAATGTACCCACCAATCACAGTCAGGGTTATTCTGTTCCTATTCTTTCTTAACCAATGGAACGCCTCTCTGGTATCTATGCGAAATGTGTAGACACCAACCTCTCACCCCCCATTTTATTGCCCTTGTATGACTCCAGGAACTGAT